>VMOF01000013.1:12375435-12509182 GCA_011764245.1 Trialeurodes vaporariorum
AAAGGTTTTTGTAAACATAGGGAAAAAATGGAATGCTTCAAATATAGCTGTTATTTGAATTTTGATTTTTTGAAGGGGGAAAAAAAAAACATTTTGCAACTAGCCTACTGTAATATTAACCCATTAAAGGGGGCTTGGGGGTCTACCCCAGAATATTACAGGGGGTCTGGGGATTTCTCCCAGATTAAGTTTGATGTGAGTAAGTGTTGGTGAGGTATTCCCTACAGTTTATTTTTAAATGGTTTTTAAAATTGATTGTTAAAAAAATATTTTGAAAATACTTTAAATATTCCCTCAAGAAGCGTTTCTTCAGAAATCGTTCAGGAACGGCGCAAATGTTTTGGATATGTTTGCGACGTGTTTAAAATATTGAAAAAATATTTCTTCATATCTGGTTACATGAGAGAGCTTTGAGTTGCATCGATCTGCATCTCGAATCGAAAAGTCACGTAATTACGTATTCAGTACACGCGCGTGACTCAATGAGAGTTTCTTCATCGCTCTCTTTTCTCCATTAAAAAACGTATGTTAAACAAGGATGGACAAGGGGATAAAACCCCCTCTTTCTGTCCTTTTCCTATGTATACATTCAAATGGGAAATGAGAGAGATGGAAGAGATCCTGGTTGCGCCAGTGCAATGCGAGTTTCTTCATCGCTCTCTTTTCTCCATTTTAAAACGTATGTTAGACAAGGATGGACAAGGGGATAAAACCCCCTCTTTCTGTCCTTTTCCTATTTATACATTCAAATGGGAAATGAGATGGATGGAAGAGATCCTGGTTGCGCCAGTGCAACGAGAGTTTCTTCATCGCTCTCTTTTCTCCATTAAAAAAACGTATGTTAAACAAGGATGGACATTGGACAAGGGTACAAAACCTCCTCTTTCTGTCCTTTTCCTATTTATACATTCAAATGGGAAATGAGAGAGATGGAAGAGATCCTGGTTGCGCTAGTGCACGTGAACATTAGTGGATATAAAGCGGCCTGCCAAAACTCTGTAATTATAATCATTCTTAAAGATAATATTTATTACGGTGTCATAAAAATCTAAATGTTTCACCGTTATCTCTACACGTTTAGGCGAGACAGGGGTTGCTCTCGTCAGTCCCATTCGAGATGGCTTTAGTCGGCTCCGTACTGCACTTGAATTTATTTTCGGATCATCGCATAGTAGGATATGGATAAACTAAGATACTCGAAAAAAAGCAGCAATTGCAAATATCAAACGATTATTTTTTTTTTTTATCTTCATTATTTGCATAAATCTTCTAAAAGCAAATCCGGGAAACTAATGATACAGTGATCGCGGGTTTTGATCGTTCTTTGAAAATGTTTTATTTGTGTTTCGTTTCAATATAATCTTTGATTCTATCGTTTGCGTAGATATCCTTGTGTTCACTCTTACGCCGGGTACCGCACCTATACAGCTAAGGAACAATGATGAACGTAAGAAAAACATAAGAAAAACGTAACATAACGTAATTGCAAATGTAATATACGTGAGAAATGTCCCTTTTATTCATGCACGTTATAAATTATTCAGCCACTTGTTTGGTTTTTTGATATGACTGACTCAATATCTTTCTTTAGTTGCAACGTGTTTCAAAATGGTGCTCTTGCAAACTTTTACGGCACGGGATTTAAGAGTTGATTCTTGCATAAAAACCTGTAAAAATGACGATGAATACACTAAAAAAATCACGGAATTCACTCTCAGAATCGAGCCTAATGGCGGTTCGACGCAGAGATTCCTATCTAAATTGAAACATATACCTCTGTGTTTCCAAAGAGAAAAAGGCATATTAGATAGGAATCTCCCATGATACCTGCGTCGAGCCGCCATTACGATCTTGCCATTTATGTAGTTATGTAGGTTCATTACTGAATTTTAAACTTTCTCAGTGTGATTTTCGTGATTTTTGCTGGGTTTTACATCAGAACGGACTGTTCATTTGCAGCAAAAGTTTGCACGAGCCCCATTGATGGAAAAATTGAAGTTAGCAGCAAAGAATACGCTCCAAATACCTGTGAAATTGGTGGGTCCGATTTTATGGGATTAATAGATTTTATGGAAAATGAATTTATATCCCTGCAAGTATGCATGCACTTAAAAATTGTACACTGTTCAAAATCGGTCAAAAATTCGGAGTGAAAATAATCTGAGCAAACATAAAAATGCGGGTAAATTTTACTCTCATGCGTAGTAAAAATAGAATGCACCGGGAGGAAAGAGCGGAGAGCACTATCGAAGAGGGTGACAATGCCTCCTGTATGGAGTAGAATCATGTTTTAACTCCGGGGAAAGTGCAAATTATCACTATATCTTTCTTCCTTTTCACATCGTTCTCTACTACACAAATATCTTACTCCCAAAACTATAAACCGGGAATAATCACAGCTTTTACGTAACCGGAATGGAGCTCTTGCAAGGTTTTGCTGTAGGCAAATGGAGTATCAATTCCAGTGTAAAATGCTGCGAAAATAATGACGAGACCATTAAAAAAGTCTAAAACTCACTCCTTGCAGAGAAAACTTAACTTAAAATTTCGGGTGACCACCCTTGCATGTATGCACCAACCTTGGATTCGGACCCCAAACAAAAGAACAGGACATGAAAATAAGTGCCGTCTTCCTCGTTTACTACGCAACGTAGAACTCTTCTGTAGTTATCACCGTGCTCCTAGTGACATTTGGTATAAATGGACCTTTAATGCCTTCAAATTGACTTTTTGAAAGCAAAAACATTAATCTCAATGTTCGAATTCATAGGTTATGTTCTTTTGTTTGGGGTTCGAATCCGAGGTTGGTGCATACATGCAAGGGTGGTCACCCGAAATTTCAAGTTAAGTTTTCTCTACGAGGAGTGAGTTTTAGACTTTTCAATGGTCTCATTGTTATTTCCGCAGCATTTTACATTGGAGGGTAAGTTCAAATAACTTTTAACTTTTAGGTCAGCCGAGGTTTGAAAAATGAAAGTCAAAATCATGGATCCCCATATTTTTTTTTGGGGGGCAGCATACCCCCAAGAATGAGGTTTAAGTAGTGGTCAAGAATTATTTGTACTTAAAACATATTTTTGCCGCCATTTTGAATTTTTAGGCCTTTTTTCATGTCACTGCTGTCGATCACGCATTTGAGCCTTAAATTTACATAAAATTTTCTTAAATATACGCGTATAACTATGATTTCTCTGTCGCCTTTTTAATGCGCCTTAGTGGTAAAAGTAATGAGTGAGCATTTAATTGGTGCTTATCACAAGTTATAAGGCAGAAAATCGCCAAAATTTGATTTATTGCTCATTTGACCTTAAAATTTTCCTTAAATATAAGTATGAACTGTTGCAAGCGTTTTTTTTTTACAAAAAAATAAGAAACTGGGTCTGAACTTGTTAAAAACATAAAACTTTAACGTTAATTGCTCCCTTTATTGAGGAGCTTTTAAAATTTCACAATTTTTTGAGAGATCTACGCTAATGAATAATGGTTGGCGGTAATAACAAAAACCTACTGTAATGAATTTTGACCTTCAGTACCATGTAACTATTCAAGCTAGAGTCCATTTAAATAGAATTGCAAAAGCTCACTCCTACAGTTAAAACTAAGGAGTAGATCAGTGGTTTTTCGTGTTACCAAAATACCGTAGATCGTGTTTAATTAGGGGGGATCTACGGTAATGACAATCCCATCAAAAACCTTTCCAAGTGCAAGCAGACGGCATGTCAGGTAATTAAGTGTGTCACGGAAAGCCGTTCCAATGCATCTACTCAAAGATATGATATGATGGGAACGGCAAGTCTCGTCCAAGTGGGCATCCAACAAGGCAACTGCTGATCATTTTTCAAAATCAATACTCTCCATCAGCGGCGAATTTAGTGAAGGAAAAACTTTGAGCGATGTGTATTTCTTTATTTTTTATTTTCAAACGCAAAAACTTGCCGCCGTTCATCGCCTAAAAAAAAAAAAAAAATTAAAAAAAAATTGATCGTACGTGCTATCATTTTTTTTTTTTTTTTTTTTTTATTTTTCATTTTTTCCAATTTATTATTTTAGGCGATGAACGGCGGCAAGTTTTTGCGTTTGAAAATAAAAAATAAAGAAATACACATCGCTCAAAGTTTTTTCTTCACTAAATTCGCCGCTGATGGAGAGTATTGATTATGAAAAATTATCAGCAGTTGCCTTGTTGGATGCCCGCTTGAACGAGACTTGCCGTTCCCATCATATCATATCTTCGAGTAGATGCATTGGAACGGCTTTCCGTGCCACACTTAATTACCTGACATGCTGTATGCTTGCACCTGGAAAAGTTTTTTGATGGGATATAATCTGGTTTTAGCTTGTTAGACTCTAGTTTCTCATTCCACGAATACAAGCAACAGTAATGTGTTATCCATCAGCTAACTAGCCAGCAGTTGCGGCTAGTTTCCGGACAACTTTCTCACTGACTCTCGAGTGCTTATTTTAGAATCGGGACCACAGTCTCAATTCCCCTTTCTTTTCCCTTATCCAAATGCTTACCTACAAATCCCTATCCACTGGCTGGTCCGTCGCTGGCAGATCCGCAACTGACCGATCCGCCACTGGCTGCTCCGCCGCTGCCGATACGCCACTGGCTAGTCCTCCGCTGGCCGATCCACCACTGGCCAGTCCGCCGCTGACGATCCGCGACTGGCTATTCCGCCGCTGGTCGGTCCACCGCTGACGATCCGCCACTGGCCGGTCCACCGCTGGCCGGTCCGCCACTGGCCGGTCCGCCGCTGGCCGATCCACCACTGGCTAGTACGCCGCTGGCCGATCCGCCAATGGCTAGTCCGCCGCTGACGATCCGCCACTGGCTAGTCCGCCACTGGCTAGTCCGCCGATGACGATCCGCCAGTGGCTAGTCCGCCGCTGGCCGATCCGCCACTGGCTAGTCCGCCGCTGACGATCCGCCACTGGCTAATCCGCCCCTGACGATCCGCCACTGGTCAGTCCGCCGCTGGCCGATCCGCCACTGGCTAGTCCGCAGCTGACGATCCGCCACTGGCTAGTCCGCCCCTGACGATCCGCCACTGGTCAGTCCGCCACTGGCAGATCCGCCACTGGCTAGTCCGCCGCTGGCCGATCCACCACTGGCTAGTCCACCACTGGCTAGTCCACCACTGGCTAGTCCGCCGCTGGCCGATCCGTCACTGGCTAGTCCGCCCCTGAAGATCCGCCACTGGTTAGTCCGCCACTGGCCGATCTGCCACTGGCCGATCCGCCCCTGACGATCCGCCACTTTCTAGTCCGCCGCTGGCCGATCCGCCGCTGGCCGATCCGCCGCTGGCCGATCTGCCACTGGCTAGTCCGCCACTGTCGATCCGCAACTGGCTAGTCCGCCACTGGCTAGTCCGCCACTGGCTAGTCCGCCACTGGCTAGTCCGCCGCTGGCCGATCCGTCACTGGCTAGTCCGCCCCTGAAGATCCGCCACTGGCTAGTCCGCCACTGGCCGATCTGCCACTGGCCGATCCGCCACTGGTCGATCCGCCACTGGCCGATCCGCCACTGGCTAGTCCACCACTGGCCGATCCGCCACTGGCTAATCCGCCACTGGCTAGTCCGCCGCTGACGATCCGCCACTGGCTAGTCCGCCACTGACGATCCGCCACGGGCTAGTCCGCCACTGGCTAGTCCGCCACTGGCTAGTCCGCCACTGGCTAGTCCGCCGCTGGCTAGTCCGCCGCTGGCTAGTCCGCCGCTGACTATCCGCCACTGGATAGTCCGCCGCTGGCCGATCCGCCACTGGCTAGTCCGCCGCTGACGATCCGCCACTGGCTAGTCGGCCGCTGGCCGATCCGCCACTGGCTAGTCCACCCCTGAAGATCCGCCACTGGCCGATCAACCACTGGCTAGTCCGCCACTGGCCGATCCGCCACTGGCTAGTCCGCCACTGGCCGATCCGCCACTGGCTAGTCCGCCGCTGGCCGATCCGCCACTGGCTAATCCGCCACTGGCTAGTGCACCGCTGACGATCCGCCACTGACTATCCGCCACTGGCTAAACCGCCACTGGCCGATCCGCCACTGGCCGATCCGCCACTGGCTACTCCGCCACTGGCCGATCCGCCACTGGCTAGTCCGCCACTGACGATCCGCCACTGGCTAGTCCGCCACTGGCTAGTCCGCCACTGGCCGATCCGCCACTGGCTAGTCCGCCACTGGCCGATCCGCCACTGGCTAGTCCGCCACTGGCCGATCCGCCACTGGCTAGTCCGCCACTGACGATCCGCCACTGGCTAGTCCGCCACTGGCCGATCCGCCACTGGCTAGTCCGCCGCTGGCCGATCCGTCACTGGCTAGTCCGCCCCTGAAGATCCGCCACTGGCTAGTCCGCCACTGGCCGATCTGCCACTGGCCGATCCGCCACTGGTCGATCCGCCACTGGCCGATCCGCCACTGGCTAGTCCACCACTGGCCGATCCGCCACTGGCTAGTCCGCCGCTGACGATCCGCCACTGGCTAGTCCGCCACTGACGATCCGCCACGGGCTAGTCCGCCACTGGCTAGTCCGCCACTGGCTAGTCCGCCACTGGCTAGTCCGCCGCTGGCTAGTCCGCCGCTGACTATCCGCCACTGGATAGTCCGCCGCTGGCCGATCCGCCACTGGCTAGTCCGCCGCTGACGATCCGCCACTGGCTAGTCGGCCTCTGACGATCCGCCACTGGCTCGTCCGCCGCTGACGATCCGCCACTGGCTAATCCACCGCTGACGATCCGTCCCTGGCTAGTCCGCCACTGGCCGATCCGCCACTGGCTAGTCCGCCGCTGGCCGATCCGCCACTGGCTAGTCCACCCCTGAAGATCCGCCACTGGCCGATCAACCACTGGCTAGTCCGCCACTGGCCGATCCGCCACTGGCTAGTCCGCCACTGGCCGATCCGCCACTGGCTAGTCCGCCGCTGGCCGATCCGCCACTGGCTAATCCGCCACTGGCTAGTGCACCGCTGACGATCCGCCACTGACTATCCGCCACTGGCTAGTCCGCCACTGGCCGATCCGCCACTGGCTACTCCGCCACTGGCCGATCCGCCACTGGCTAGTCCGCCACTGTCGATCCGCCACTGGCTAGTCCGCCCCTGACGATCCGCCACTGGCTAGTCCGCCACTGGCCGATCCGCCACTGGCTAGTCCGCCACTGGCTAGTCCGCCACTGGCCGATCCGCCACTGGCTAGTCCGCCACTGACGATCCGCCACTGGCTAGTCCGCCACTGGCCGATCCGCCACTGGCTAGTCCGCCGCTGACGATCCGCCACTGGCTAGTCCGCCGCTGACGATCCGCCACTGGCTAGTCCGCCGCTGACGATCCGCCACCGGCTAGTCCGCCGCTGACGAACCGCCACCGGCTAGTCCGCCGCTGACGATCCGCCACTGGCTAGTCCGCCGCTGACGATCCGCCACTGGCTAGTCCGCCGCTGGCCGATCTGCCACTGGCTAGTCCGCCACTGTCGATCCGCCACTGGCTAGTCCGCCCCTGACGATCCGCCACTGGCTAGTCTGCCACTAGCCGATCCGCCACTGGCTAGTCCGCCGCTGGCTAGTCCGCCGCTGGCTAGTCCGCCGCTGGCTAGTCCGCCACTGGCTAGTCTGCCACTGGCTAGTCCGCCACTGGCTAGTCCGCCGCTGACGATCCGCCACCGGCTAGTCCGCCGCTGACGATCCGCCACTGGCTAGTCCACCGCTGACGATCCGTCCCTGGCTAGTCCGCCACTGACGATCCGCCACTGGCAAGTCCGCCACTGGCTAGTCCGCCACTGACGATCCGCCACTGGCTAGTCCGCCGCTGACGATCCGTCACTGGCTAGTCCACCGCTGACGATCCGTCCCTGGCGTACGGAGGAAAACCAAAATCGCCCAAAAGAAATCTCTTGTCTTCCCAGTTAAAACGAGTCCACGAGATTGATTTCGGGAAACCGTTCGTCTTCGAGTTATGAAGTTTTAAAGTCAACCTCTATCTGCTAGGCAGCCATCTTGGTTTTAACATTTTTTCAAACCTGATGGTGGAATTTAATTTTGCGACCTAAAAAGCCCGCCATTTTGAATTGTCATCGAATTTGGTCGACTCCATGCGGAGGAATTATTTTTTTCGGCTTCGTCGTTACGGTAACGGATAACAGCGTTATCCCTGAAAACGCAAGAAAAGCAATTTCTGACACTTTGAAACTTTTTAACTGCCAAAGATGGCTGCCTAGCGGATAGAGGTTGACTTTAAAACTTCATAACTCGAAGACGAACGGTTTCCCGAAATCAATCTCGTGGACTCGTTTTAACTGGGAAGACAAGAGATTTCTTTTGGGCGATTTTGGTTTTCCTCCGTGCAATCCGAATTGAGAATTGTAAAAAATCTGATTTTTCAAATTTTCTAAATTTTGAAAAGGGAATATCTTGATGAAAATTGGAGGCTTTACAACCTGTTACCCATGTTATACATCAACAGACAGGTATTTCAATGATTCTTTCTTTGCTAAAAAAAAATATTTTGCTATCTGTAAGCTTTTAAAAGTTATGGCCAAACATTGTTTTTCCATTGACCCCCAACCCCTCCCCCGGTTCTTGGGGGGGGGGGGGCTAAAACAAAAAATGAGCATTTTCAAACTCCCTACGCATCGCTCTATCATCCCTGAAAAAATGAAAATTGTTTATTCTCAGCCCATTCCTTGTGGGAGATGAGACAACCCATCTCTTTTCCCCTTCAAAACAGCCCTTTTCAGGGCCACCTAATCTTGAGCCTAACACAACTCCCGATTCCCCGATACACAAAATGCCTTCTTTAACCTTCAAATTTAAACCATTAAGATACGATATTTCACTGAGGAGAGCAAAAAATTCGAAGTCTAGCTCTGCACAATCATTGCGAAACTTTGCTCATTCGGGCGTAGTAGGTAACACCGCATTAAAAAACGAGAGAAAATAGGCGAAAATTGAAAGCTCTTTCGAAGTATGTAAAAAGATGATTTTCTCTCAAAATCTGGAGTTTTTCGGAAAGCAGAGGGCTCCAAGGTGTTCAATTATTGTTTCCCATCAGCCATATTTTCAATTTTCAAAAAAAAAGTGGTGCATTCTTCTCATAGGATTGACCTGGAGCGATTTGGGTTTGAATGGTAGTCTATATGAGGAGAAAAATCGCAAAAATTGACGTTTTTGAGCACTCATTGTATGGCACCTGACGACGCCAAATAATTGGATAAACGATGATTATTGCAGTGATTTTGTAGCAAATTTTATGCGCGTTAAGACTATGAAAACGGATTTGACATTGAATTTCTGGATCTGAATATATAAGGGAAAAACTGAGGAAAAGTCGATTTTTTTGGGCAATTTTTGAGGGTAATTTTTCGGAATATGCGTAATTATGCCAAAGAAAAAAATATAGTAAAAGTAATCTGATTACACGGATTTGTAGCAAATTTAATGCTCTTTCAGATGCATGATTTAGATTTTTTGTTCGATTGGTTTTTGTACCGAAAAATTGGAAAAATCGAGCCCTCCCGCCCAAGATGTGGGGTTCTGACGGCGATTTTCCTTCGTTTTAACACCCATGGGATCGAGAAAAATAGGTTTCGTCAGGGGACAGACAGGCTGTTGCACAGTGTAATCATACTAAAATTACAAAGGTGCGCTGTAAACACATCAGAAACTACTCACCCTCCAGTGATTAACAATAGTTTGGTACTCAGCTGTTGCATTTGCAAACAATGAAGTGGAAAATGAAGCTCTGCGGTTGTGCCCAAATTCGAATACTTTCAGCTTCAGAGCTAGAATTGTTATTCAATACATGAATATGCAAAAGTACCTAACTGTGAGAGCAAACCAACCTTTAGTACACGAGAGAATACAACAAATTAGAAGCACACAAAAGAAATAACTAAAAAAGATGCTTGGTACATTTATTTAAAAAGAAGAACTGAGGAGGACTAATTTCGTAATTCACGGCCTCCGTTGTAATTGAAACAATAATCACTTGTAATCACTCATGTATTTGTTACGAGTTTAGCTCAAAAGTGTCAAAGCAGGGAGAGATGTTTTTGTTTTGAAATAATGTGCAGTTGTTGTTGACTGACGATGAAGCGTCGACTCTCACGGCGATCTCAAATACTAAAAGACAATAGCCAATGAGAGTAGAGTTACCGCGTAGTTTGAAATAGCCGTTATAATGAGAAATTCAGTTTTTTTATCATTTCTCAATAAATATTAGACGGTTTGAGTTCAAACAAAAAAAAGGCACAAGCACAGAACACGCTGGTTAAAATAAGACCAAGTTTGATGAGTTTGGTTGCGTAGTTTTTCCGCTACAGGATCATATTACGTCACGGTTTGGGGGAATGAAATAATTTCTGTAATTATAAGCGTTTACTTGGCGCAGACTTGTCAGGTCGTAGGGAGGGTGGTAGTAGGGTGGGGTTACCTGACTTGCCGTCTGCGTCTACCGACGCTTATGATTCATTCTAAAAATGGCGGGGAATCATGATTGAATCGTCGGATTTGGATGAAACTTTGGATTTGAGGTAAGGCCAATCAGTCTTTGTGATCATATAAGTTTTGGACAGTTAACATTTTACAAGCTTAAAAAAAAAGTATACCTCGGTAATGACAGTGTATAAAGAGCACAGAATAGAATTCAGACTATTAAACAATAAAATTTACCTGAAAAAGAAATAAAATCACCAGTGATTTGGCAGCGATGTTCGGTAGGCACCTATTGCTTGAAAACCTCGCACGGAAGTAAACAACGGCAAACGAACTGCGCTCTAGCGGCAGGATAAGCAACGAAAATATAGTCGGCAATCATTGGCGCGAAACCCATTACATCTCTTCATGACGACGTAATTTTCTCGGTACGCCAAACTTTCGGTCAAAACTTGAAAAAACATTTTCTTCCAAGTACTTTGACATGAAAGTAATTTTCTCGGTACGCCAAACTTTCGGTCAAAACTTGAAAAAACCTTTTCTTCCAAGTACTTTGACATGAAAATGCTGAATTTACTCTTTTCATAACCTCTAATTGCATCAAAATTGGACGACGATTTCAGGGACCTCAAAAAATTACAATCTACGGTAATGACATTTTGGGGGTTTTAATGCATTTTTTTGGCAGATAATGATGGAATATGAAAAAACCAACATCACCACGTTGTTTAGCGGAAAATTTTGAGTAGAAATGACCAAAAATTGATCTTAATCGTTGAACTCGGAAGTATAAATAGGTTCATTACACCTTAGGTTAAAAGTTATTTGAACTTACCCTGGAATTGATACTCCATCTACCAACAGCAAAACCGTGCAAGAGCTCCATTGGAGTGAACATTTCTAAATTCTAACAGTGTAAAAAACTTCGATGGAAATCTAAAATCCATGACCATTATGCAGCTACAACTTATTACAATTTGGTTTGATTTTACAAGGAACGACCCAAATTAAGAAATGGAAAACATGATCTAAAATTCATAAATAATCTAGCCAAAATGGTGGCTTCTGAACGATGGATTATTGAGTTTCTTCTACTTAAACCTATGTGCAATAGTATTGATTTTATTGAATCCCTGGTGATCGCATTTGTTTCTCTTTATGCTTTACGACCAATTATGTAGCATCTTCTGGTAGTATCTTGTGCAATACCAGCTGCTTTAGTCGTGGGCACTATAATGGATCAATCTAGCGCGTTGCTATCGTATCATATGGATCCTGCCAGTCCTATACTTACAAATCACGAGAGAGGAGGCAACGTGGATTGGTAAGCCATTTGCTCATTTTATAAATATACAGTTTTATAGTTGAGCGATGTATCGAATCGATTGTCGTTCGAGGGCTTCTGGGGACTGATTGATGATTCTGCTTTCTTGGACGTGAAAAGATAGCGGGAATCTATCGTTCCCATTGGTTTAACAGTGTCACGTGACACTTGTTAAGTCGCCCGAATGACCGATTCAGTAGATGTGAAAATTGTTTTATTTCTTTTGATTCCTTCATTGAACAATTTAATTTTAATATCCACCAATAATTTTTGTCATAAGGTCAGTTGGGGTCGCTTGGCCATCGGGGTTACTTGGCCATGGGTCTTTTTTTCGCACATCAATCACACGGTACAAAGCAATTTTGCCGGCTCGCATTTTTTTTCCTCGTCATAAACCATTCATCCAGGTCCTTTACCATTCATATGGTTGATTTTGGCCCCGCTACTAATTATAAACTCTAATAGACGTCCGGCCAAAGACAACAGAAACGATACACTACCTATCTCACCCATCAAGTCCCATGCACTGAAAAAACAGTGTAAGTACAGTCGAAGCAGCCTTTTAAAATAGCTTCGCAGAGCAAAAGCTCTATAGCTCTACCGGAGAAAGTTTCAGATGTACCAAAGCACTCATTCGATAAAGTAGCAGCTTTAACTCCTACTTTTTTCTCTACCGAAATAGAGCTTCGGTAAAACTGAAACTTTTTCCGGTAGAGCTAGAACTTTTGCTCTGCGAAGCTATTTTAAATATCCGATATCTTGAGGTATCTCCGTTGCTGTGAACATTATAGTGAGAAGCTTTACTAAACGCCCTGTATAATTACCCTTGAAGATTATTTTCATAGTGGAATTAAAAGATCGAAAGATTAGGGAAGGAAGTTTCACCTTTATCTCTATCCGTTTTAACAAGGTCGTTTTGCGTTGACTCTTTAAGTTGCACTTGAATGTATTTCGGATAATGCGTAGGGTATGAATGAAACAAGATACTTGAACTAAAGCAGCCACAGTCAATGTTAAATATTTTTTTTTCTCCGTATTATTTACAAAAATCCTCGAAAATTAAAATGCGGGAACCATTTTCGAGACAGTGAACGCGAGTTCTTATCGCTTTACAAAGTTACTTTATCTGTGTTACGTATCAATAATATATAGATCTATCGCGCATTCATAACCTTGTTTGTAGTTCACCTTTTATCGTACCAGTACCACACACCTGAGGAAGAATGATAAATGTAAGAATATCATACACTGAGAGAATTCTTTTTTTAATCCAACGTGTATTCCGTTTGTGCTGAAGAAACGGCACAGTAAAATATTGACTATAAAGGGGAATTCCTTTAACCCAAGGAAAATCTCTGTTGCTACAATTAAAAGATTCCTTAATGAACATTTTGGTTGTGTTAGCCAAAGTGCTAGGAATGTTATAAAAAAAATTTTGTTTGTTGTTGTCATCATGTTTTTTTTTTTTTATATAACATTCCTAGCACTTTGGCTAACACAACCAAAATATTCATTAACAACAAGTGCTACTATATACCTGCAATGCTCAAATTTAATAAAAGATTCCTTGTTGTGTCAGTGATTCTCCTTCATGCAATCAAACTTTACTTCTCGCAAGGAAAACTGTCACAAGTAAACGTGTGTCCTTGTTTTTAAAGAAGTGATTTCTCTCAGTGTAGAGAAACATATTTTCAATTTATCTACGTTATAGTTGGGCCAAACGTTTTGTTAGTTTAACACAACTGACTCCATAGCCTTCTCAAATTGACACGTACTTAAAAATTGATGAAAAAAAATTAAGTTTTGCAGTGGAAAAGACACTCCAATTGCCTGCAAAATCTAGTGGCTAAAGTGGATCTACGATTTTACGGAAAATGAATTTATATCCATGCAAGTTTAAAACAAAATGTGATGGAATTCCAAAATCCACGACCATCATGCAGCTACAACTTCATATATTTTTGTTTGATTTACATGGAGTGAACCTTTTGTAACCTGACCAAAAGGTCAGGACCTGAACGGTGAAACATTATCTTTCTCCCATTCAAACCTATGTGCAATTGTATCGATTATTGATTCCCAGATAATCTGACATGTTTTTTGTCTTTAAACTCTGCGACCTTTCGCATAGCATATTTTGGCAGCGTCTTGTGCAGTACCAGTTTCTATCATCATGGGAACTATTCTGGGTCAATCTAGCGCGTTGTTGCCGTATCTTATGGACCCTACCACTCCTATAAATATCACACGGGATGAAGGGTCGTGGATTGGTAAGTATTTTGCCTATTCCCGAAAAAAACGGCCGATTAAGCAGAACATTATGCACTAGGAATAATTTCCAATTTTTGACGCTATCTTCAATTTTGTTTTTCGATCCAAACTATTCTTAAAAGTTTTTACGAACGTTTGTTGAGTACTTGGTGAGTTAGGGTATCATCCTGACTATGTCGCGACACCGATCCAAAGCTTTGCCTTCCGGCTCGTAGCTCTATAAATGCGGGTCTGGGATGGTGGGGTGCGCCGGGCTCGGTTTCCCCTTCAAGATGACTTTTACATTTCCTGAGCTTAAAAGAACAGTTACCACATTTAAATATGACGGTTTTTTTCATTTTTTTTTATTTTTCATTACAAAGTTATTTTGAGTGAAACTAATGATTTTTCCACCTGTAGCTTAAAGACACATTTGCACACACAAAATTCTCATTGAGTGCGTACTTCTTTTTCAAACGTTATTCTCTTTCTTTTTCAAACGTTATTCTCTATAGCCAGGATCGAAATTTCATAATTTTCCGGACGTTTAGCATACATATAACCTTCATCTACAAAATCCTTACAACTATTTTGTCAACCGTTCATCATTGTTATCGAACGCAATGTGTTTCTCAATTAACACGAAAGGAAACGACCATATTGGCTACCACTTTGTCAAATAAATAAATACATTATCAGGAAAAGAAGCTAAAATTTAAATATAAGAAACGGCGGAACGTTTTAAAACTTCACGATTTCATCATCAGCCGCAAATAGACGCACAAAAAATACACAAAAAACAACTTACCTGTAATGAGGAGGCTGATTATGAACGATCGTATCGTAATGCTATCGAGTGCGTGTTATCTTATGAGTGGTGCCATTCCGAAAGGTTTCATTCCGATAGGAAACCCCTCCCCCATCTCTAAGGAAATTCTCCGATGACTCCTGAGTTATCCGAAAAGTTCCGTAGAGATGGGAGGGTTTCTATCGGAATGAAACCTTTCGGAATGGCACAGCTCATAAGATAACAGGCACTCGATCATCGACTCGATAGCATTACGATACGACCGTTTATAATCAGCCTGCAGATAATTTTTGTCTCTACTCTTTCATAATTTGTAACCAAAGGGCCCTGGTAAAAATGTTCCATGAACTCTGTTCCAATTTTCCATGTGGACATGGAAATTGCCTTGATTTCCGTGTAAATTAGATTGATTTCCATGTGAATTTACACGGAAATCACAGTGATTTCCATGTCCACATGGAAAATCGGAACAAAGTACACGGAACATTTTTACTAGGGGGGTAAAAAAAAAGCCCAGGGACTTATTTTAATTTCATCAAAAATGTATGCTTTAAAGCTATCAGCATGACCTCTTATTGTGAGACATAGACTACCTGGCTTTAGTTTTTCGACACCTTTGTCATTTAAACCCCACCGTTAAAAATATAAGGCAAAAAGAGGAATATTGAAACTTCAAAATTTCAGAGGAAGAATCGTAGAAAGGAGGAAAAGAAAAGGAGATTGAAAAATCTCCCAAAAATCATAAAATAGAACAGAATGGTTGTATAGGCTGTCCCAAGAATGATTGGACTTGACAACTGTAGATTTGAATGAAAACATCAGCTTTCATCCTCAGATAGGGCAACCTGATTGGTTAGGAGAGTTTGAGAAACTGATGTTTTCATGAAAACCATAGAAGCGCCAAATCCAATCTTTTCCGGGACAAGCTATACCAGAGAGCCATGCCGAAAAAATATCTTATTTCAATTATGGAATGATTTTATTTCCTCGCGAAGAATTTAGAAGACTGATTCCCTTTTTGAACTTTTCATTTCGCAGCAAGTATGACGATTCTCGGACAAGTTACAGTAACTTTGCTTTTCGGTTATCTTGCCGACGTATTCGGGCGTATACGAATGTTCCAGTTCAGCCTTTTCTTCAGCATGCTTGGTTTCGCGATAGTCGCGTCAGCCACGGATGTCGCAATGCTCATCATCAGCAGGTTTCTCATGGGAATTGCAATAGGTGAGGGAATTTTCAATTCACAAGTCTCATAGACTATATTTTTTTGTAAAAAAGTTAACGTGATTTCAGTTAGCGATTTTTTTCAATTTATCAATGAGTTCCATTCACAGGAAGGTCAAAGCAAAGAATCAATGAAGTATACCAAAAGATAGGTTTTATGGGACGTAATATTGAAGCACCAAGAAGACAGCCGTGATGAAGGTATACTTATATTTAACAGGTATTCTTACAGTGACTGGATAAACCACAGTGCGGCCATTTCGGTCGTCTTCCTGATTGGTCGGATTCCTTAGAACGCAAATTTGAGCATTTAGAAGTATTTTTACGGTTTTACAGGGTTCTCGTACGCAAGTTAGACACGACTGAAGGTCTTCTGTCAAATTTGAAACATATTGGTTCGCAAAATTGAGAGAAATCAACGATTCCCCGTAACTGACCCCCCGCGGTTGCGCACCCAATTTAACACGGGCGCCACAGAAAGGAAGTGTGTCCCTGAGTTACTCGCAAAGAATATCGCAACCCCCCGCCCTAAGAATGGTTCATACATAGCAGTAATTACTTTTTTCAGACAGGGGGTAGAGATATCTTCATTTTGAAACCCAATACTACCCAAGAACAATCATACTCCCCATACTGCCCATGCTAAAGTGGGTGCGCTCTTGAGGGGTGGAGGGCTAATGGCCGCACTGTGGTTTATCCAGTCACTGTAGGTATTCTCGACTCGCTTCCCGCGTCATCTTCCGTGACGCGAAAATCAAAGCAGAATCCAAGATGGCCGACAAAAGAAGAAAAAACTGATTAAGGTGGATCCTCAGCGTTTAGTTCCATATTCTGCCACCAGAAAAAAATTCGTTCTTTAAATGGAAAAAAATAATGATAAACGCAAAAGAATGAAAAAAAGGGCTTCGATGGAGCCTCGGAAGCAATCTAAGGAACATTTTAGTACAAACCGTATGCTAAAATGTTACAAAATAAGCGAGATTCTATTGAATTTCGTAAACCCCCTAATGGCGTCCAATTCTATATTGGACGCCATTAAGGGGTTTACGAAATTCAATAGTTTCTCGCTTATTTCGTAACATTTGAGCATACAGTTTGTGCTAAAATGTTCCTCAGATTGCTTCCGAGGCTCCATCGAAGCCCTTTTTTCATTTTTTTGCGTTTACCATTATTTTTTTCCATTTAAAGATCGTATCTTTCTCTGGTGGCAGAATACGGAACTAAACGCTGAGGATCCACCTTAATTAGGTCGGTGTAAAACACCGACACAGAGAAATAATAAAATCAACTGAAAGCGACGAAGCAAGAAAAAACACTAAATAGTGAGTTCCACTTCCATCCATCTTCATAACAAACCTACTCCTGATCATATCCCAAGTCATTTACAATGTTTTTTTCTTTTGTCGACCATCTTTGATTCTGCTTCTCTTGATTTTCGCGCCACTGAAGATGACGCGGGAAGCGAGTCGAGCATACCTGTTAAATATAAGTACATTGAGCCATGATGGAAATCTCTTATGAATATCATCACACAGGCTCGGTTTGTTTACCTCATACATATATTTTAACCTTAAATCAAAATTTGTAATTAATTCAGTGGAAAATGGTTTTAAAGAAAAGTGTAAGTGTAAGAGTGGCTAATTGATATAACTGTTTATTTTGGAAGGATTTTCAAGGTTTTTTTTTTTTTTTTTTTTTTTTTTTTTAAGAAACTGACACAACAGAAACCAGAAAAATTTTCTCACCTTCATTATTGTATTAAAATTATGTGTCCAGGCGGCCACTCAATAACACTTCCACTTTCATTTTAAACCAATTTACACTGAATTAATTACAATCATTCATTTAAGGTAAAAAAAAAAAAAAAAAACCGAGGCAAACAAACCAGAGTTATACAGTAGTTAACTCACTTTTTGTTTGTCGGTCCTGATTGTTGTATTTTTTCTTTTTTTTTTTTTTCAAACTATGATCATTTCGAATCAGTACAGATTCGAAATGATCATAGTTTGAAAAAAAAAAAAGAAAAAATACAACAATCAGGACCGACAAACAAAAAGTGAGTTAACTACTGTATAAATATGCAACCTGATAAAGTGAATCAACAATCTAAACCAGAGTTAGATCGTCCATGCTGTCATACTGTGGGATAGAATGTTTATAACATGCATCAGCTTCTCTATTTGTATACCTCGTTGCATAGAATAATAACATTAGAATGGACACCTCGATCCGTTTTGAAACATTATTTTCTGGTCTGCCATCTTGAGAAATTCAACAACAAGAAAGAAATCCTAATGCAAAGTAATGCAAACAGCAAAGTAAAAATAAAAAAATTGATGTAGCAAACCTCTGAACAAACTTATCACGCACAAATTAGCAACACGCTTACGATATGATGCGCCCAATCACTTTTAACTTACTCTTTGGATTTTTCAGGATCTTTTCTTCCCGGGATCATTATCGTAAGCGAAATAGCTACTCCGAAATACAGGGGTCTCTTTCTCTCGATTGTACCGTTAGGCGCTGGAGTCGGATCTTGTCTCATGTACGTCATCATGGGTTGGCAGTCTTTGATCGTTGCCTCTTGGATCATGTGCTTTGTGAGCTTCTTCAGTTTTCTTTTAACGTTCCTGTATTACGATTCACCTCAGTCCCTAGTTCAGAGAGGGAGAATCGAGGATGCTCGTAAAAGTTTGAAACGGTTCGAAGTTTTGGAGAATGTTGACGCCAGGTTGAAGGAATTGGAAATGAAGGTCGAGGAAAGCTGGAGAAACGACAGGTCCTTGTTTGATGAAGGTGAGGGAGCAAGCTACACTGAGAGAATTCTTTCTTTAATCCAAGGAGTATATTTCGTTTGTGCTGAAGAAACTACACAGTGGAATATTGACTAAGGGGGAATGACTTTAACCCAAGGAAAATGTCTACTACTACAAGTGAAATATTCCTTGTTGCGACAGTGATTCTCATCCTTTATTCAACAGAACTTTACTACAGCACTACCACAGGCCTAAACATCAATGTTGATGTATGAAATCTTCACAGAGAGAATTAATTTTTTAATCCACGGTGTATTTCGTTTGTGTTAAAGAAACTGCAGTGAAATATTGACTAAGGGGGAATGCCTTTAGCCCAAGGAAAATGTTTCCTGCTGCTTGCCTTTTCCTTGTGTTTTAGCAGTTTTAGTCATTTTTTCTCCATTTTAATCAGCTTCCCAGTTTTAGAAACGGGTTACAATCCTTGAATGTTGATGAACAATCTGTCGAGTATGCTCACAGAACCCCCCCCCCCTTTCTACTCTTCCTCCCCCAACTCATTCAACCATCCCCGAACCCCGTTTCCCATACGCCCACCTACTCTTGCTCTGAACAAAATATAAGAACTTGCTTTATTATTCCTGATATGCTAAATAGACATTTTTGCATATACACCAAAGGATTAGAAAATAGAGGCATCATTTGGAGGGACACAAATAGCAACCCCCCCCCCCCATTTATATGGAACTGCAAAATTCAAAGTTTTTCGGACAATGTTCAACATCTTTTAGTTCGGTTTCTTAGAATCTCTCTTCTAACAGTGCTCTCTTGTATAGTTAGAAAGTGGGGTGGGGTTTTTGCTCCACCGTTCTCTTGTAAAACCATGTAAATGATGCCTCTGTCTGAAAATATTGTGGCTTTTGGACGGGATATGAGATTTGGGGAAGCAGTGTATTGTTGTGAGAACGTTCTGAGACTGAGTCAACGCATCATAAGTTTTTCACAGTAATACATCGTTTTCCCAAATCTTACATCCCCTCCAAAAACTGCTATATTTTTAGACAGAGGCATCAATTGCAGGGTGTTACAGAGGGTTTTGTGGAGCAAATAAACACCCCCCCCCCCCTGCTAACTACAAAGGATCCTTCTTGGAAGGGAAGTACTATATGAAACCACTAAATGGTGCAGAATATTGCCCTAAAACGTTGAAATTTTCGGTTTTAGGTGGGGAGTTGGGGGGGATTGATATTCATAACTCCCCCCCCCCCCCAAATGATGCCTCTGTTTTCTAAACCTTTGGTGTACATGCAAAAACACCTATTTATTATTTTCAGAGTAATAGAGTAAGTTTTTAGGTTTTGATCTTCGGAGCTAGATTTTGAGGGCGTATAGCAAACAGAGTTAGGGGGTGGTTGAATGGGGTGGGGGAGGAAGAGGGGGAGAAAAGGGTTTGTTGATCATGTTTGACAGTTTGCTCAGTTTGAAGTATTGTAACCTGTTTCTAAAACCAGGAAGCTAAAATACTGAATAAAATGGAGAAAAAAAGGATCGAAACTGCTAACCCGGCTTGGGCGTTTTCGTATAAAAAAGACACGGACATCTCACCCTAAATTATTTTCTGTGAACTTTATAGGCTGTGGTGTGTTCCTTGAGCCTGGAGTCTGGAAACCGCTGCTGATGATGACCACACTGTCATTTTTGCTGAGCGGATCCGGTTTCTACTTAATAAGTGTATTTTACTTCGTACATTTCTTGAATGAATTCCAAGTTCCGTTTGACCCGCAACCAATTTTGATTACTCTTTCATCCGTGAAAGTTCTATCGGCGATGCTTTCGTCTTTCCTCCTTTGTCGAACTAAACGGAGAACTTTAGGGGCTGTCTCGGGATTCTCCTCGGCTTTTCTTCTTTCTGTAACCTTTGTTTTCCTGGTGTTGAGACCTGAATACCCTACTCTCGCCGAGAAATTGTCGTGGGTACCGATCGTATGTCTAATATTATTTTCAACCTTCAGTGCAGGTAATTGATACACCTTACATATTTATGTTAGTCTGTGCCTCTTTTGTTGAGTCTGCTGCCTCTCTTGTTGATTCTGTTGCCTCTTCTGTTAAGTCTGTTGCATTTTTTGTTGAGTCTGTTGCCGCTTTTGTTGAGTCTGCTGCTGCTTTTGTTGAGTCTGCTGCCTTTTTTGTTGAGTTTGCTGCCTCTTTTATTAAGTCTTCTGCCTCTTTTGCTTAGTCTGCTGCCTCTTTTGTTGAGTCTGTAGCCTCTTTTGTTGAGTCTATAGCTTCTTTTGAGTCTGTTGTCTCTTTTGTCAGCCTTTTTTGTTAAGTTTTCTGCCTCCTTTGTTGTGTCTGTTGCCTCTCTTGTTGAGCTTTAATTAACTGATACTCTAACTTACACACTAAACTAGTTACCGTCCTGCTCTTGGCTTTTTTGAAATATCAAATTATTCGCTTTTGATTGAGCTTAATATGATAACATTTGGTTAACAATATTTAACAGTTAGTTGGGACAGTTTGAAAAAGGGGAGAAAAACATCCTCTCCAGGTTTTTAACGAATATGTATTCCAGCCAAAATGTCAAAGTTTTATTTTCGTCTACATTTTCTTGTGACTCAAAGAGACAAATGGACAATCAGTGTAATCCTGAGTTAGACGGTGATACTAATGTTTCAAAGTAGTGTTTGTGGTGTTGCCAAGTCGTGTTCTGATATAGAGTTCATCGAACATTTTAATGCTTCGTGTCTTAATGGGAGAAAATAATCGTTTCAAAAACTCGTATAAAAACTCGTAAACTCGTAAATGTGCTCTTCTACAGCCCAATCGGAAGCAAATGAGTTCTTTCGGACGTAACTAACATCGGATCGATAACTCCCTAACTGCTTCAGTTTCCAAGTTACACCATCAATCTCTGTACTTTTGGGACATCCTATGTAATAAACAAACCCGAGTTTTAACCCATTGGGTTTTAGAAACATTCGTCCATGTTAAGATTGCTTACAATTTAAGTTCAGACCATATCTTCTTCTCCACGGGTCATTTCCCTCGCTGTTTCAAAGGTATCCAGAAAGCAGTAGCGTCATTTAAGAATACCCATAACCCCCCCCCCCCCCCCCCCCCCCCCCCCCCAAGGGTCGGCCAAAAGTGAAAAAGTGTTGATTTTTTTTTTTTTTTTTTTTTTTTGAAGAAAAAAAATGTTGAACTAAAATTTGGTGGTCAGGTTATTAACGAGTTTTGTTGGAGTTTGGGGCCGTAAATATAGGATATGCATTATGCAGTGCTGTAGAGTGTCTAAAATAATATTGATGAGCAAAAAAAAGGTCATCACATTTTTGCCCCCCCCTCCCCCCCAAGCCGAACCCGAAATGACGCCCCTGCCAGAAAGGTATAACTTTATTTCCGTTTTCCAGGTATCGGACTCATGCCGCTTCCGTGGTTGATGCCTAACGAACTGTTTCCTCTCAAAGTCCGGGGCGTTATGTGCGGGCTCAGCCTCACCTTCACGAACACTTCCCTGTTCATCGTTACAAAGATGTACCACGTCATGATGGATGGGCTGGGACTTCAAGGAACGATACTTTTGTTCATTGTGTGTTCGATTCTTTTCGGGATTGTCTCGCTTGTGTTTTTGGTAGAAACGCATGAAAAAACTTTGGATGAGATCGAGCAAGAGTTTTCGAGAGGCATAGCAAATCACGAAGAGAAATAAAAGCAACGAGAAAACTTGGTTGAGATTAAAGCCTTAAATTAGGACATTTATTTCGCCTTAAGCTTAGTGAAAGCGAGTGATGCCATGTTTATCTGCCTCACTCGCACTCATTGAGGCTCATGGGAATTTTTGTATTTCACATAGATCCCGGCTTTATTTTTGAGTGTTTTAGCTTGAAATTTGAAACTTGCAGGATATCTTCCTGAAGTATGCTCGGAGGGGCCGAAGTTCCTCGAATTTGTAAATTTAGCGTAAAGGACGGTATTCAAAATGGGCGATTTTGGCCCAAAGATAAAAATGCAAGATATTTTCAGGCGTGATAGAGGGTGATTCCAGGGTTCAGAATCTGGCCTACTTTTTAAATTTGGCCCAAGGGAACGGGGGGGAGGAGGGGGGTCAAAGTTGGGACCTTTAAGTGCCTATAACTTTTTAACGAATGAAGCCATTTGAATGAACTTTTCGTGAAAAGATGGGTCTTGCAAAGAGCTTTCGATTGATGTATAGGAAAATTGTCTTGCTTTAATTTTTAATCGATTTATCGAAGTTTTTTCGATTTTTTGAAAATCGATTTTTTCGTTTTTTGCGAGTATCGACAAGGCGATCGCACGGATCATCACAAATGGTTTTTGTGGTAAAACTAGACAAAATTTGCTACAAAACAGCGCAAACCGCATGCTGGAGAAATGATTCGTTGCCGAGTTATGATTTTTCAAATCTAGCGCCTCCGTAAGAAATGGCGCTCCCCCAAGTGGGGATTTAATAATCAAAAAGAGGGTAAAATTCCAAGACTTTTGGTACAAACCGAAGGTCGATATCGTTTTTTGTTTTCGATATATCGAAGGTCAAAGTTCGATTTGGGCCCATTCCGTAAAATGACATTCGACATTCGATATCTCGAATGTGAAAATTGATATCGACCTCCGGTTTGCGCCAAAATGCTCAGTTTGTTACGCCTTTTCGATTGATGTATGACTCAAAAGGTGTCGTCCCTCGGATTATTTTAGATAGCCCCCCGGGGGGTCAAAAACGATAAAAATGTTTGAGGATTTTAAAACCAAGTTTTGACTAAATGTTTGTCATAATTGAATTTTTTTCTGAAAAGGACTTGCTTTATAGAGTATTTTAGACTCCTTGTTTTTTAAATTCCGACTTTTCAAAGAGGAGTAATGATTTTTTGAAAATGGGCCCAAATCGAACTTTGACCTTCGATATATCGAAAACAAAAAACGATATCGACCTTCGGTTTGTACCAAAAGTATTAGAATTTTACCCTCTTTTTGATTATTAAATAAAAATGGGGGTCCCCACTTGGGGGAGAGCCATTTCTTACGGAGGCGCTAGATTTGAAAAATCATAACTCGGCAACGAATCATTTCCTCAGCATGCGTTTTGCGCTGTTTTGTAGCAAATTTTGTCTAGTTTTACCACAAAAATCATTTGTGATGATCCGTGCGATCGCCTTGTCGATACTCGCAAAAAACGAAAAAATCGAAAAAACTTCGATAAATCGATTAAAAATTAAAGCAAGACAATTTTCCTATACATCAATCGAAAGCTCTTTGCAAGACCCATCTTTTCACGAAAAGTTCATTCAAATAGCTTCATTTGTTAAAAAGT
Organism: Trialeurodes vaporariorum; assembly: GCA_011764245.1. Classification (NCBI taxonomy): domain Eukaryota; kingdom Metazoa; phylum Arthropoda; class Insecta; order Hemiptera; family Aleyrodidae; genus Trialeurodes; species Trialeurodes vaporariorum. The sequence goes on from VMOF01000013.1 coordinate 12,399,546, forward strand.
TATAGGCACTTAAAGGTCCCAACTTTGACCCCCCCTCCCCCCCGTTCCCTTGGGCCAAATTTAAAAAGTAGGCCAGATTCTGAACCCTGGAATCACCCTCTATCACGCCTGAAAATATCTTGCTTTTTTATCTTTGGGCCAAAATCGCTCATTTTGAATACCGTCCTTTGCCGATTTTAGCCAACAACTGTTGACTTTCGGAAAAGCTTGTCGTGGTGTCTTAGGTTTGAACAAATCGGACCTGGAATTAACTTAAATCACGTGAATGGGAGTTTACAGGTATATAACACGCCTAAGGCTTGTCTAAGAATGTGTTTTCTTTTCTAATTGTCCACTTGAACACATGTTTTATAGGGAATGGCACTTTTAAGGCCTACAGTCACGTGACAGCCCATCTATTAATTCTTCTCCAACACATCTATTGAAATGGGCACTAAGAGAGAAAAGGACAGGTTATTTTCAAGAAATAATTTTCCCAGGTTAATTTCTGAAAACATTTAACGTATGGAATACATATAAACACACACACATTGTGTCCGCATTTTGTGTATTGGGAATTTCAATTTGACATCTTGAAATCTCCACAAATTCTGTTAGTAATTTTGGAATTGATGGACCTCAAAGTGTAAACAGTGGTCTCAAACAGTGTAGTTCAGCGACATGAAAACACAAGAATGATGGTTTGGAGATCTCGAATTCTCTGTAAATTTTGTTAGTAAGCTTGGAACTTATGGATCTCAGAATGGACGATCGTCTCAAAAAAAGTCGTGCAGCAGCATGAAAACACAAGAATGGTGGAGTGCCTTTACAGTTTGAATGGAAGCAAACGCAATACCGTAATGGGTGTTTAGTTTGTAGGAACACAGAATACTCTAATCAGAACGGAAACTCCCATAAGAGCCAATGGAAACAAGATTTGGAATTTACTGGCACAAACTGGCAACTGTGCCTACTCACTTCTCAAGATGGCGGACATGCTTTTTCAGGCTATACAACCAATCACAACTCGGCCAGTTGCCGAAGATCTGCCGAAGGTTGCCGAAGATGCTCACTTTCGAACATGGGGGCCCGAAGTAAAGAATGTTTCAAAATGAATTAGAGTTTCCGCTCTGATTATATTTCCGTATTGCTTACTGTTACATTTTGTTTGTGATTAAGGGTCAGCAAGAATCATATTAAATGGTTATGTTGCCACGGTGCAATGCACTGAAAAACAATTAATTGCTGGATTTAACTTTTTTTTAGTTGAAAGTATGGCCACTACTTAAAAACTGTTTGTTTGACTGTTTAAAATAGTTAAATTACCTCCGTGCCGTGTTGATTTAACTAATTTAAACAGTCAAACTAACTGTTTTTTTAAGTGGTTTCCATACTTTTAACTAAAAGAGAGTTCACTCCAGCATTTCTTTTTTTAGCGGACTCACACCTATGTGAAACGTTTTCAATAAATTATGGTCAATGCATGGATCCATCCACCCAATGCCTTTTATTTGTATTATAAAGTTTTGTCCGGTAGCGCTGCGCTGTGATATGATCAGTGTCGGCGGTTGCAATGTGGCAACAGTGAGTTTAGTCCATTTAAATCCGTTTAAAATATCGATTCTAGGGAGTGCACCGCGCACCCTAAATATTTCGACCTTTATCGTTACTTTAGAGGCTTTGGGTGCAACGTTGCCAGATTGCACGCGCCACTTGGCTGCAATCTTATCGTCCTCTTTCGTCACATTCGTAAAATTACCTGGGTCAATATAGTTGCAAACGTCAAGAGTGCGATTTCATTTCATATCGATGGCTTTTAAGTCGAAAAACTCTTATCTCGTTTTCACAATTAACCGGTCTGCTCTTGACCTTGCGTTGCATGGAATGCGTATAAATCTTGGGCTCGTCAAAAAATAACATTCTTTTCAGCCAGCTCATTGTTCTGTCGAAGTAATGGGAGAAATAATGGAGCTTGACGAGGATAAACCACCAAAATGCCCAAGCGCAGCTTCTGAGTGGCGATTCTTCTTCGGCGTTGCCATTTTTGGCAGAAATTATCCGAATTTCACCTTGCGTTCAATATTAAAACAATTGCAAACTAAATGGCCAAAAACACAGTACTAGTAAAATATTAAAATGGGAACTAGGCCAATAACGAATAAAAAACTACGATACGTTTTGGTGAGCTCATAGAACCATTTTCAATCGGAAAACATGATAAAAATAAAAATAATACTCAAAACGAGGAGCACACCCCACTCAAGTTGAAAGAGGGGCCAATTAACGAATACCGCGATACCAGAGATTATACTAAGCCAAAGAGATATGGCAAGTCTTATCCCCGCCATGTTAGAAAACCGTTAATCGACATTTCGTAAACAAACGCCTTCCAATAAGCCGTGATACAATACGACGTACCACCTGTTGGACCATTTTTCGTAAACATTGCTATTACTGTTGTTACTGGAAATAAATTCAAAGGCACACACTTTTCTGAATTTTTTTACTTTACAAACACGTTGACAAAATGGCAAATGTCAAGGGAAAAATTTAACCACTAAAAGAACCACTGAAACTTTAATCAAAAGTTATTTACTGGCAGCCGAACGCACTCCAGTTACTTTCAGAAGGTCGCAGAAAATCGTATATGATTTTGTTAATTTGTTTACAAAAATGGTCCACCAGATCGTATGCCAGTTTGCATACTTCGTAGGAGTCGATTAACAGTTTTGAGAAGTTCTGCCATATCTCTTTAGCTTAGTAATCTCTGCGCGATCCTTACCGGTAACATAAAACAAACAAAACAGACCAGCTAAACTCAGACAGAGACTCAAGCAGTTGTTAATGTTCGGAAAAACTGGAGGTATGCAACACTCATATTTTCCACGTTTGCCCGGTAGTTGCATCGAGTCTCTGTTTTTCAGAATGTGATCTTTTCGGAGTTTTTTATTTGTTGTTTGCCTAGTTCCCATTTCAACATTTTACTTGTGTTGGTGAGTTTATTGAGACATTTGGATAAGTTTTGACCATAAATGGAGACATTGGTCCTCCTTTTCTTCATAAATAAGGATGGGAAGCAAATACATTCTATCATAAAGACGCAGTGTTTCCTGTACCGTGTAATTGGGCCAAAGCGCTTTATACGCGATCAAATTAGGATCGCCAAAAAAGCAATCGATGAGACAAAATCCACGACAAACGGCAGGTGAGCCAACCGTTGCATGTTTCGTTCGTCAAACAACTGTGCAATTTGACGACCCGTCAAACTGCGCAGAGTTGTTTGATGATGGATGGTGTGTCATCTGTTCACCAATCTACAGCCAAGAAAATTAATAAACCCGTTTTGGAGGTGTTTTGGTCAAGTTTTTGTTTGAATTTTAGAAGTGTCATGTTGGCGATTCTACTGTTTGATCAAGTCAATTTTAACGTTTACGAGGGCCTCAAGCGATGCGGATCCTTAAGTATATAAATACGAGCACTGGTGGATCCAGAAAAGTCTCCATCTCCCTCTTTTCCTATTATAACGCATGTGTTAAAAAAGGATTGAGGAAGGGGCGAAAGTCACGTAACTGCCTTTGATCTGTGCTTTTCTAACACACGCGTTCTAATGGGAAAAGAGAGAGAAGGGTAAAAGGTGGATTTGTCAGAAAATGTCCAGTGTAGAAAATGGCCGATACTTTTACGTCCAATACAGGAACGTCCCTGAAAAAATGTCCCGGCAACAAAATGTCCAATACCATAATGGCCAATAACACAAAAAGTCCATTACTCGATACGTCCAATGACAAATAAAGTCCAAAACACAACATGTCCAACCAACAAAATTGAGTTGTTAACAAAAATGGCCACTTCCTGTGGACATATTGATTGACGTGTGACTGGTTCCAATCAAAGGTGGATTCGATGCATTTTCGATTTAACTTAAATTCGGAATAGTCAGATACCAATCAATGGGTTCGAAAACTTTTACGCCTATTAGTAGTTTTTTGTTTGTTTTTTGTTTGTTTTTCGTTTGTTTTGTTTTAATTATTTTAAGCAAACCTGTTGGACATTATTCTTTGCTGCTTAATGCATGTCCATATTTCGACCAATGAAGTTACTGGACAACGCAGGTTTGGACGCTTTTACCTCTTACACTTTATAGGTATGGCCATTTTTTACTATTGGATATTTTGTTGCCAGGACATTTTTTTTCAGGGACGTTTCTGTATCAGTCATTATGATATCGGACATTCTCTTCACTGGACATTTTTTTTGGACTTATCCACCTACAACCGAGAGAAGGACCAATTCCTGGATCTGCTGCTAGCTTTCGGGTGAGTCTTTGCCTGTAGGTAAGATATGGGAACCTAGGAAGGTTCAACCGGTGACCAAAATACGAGCTTAATTATAACCACAGAATAATACAATCAGAACGAAAACTCCCATAAGAGCCAATGGAAGCAAGTTTGTAATTTAATGGCACCAATAGGCAACGCTGTGGTCCTATATCCCAACATGGCGGACGTGCGTGAGATTTGTGTTGAAACTCATTTATTTCTGTAAATTCTGGAAAGAAATCTTAAGTTTCCGGCCTCACTTTTATTCTTTTGGCATATCAGCATGAAAATTTCGCGGATCATGTCCTATATTTATTTATTCGCGCGCGAATCCACATGTAAACATCCTATATCCCAACATGGTGGACGCGAAACGACTTTGCTTCAAAATCCGACAGAGTTTCCGTTCTGATTGTATTATTCTGTTATAACCTCGCCTGAACCAAATATTATACCACTCCAGAAAAAGCGTGATCAAAGATTGACGAAACACTATTTAATGGTCATTACCATTGCATACCCGACCAGGGTATGCAATATCTAATGCAAAATATTTCACTGAACACATGAAATAGGTGCGTTGCTTATTGCATATCCTGGCCAAGGAAGGCACAAGCCATCACTCAACACATTTATCATGAGTGTTACTTATTGCCTATCCTGACCAGGATATGCAATACGCAACGCAAAAGCTATCATTCGCGTATATTTAGCTATCAGCATTTGGTGCGTTGCTTATTGCATATCCTGACCAAAAAATGCAATACGCAAGGCAATAGCCACCACTCAACACATTCATAAGGTGTGTTACGTATTGCCTATCCTGATCAGGGTATGGAATACGCATTATGTAACGTAAAAACTATCATTCATGTGTACACTGTATCTACGTTCACACAGTTCTCAAAAAAGAGAGTTTGTTTGGAACCAGAGGTCCTCAGATGGCAATCAATACCATTTATCGCTCTACTAGAAAAGTCTATTTGGTCTAAATTGGACGGAACAGTATGCAATTGTCAATTAGCGAATGCAGCGCTCAAAACGGCGAGTAAAAAAAGTGTTTAGTGCATTTCAGAGGGTACCATCTTTGATTTTTATGCACTATGACAAATTACTCGCGGAAACACAATACATCAGTATCGATCATCGTAAAACTTCCGGCCATTCGCCGAAAAATTATCCAGGCAAACAATCTACGTTTTTCGATAAGCATTGAGGTTCGTTGGGGTTAGCGTAGTGATGTGCAGTTGTATGGGTTATTAGGCGGGTCACGTAGTCGTAAACCATAGTGCCGAGTTTTCTGCTATAATGTTTTGAGGAAGGGGTTAATGTATGAGGGACTCAATGACCAATTGCGGACGCATTTATACTAAACAGACCTACTAGAATGGGTCTGTTGCACACTTTGGCCACACCGTTTTAAAGTATCAATTCTTATGTAAAAAGCCGAGAAAATAACAATGACAGCATCAGAAAACACTAAAATTCAGTATTAAACTCACAAATTGCGAAAAACACTAGACCCTATTCACCCCTGTATCTTTCCACCACGTGCACGATATTTCGCGAAATTAGCGCGGCACATTCAAATAATCACGGCCGACTGCCATCACAGCTGACTTCATAAACAAATAAACAGTAAACACTGACGGCATCTGTTCGAATTCTTACGTTTCAATGTCCTCAATTCCTCACAAAAGGTTGTGAAAGGTACGGAGACCGATATTTGTGTCGAAAACTTATCAAAATGAAACAATAACACACAGCATGATGATGGAAGTTGGAATCATCCTTGAAACTCCTGATTGTTATTGTTTTATTTTGATAAGTTTTCGACACAAATATCGGTCTCCGTACCTTTCACAACCTTTTGTGAGGAATTGAGGACATTGAAACGTAAGAATTCGAACAGATGCCGTCAGTGTTTACTGTTTATTTGTTTATGAAGTCAGCTGTGATGGCAGTCGGCCGTGATTATTTGAATGTGCCGCGCTAATTTCGCGAAATATCGTGCACGTGGTGGAAAGATACAGGGGTGAATAGCGTCTAGTGTTTTTCGCAATTTGTGAGTTTAATACTAAATTTTAGTGTTTTCTGATGCTGCCATTGTTATTTTCTCGGCTTTTTACATAGGAATTGATATTTTAAATCGCTGCAGCCGAAGTGTGCAACAGACCCATTCTGACGTTACCATTTAATCTCGATTTTTTAATTCCCTTACAAATAATGTGATAAATAAAACTGCTTGATATTTTTAGTAACAAGACTTTAAACTAAAGAAGGAAAGTTCTTAAAAGTTTCAAGAAATTCTTTGCACTAGGTCTAATTTTATAATAATATTATAAAGTCGAGTGAAAATGCCAAAGTCTAAAGTTGAGCGGGTCCCTTCAGTATAAATGAGTCCAACTGTGGCACTCGAATGACGGACAGAGAGAGTAAATTCCATTTTTGTTGTTGTTGTTGTTGTTGTTTTTTTTTTTTTTTTTTTTTTTTTTTTTAGTTATCAGTTCATTGACTGGTTCGACGCACTTCTCCACCTCTTCCTATCCAGCGCTAGTTCTTTTGTTTCCAATTATTTTTCACAGTCTTGAATTATTTGTTTTATGTAGTCTCGTAGTCTCATATTTGTTGCCAACTACAGGTTTTTTCCTTCTGCACGCTTTTACGATTATATCGCTAGGGTAACTATTCAATACCGTCTACAATCATACCAGGTTGCTCATTTGAGGTTAGGGTCGTCCTGGTGCATGGACTACCTACTAGCGGGGAACGAAGATACTTTGACAGGATATGCAATACGCAACACACACCTAATACATATGTGTTATACTGTGCTTAGCGTATTGCATACCCTGGCCAAATATATTTGTCCCCGCTATTTCGCTTATGGAGAGTGAAATGCAAAATCGTGACTATCCTCTCCAAACCCGATTTATTAGTGTCGAATAAAGATTTTCAACCGAATCAACGGTAGTGCATTTTACTAACTCACCCGAACTGTTAGTTGGGCAGCAATGGATGACATTGATGCTGTAACCGAACCTCGGAAATATGCAGGTACCAGGGACCAAATTATGTTACGTCTTGACGGTCCTCCGATGGATGGTGCGTACTTAAGTATGGTTACGTATGGTTTATACCCCCATAAGTGCTCACCGAACATCACGCGTGCGGGACCGTGAGGACGTAAATTTATTTGGTCCCAGTTCCCCGAGGTGAGGGCCAAAAGGGTAACCCAACGGTGAGAAACAACAATAAACAACGCTCCTAGTTGGCTAGAAGTGGTTTTGTTGACTTTGGCGTTCGGTGTCCCCAGAAAAGATGCCAAACCTCGAATCTTCACCTGAACCTGATGATAAAATTCGCTTCATATCTACTGATTTTCCCTCACGTACGAAGAACAAAGAACTATCTTGTTAAAATCAGTCGCGTAAGTTTCACGCCTGATGAGGAAAATTCAGTGGCGGGATATTTGAATGCAGTTTATACCATTTTGTAGGTTACTTTAAGTACAATTTTAGAGTATACAGAGGTTTTTATACCTACTTATCTGGGATTGTATTGCATAAAACTGCACAAGAGAGACGGTATGATGACTGACACAGCTTACGGCGCCAGACTGGTGATTCTGTAGTTCTCTTTCTTACAAGTAGTTTTCTTGCTTTTTTTCCTACCCTTACTCTCTTCAGTAACATTTTATTCCTTATTTAGTCCACCCAGAGGCTTTAATTGTAAGATGGAAAAAAGCAACTATTTACACAAGTGATATTAGAATTAGACTGTGAGGCGCTGGAAAAACGAAGGCAACACATTCTGGGTACAACTAACTGGTATGAATGCCTTCCAATGGGGTTCTTGCAAACTTTTGCTATAGGGGTTTGAAGACTAAAAAACACACTAAAAAATCACAAAATTCACTCTCAAAATTGGGCGTAGTGGCGGAAAGACGCAGGTGTTATGGGAGATTCCTATCTAAATTGAGACGCATATCTCTGTGTTTCTTCAGAGAAAGTGACATAATAGACAGGAATCTCCCATGATACCTGCATTGAAGCGCCATTGCAATGTTTCCGATATAGCAGTTATGTGAGTTTATTACTGAATCTTAGACTTTTATAGTGTGATTTTTGTGATTTACGCTGGTCATTCCATTACATTGGACTATTTATTTGCTCATAGAAAAGTTTACGGGAGCCCCACTGACAAACTGACTGAAGCTCTGTCGAACAGATAAATTAGGGGAACCCCGCACCGCACCACCGCTCATGTCCAACTAGTCTGATAATAACTGGTCAAAATAGGCCTATAGGCCCGAGAAATCCCAAACGATGCTTGCATCCCCACAACTATAATAATAAAAATATTATAATAATAGTCCACCCATTTTATTTTAAGCATCCCTTCATTGCACCAATTTTCAAATAAAATATTTTAAATATGGGGGGGGGGGGCAAGAAAAATCGGAAAATATATGACTTTACCCGAGTCGAGGTAAATCAGCAGAGACGAAACTACGTATCCTAGAAATAATGCAGCGGTAAAACGATCACTTTCATTGACACACTCGTCTTGTCACAAGTAAAGGAAAACTGAACTAACAGTCTAAGAGTTTACTACGACGGCGCGTGCAGGATGATAATCGGCCGAGTCGCACGGTGGGTCGAAACTAGAGTTGGGCAAAAAATTATTCGGAAATTATTCGTTGTGTCCGGCAACGCCGAGTCAGTCGAATTATTCGACGAATAATGCTACAATTGACCTATACCTTCCGTGTGTTTCCCTTTCCTCAACTCAGGTAGCAAACCCAGTTTTCAGTGTTGCCGGAGTCATTTCATTATTTTTGATTATTCGGTTGCCCAACTCTGGTCGAAACAGTGGCATAGCGTGCAATTTGGCGATGTTGCATTGTTTCTATTTAAACTCATGTAAAAGGTCGAAAGCAAAGGTGTTCGAAAACCCAATAGTTCGACCTTTTCCATGGATTTAAATGAACGAACTGTAATGTTGCCAAATTGCACCCTACGCCATTGGGTCGAAATAGAATGGAATTCGGCAACAAGTGAAAGGTCGAAAGCGAAGGTGTTCACCGAACAAACAAAAGTTCGATCTTTTCCATGGATTTAAATGGACGAACTGTAACGTTGCCAAATTGCACCCTACGCCACTGGGTCGTAATAGAATGGAATTTCCCGCAAACAATTTTATGAATGAAAAATCAAGGCAATAAACACCCAGTTAACTTTAGCATGCGGGAAATGGGGCTCTTGCAAATCTTTGTTATAAGCATATGTATAATTAAATCTGATGTGTGAACCAGCGGAAATCACAAAAATTGCGCACTTATCACTGTCTAAAACTCAGTAATAAACTCTAAAAACAGCTGTAACAGCAAGATCGTAATGACGGAGCAACGGAGGTATCATGGAAGATTCCTGTCTAATTGTCACTTTTTCTGAGAACACAAAAGTATGTCTCAAATAATTAGACAGGAAGCCTATATGATACCTGCGTTGCTCCTCCATTACGTCCGATCTTGAGAGACGAAAGAATTTCGTGATTTTTTAGTGAGCTCATGCATCGTCATTTTTACAGGTTCTTATCCAAGAATCATCCCTGGAAAAACTGTCCTTATAGGTCCATTACCAATTCTCAATACAATATGGATCCATATGGACACGTATGGATACCGCATGGATCTGTAGTGATATACATGTTAATATTATTACAGATCCATACAATATTCATACATATCCATATGGAGCCATACATATCCATATGGAGCCATACATATCCATATGGAGCCATACATATCCATATGGAGCCATACATATCCATATGGAGCCATACATATCCATATGGATCCATACTTATCTATATGGATCCATACATATCCATACTCTGTATAGGGAATTGATTATGGACCTGTATGGGCTATTTTTACCAGGGGCAACTCTTCAATCACCTGCAGCCAACGTTTAAAAGAGCCCCATTATTCATGATAGGGTTTCAAGTCATTATATAGGGCTGTATAAGTAATATAGACTACGGACGATCTACTTTTGTTGGTCAACTGAGAAAATGTCTACTATGAGTATGTCTCCGAAAAAAATTTCTATACTTTGTAAAATCAATCTGATTCCTGTGATGAATCGCTGTCTTCAAATTAAATTGTTTTAACTAAAGTGAAGTCTACACAAACAAAAAATTATGTTTTTTGTTTTTTGTTTTTTGTTTTTTTTTCCTGGCTTTTCATGCGTTTAATCCCGGATAACTCTGACCATCAAGCTCCTCGATGATCCATTTTCTCTTACAATCCAAACAAATTTAGAGGAAAAACACATTGTGTATTTAACGACTTTTTTTTCTCTTTATTGGCTTTATTGAAATTTTGGGATGTGCCAAATCACACGGCCAAAAGGCTGAAATTTGGGAGGGAGTGTTAGCCATCCCCCTTCCTCCCTATTTTTGACTATATTCACAAATTATTGGGCGTTTGGTAATATTACTAGACTTTTTTATTTTTTATTTTCCAGAGTATTATTGTAAACTAACTGACCTGAAACCGTGATAGAGCTTACAATTAATCACATAAAATAATTTCTGCAAAGCTACTATCAATACTGGAATATTTTTAAAGCAAAATAAACAGCAACTATTAATGTCCGGAAAATGAATGTTTCGACCCAGTGTGAAACGGCGAGACGGTGATAACAAGGGCCAACGCATATCAGTTACCGACGCTACCGCAGCGTCGCACAGTGGAGCGAGTTAATGGAAGAGGCCGGACATGGCGTCACGACTTTAAATGGGTATAATCTTTGTTAACACGCAACGTAGATAATTGAAAGTGGTTTCGTTGTTTTTATCGTAACATTTCCAACAAGAATCACCCCTTACAATATATTTTGTGACCGTAACAACACAAAAAATTTACATTTTTAGTCAATTCATTCCATGTCCGATCCCTCCCATTCAGGGCTGCCGTTTTGCTTACAATCAATGCTATTTTTCTATTCACCGATGATTCCACCGGTTGAGAAAAGATTACACAGATCAGTTCAATGTATGACTGTAATGCACGAAAATACTCTGATCTGTAATCTTTCCTTCATCGGTGGAAATTCCGTTGATTAATTAAAATATCCGCAAGTTTTTTAAAGTCATCGACGACTCTACCGTTTGAAAAAAGATTGCAGACGCGAGTATTTTAGATTATTACAGTCATGCACTGAACTGAACAGCGTAATCTTTTCTCAACCGGTAGAATCATCGGTGAATTAAAAAATAGCATTGATTCTACGCAAAACGGCAGCCCTGCTCCCATTGACTCGTTCCACTGTGCGCCGCGTCTCGACGCATTGGTCAGTCGCTTTACGGTCAAGGTTGGAGAGGGAAAAGTGTGCACTTCACATGTGTATAATCGTCCGGGGGGGGGGGGTACGCAAGAGGGGTGGGTGTGAGAGAGAAGGGGGGGGAGACAAGCAATCGTGCAAGTGCGTTAGTTGCCTGGAGCGTTTGAGATCTACGCGTTCGATCAGAGATGTGTTGACTGCGCTGACTGTTTACTGTTTACTGTTTACCCATTGCTGCCGCAGTAGCAGCGTCACTTCAAGCGTCAAGTCGCGCGTCGTCGAAGCGATAAGGCGGAATCATCACCTTATGTAAATAGACCAGTTCAGTTTCGACGTCACTCGATCAAACTCGGATCAAAACAAATCGGCGTGGATCAGTAGCGCACCGAGAGATTCTTCATCTCTCTCTTTTCTCCATTAAGAAACGTATGTTAGACAAGGATGGACAAGGGGATAAAACCCCCTCCTTCTGTCCTTTTCCTACTCATACATTCAAATGGGAAATGAGAGAGATGGAAGATACCCTGGTTGCGCCAGTGGCGTGGATCATCGTGAAAGAGCCTACAACTTACTTTCATAACTTTGTAGAGCTCGTTTTAGAAGTGGATGCGAACCTAAGCCTAAGCCATAAATCATTGGCGAATTTTCAACTTTAATGGGTCTGGTTGCAAACTTTTGCTACAGAGATATAGAGTGTTAGATATTAAGTAAAATCACGTGAATAGTCCTTTGGTGGTATCAGAAAGTCATAAAATGCAGTATTAAACTCACAAGAGGCGTTATACTGAAATCCAAGACGGCGGTAAAATATCGAGCAACTTGTATGCAAGCACCATGAACATCCAAGATGGCTAACCTCACAATATCAATCACACCCAATCACAACGTAAATAAATGCATAACCTCTGAGGCTGTGAGGTTGTCAACGTTGGCAATCCTTGGATGTTGAAGGTGCATGCATACAGATTTCTCGATATTTTACCGCCATCATGGATTTCATTAAACGCGTCTTGTGAGTTTATTATCGCATTACGTGACTTTCTGATGCCACCAATGGACTTTTCGGGCGATTTTACATACGATGAAGCACTCTTTATCGTTGTAGCAAAAGTTTGCAACAGACCCATTTCTTCAAATCAAAGCCGAACTTGCCTCTAACTTCGTTCTTTTGATGTGAAAGCGTGTCACCTTATATAAATAGTCCAGTTCAGAGATTATACGTACGTCTTTTGATCAAACTCGGATCAAAACAAATTGGCGTAGATCACTGTGAAAAGGGGCTACAGCTTACATTAATAACTTCATAGAGCGCGTTTCAGAAGTGGATGCGCACCTAAACCATAAATCTTCGGTGAATTTTCAACTTTAATTCCTTCAAACCAAAACCAAACTTGCCTCTGACTTCATTATTTTCCTTTTAAAGTGTTCCTCGTCGAAAAGTAAACTCTGAAATTCATTGCGCCTATATGTACTTCTGGAATTACCTCTGCAAGAGGATATTCAAAGTACAATGCTCCCTCGAGAAATTACACCGTATAAAGTTTATTTTAGAAGTGTATAGGCGCAGCCAATCGATAATCTTTGGCGAGTTCTTTGATTTGAAAGCGCGTGTCACTCGATCAAACTCGGATCAAAACAAATTGACATGGATTAGCATGAAGGGGCTAGAGCTTACTTTGATAACTTTACACCAGAGTTGGGCAACCGAATAATCAGAAATAATGAAATGACTCCGGCAACACTGAAAACTGGGTTTGCTACCTGAGTTGAGGAAAGGGAAACACACGGAAGGTGTAGGTCAATTGTAGAATTATTCGTCGAATAATTCGATTGACTCGGCGTTGCCGGACACACCGAATAATCTTTGAATACTTTTTTGCCCAACTCTGCTTTACACACGAGGCTGTTGAAAACTTTTGCTACAGGTGATTTAAGAATGGGGCTCTTGCAAACTTTTGCCATAGGAGATTGAAGAGTTGATTCTTGCAATCAGTGGGGGATCCAGAAAATTTTTCTGGGGGGGGGGGGGCACGCCAGTGAAATTTTGAAATTTGAAGCGTTGGTGGAAGCGATTTCGGGATATTTTCTATAGAAAATAGGCAAAATTTGAGGCTTCTGGGGGGGGGGGGGGCACGTGCCCCCGTGCCCCCCGTGGATCCGCCACTGCTTGCAATAAAAACCTGTAAAAATGACGATGAGCACACTAACTAGAAATCACGAAATTTACTCTCAGAATCGGGCTTAGTGGCGGAAAGACGCAGGTATCCTGGGATATTCCCATCTATATTTAGACAAATCTCTATGTTTCCTTATAGAGAAAGTGACAAATTAGACAGGAATCTCCCGTAATAAATGAAGTGAACCGCCTTTACGATCTGGCCATCATAGCAGTTTTGTGAGTCTATTATTGAATTTTTGACTTTTTGAGTGTGATTTTACTGATTTTCGCTGGCTTTTATACGTCAGATGGGACTAATCATTTGCTCACAGCAAAATGTTGCAAGAGTCCCATTTGAAACACTGGCTCAGACCTCTACTATTGGGCAATTGGCAGTTTTGCGCAATCAAAAGCATTTTCAAATTCGTCTTGCCATGTTGTTGTGTTCGTCTTGTCAACTTGTTGTTTCTTTTCTCTATCTGAGAAGAAGTTTTCATTGTTTTTATCAGTTTTCCCGTTGCATTCTACGCAGAGTTACCCAATTTATTTCTACCTTCATGTGGCAGAAGTCTGCGACAGACCCATTTGAGTATTGCAGGTGGCCTATACCTCACACGACCTCTGAAGGTAGGTTCCCCGCATAATCCTTATCTCAATGGATGAGGCTCTTGCAAACTTTAGCTACATAAAAATGAATAGTAGAATCTCATGTAACAACCAGCAAAAATCAGGTACACTAAAAAAAGTCAAAGTCAAAATTCAATAATGAACTCACAAAACTGCTTCGACGGCAAGATCGTATTGGCGGTTCAACGCAGTTGTTATGGGAGATTCCTGTCTAATTTGTCGCTTTCTATACTGAGACTCAAAGATATGACTTTTTAGATAGGAATCTCCCAGCGAATCTCCCAGCAATACCTGTGTTGAACCGCCATTAACCCTTCCTGTCATGAATTATGAAAGAAGTGTCACTGTAATCTGAAACCTATACCATTAAATTGAACGAACTTTTCTCACATGATTTCATGTGTGAGTCAATTTTTCCGAATTTCCGTAAGACTCCATGTAAAATGTCGTCCCTTATAATGGACACCGTGACGGAAAGGGTTAAGTCCGATTCTGAGAGCGAAGTTCGTGATTTTTTAGTGCACTCATGGTCATTTTTACAGGTTTTTATGCAAGAATCAACTCTTCAATCCCCTATGACAGTAAACCGATCAACAGGTTTCAATTTAAATCTATCATTTCCTCCTATCTGATGAACGATGACTCATTTTAAGGTCAAGATGTTCGCTTTCCGAATCAGTGAGTTCCGTGCGTCGTTTGCCGACCGGAGGCTTAACTGATTCTGTTGAGTCACATCTGGAGTGGATTTAGCTATATCTTTAATCGCTGTTGAGATTCTGCGCATGAATAGTTTTATGTTTAGGAAAAAAAAAAAAAAAAAAAAAAAAAAAAAAAAACATACATTTTCTGAGAAGTTTTTATCTCCACGAATGTATGTATGAAAGTGGATGAGGTCTACGAAAATTCAAATATAATTGCATTCTTTTTGCAATTTTTTATCTGCCTTAAATGAGGCATTAGACTGATTTAATAGAGCGATGTATCGTATCGACTGCCGTCCGCGGCTCCCTGGTTCCAAAAAAACTCTGATGAAATTTTTTTTCCCCATAAGCACATTTTGGAACGGAAATTTAGGCTATATTAAATCAAAACAACTCATGCGACCTTTTTGCGATTATGAATTCTACGTCCTCAAAAATGCTTGGTTCCACGGCGGAAACTGCCGAAATCAACAAGGTACTACAGATTAAACGATGCATTTGGAGGTTGAAATCGCCCAAATGTTATTGTTTGTTGTTGTGGAATTAGTGGGATTTCGGGGGATGTTAACCTCCAAATGCAATGTTTAATCTGTAATATCTTACTGATTTCGGCAGCTCTAGTCAATAAACCAGGCATAATTAAGCATTTACGAGGCCGTAGTATTCATAATTGCAAAAATGTTGCATTAATTTCTTGATTTAATAGTCAAAATTTCCGTTCAAAAATCCGCTTATGGGGAAATTATACAGACTGTATACAGACTGTTTCGGGCCGGCCGGCCCGAAGAAGCAGCGGGAGAGGCGGGTTGCATTCTTCATCCGTAACATAAAATTCGTGCCGTGGAAGGTACAAGATTGCGTGAAAAGTACAGTCAGACTCAATTTTCGAATTTCTCGCGGTCATTAAGGTAGATGTCCCAATTACCGCCCCCCTTAAGAAAAAGTTGCCGTAAAATGCCTGTAAAAATGTTAATTTTTATCAAATCTATGATCGGTTTTCACTAGGGCCTCTCAAATACTATCTAGTTTTATGAAAAAAATATAAAGTTGGCGTAATCAATCAGGAAAAAAAATTATTAATAAAACTCGAAAAAATGACCCATGTCCCAATTACCGCCACACTAAAAGTGGCTTTGTCCCAATTATTGTCATATCAGGTGCCCTAATTATAGCCATACATATTTGCGCTGGCTTTTCATTCAAATCATCATGTTTATTGTCAGGAAATAATGACATTATAATAATTTAAAAAGCAGAAAGTAAAGAGAACAGATTTTTAATAAGTAACTGCTGAGAGAAATCGGCAAAAACAGGTAATACGGGGGCAGGTGTCCTGTGTCAACTTCTATGATTTTTTAAGGGCACAACGCTGCTAAATATCAACTTCAAACTTTTTTCACCAGTTCAGCCAACCTATGAAAAACACTTATCCCATATACGCTTAAATTTGTCTGCTAAAGTAGGCTTATTTTAAAGAATAAATGAAAAGGGGGGCGGTAATTGGGACATCTACCTTATAATGGATTTACACGTAAAATTACCAAAGGGCACCCATTTTTAAGACTCTTGGTTCATAATAGTGGTCGCTATTTCAAACAAACCGTGAATTTTTTAAAACTTTGGCGGGCTGTAGCTCAAAAGGGGGGCATTTTCGAACACATGTTGATAGGAAAGAAAAGTCTTATTTTGACCTGTAAAATATATCCGCCCCTGAAATATTCGGGAACAGTTTTTCAACACCCTGTATTGAACCAGAGTTTGTTTCCTCAGGGGTGCCCCCCCAGGGCCCGTTCGAGCTACCCCCCTAATCACGAGGATTGACCCTCCCTCCTTCATCGGAAGGTTCGAGGTGAATACCCCCAGGAGATTGGGGGGTTTGGGGGTCCTCCCCTGGAAATTTTGTGAAAAATTTACCCTCTACAATACGTTTTGGAGGATATTTAAGTGGGGATGGGGTATTGAGAGCATGGGGTACCCTGACAGAGAAGGGAGGTTTGTGAAACCTTTCTTGAAAATTTTTGGGATTTTAACTTTTTAGAAAACCACTTTGGAATCTCCAAAGGAATGAATTTCCAACTGTGCACCCATGAAATTTTTTTTGAAAATTTGACCTTTCAGAATTCGTTTTTGGGGATTTTTATGTCGAGATTGGGGGGAGGGGGTACACATTTCCGGAAGGAAATTGATTGAGGGGGGGGGTCTGACAGAGAGAGGAAGATGATTTGAGGGGGGTGTAAGTTTGAGATGCGAAATGGATGGGGGGAGGTGTAGATCGGGTTAAAGAAAAAGTTTGGGGGGGGAATGTGGATAGAGATGGACTTGGGGGGATTGTACAAAGGGAAGGAGGATTTAGGGGGGGGGGGTATAGATGGTGGAAAAGCAGATAGAAACTGAGTATTTGTGAAGCTTGTAATTAGAAAACGTTCATCGTTAAGTGAAAATACTGATTTTCTCAAAAAAGGGGGGGGGGAATCTTCGTCGCCCCCCCCACCCCAAATTTCAAATAATACAAATTCTTCGTATGATTTCTATTACGTAGGCACCCCTGTGACCTGTGTTTCCTTGTGTAATCAAAGAAACCTTCTGCGCTCCGAGTGCATTCTTACCAGTCGAAACTTTAGCGGTTACTGTATTTATGCAAAATATCAATTTCCGTCCCCGTGAAGATGTTCAGGTAAGGGCCCTTTTCCCTTGGCGTGTCTCAAATGCATGACACATGTAGTTGTTTGGGTCATCTCCTTTTCTCTATTATGGTCACGCACCTCAATGTTTGTAAGGTATCCTCGAAGGTAAACATTTATTGCCAGTTTCAGGTCTTAGAATCCTTCCGCTCTACCCGTGGTTGGCGTGGTAGATGCCAACGCTTTTACCCTTTCACGGGAAGTGGTACACATATTTATGTGATACACTGGATTCAATGAAATTTCAATGGACATTTTTCAAAAAGTTGAGTGATCCATCAAAGCTCTTAAAAAATTTTCCTCTTTTGAACTATTATCGAAACAAATCTCAAACAAAACTCAAATCCCAAAATATGGGCATGAAAGGGTTAACATAACATTGAGGATGCCCTGAAAGAGCAGAGGGGAAGTTTTGAGTACTCTCTGCCATGTAGACTTTACGAAGCTCTCCTCTTCTTTTGAACAGCCTAACAAATTTTCAAAAACATTCAAATCCCAGAGTTCGTGCATAAAAGGGTTAAATTTGAGAAACTTTTTTTTTTTTTTTTTTTTTTTTTTTTAAATTTTCGGGTTTTTATTTTGCTTCCAAGACAAAATCACTTTAGTGTCGATCATACCGGTAAAATGGTTGATCCTTGCGTTTCAGCTTCACGAACCTTAACAACCACTAAACAGTGGCGGGTCGTACACAATGACGGATTCTTTCCATTTAAAGCTATGTATGAGAATCGATCTTCAGGAGGTTTATCGAATTCCCAAGGAAATCAATACTTTTACCAAGTTGAAATAATTTTATAATCAAGTTTGAGTAAGTACTATTACTTTCAAAAGAAAGCCCTCCGTCGACATTGTTTTTAAAGAATTTTTCTTTTATTTGGCATCGTTTTAAATTTGTTGAGGCACAATGTCACGTAAGTGGAAATACTAAAAGACTCTGAAATACCTGAAAACCATAAAATTTCTCAAATTGGTCAAGAAATGAAAAAATGAAAATTTCAATCAGGATACTTTTTTTTGAAAGCTACAGTACCTCAAAATAGTACAGTGGTTATTTACCTGATTTCCTAGTTATATGCAAGTCAGACTCAGACCATTTCGGGATAAATTCCGGAAAAAATTAAACTCTTCCCGAGAAAATCGGAAAACTGCATCGAAAGGTAAAGACTAAATAGTCACTTTTGGAAAACCAACAATTTGGTCACGAATTAAAAAAATGAAAAATAGTAAACGGAAAGATACATAGATAAATCAATAAATATGAGATATAAGTAAATATATAGATAAAAGGAAAAATAAGTAAATAAATAATAAACACTGACACTGTCCAATTTTTTCCTACCGAACCTGATAAGATCAGCTGACTGAGTTGTCGCGTCGCTTCGCGTCGTTGCGGTTCAATTCTTTACCTCGCGCTCGTAGATTCCTCCATAGCAAGGTAGGGGGAGGCACCAGTGTTACATAGCTTGTGAATGACAAAACGCATCGTTCCTAAATAGCAGGACTGCCGTTTTGCGGATCTTTAATGGTATTCTACAAATCATCAATGATTTAACCGGTTGAAGGAAAGATTACTGATTTAAGTATTTCATATAAGCCACTGTTATACTTCTTAACTGATATTTGTTATCTTTGCTGCAACTGGTGAATCACCGGTGGATTGTGGAATGTCATTAAAGATCCGCAAAACGGCAGGCCTGCTAAATAGCACGAGCCGGGAGCCGCCCACCACTACCTCTTGATTAATTAAGGGGACTATACTCTGTTCAAGATAAGAAAAAACTTGACAATTATTCCGGTAGAAACGCGCAATTTTGGGTTATAAGACTTTTCGTCCTGTTTTTTTCGTCCGCTCGATTTTTTGTTCCTTTTTTTTCGTCCTATAAAATTTGGTCCTTGATAATTCGTCCAATCAAATTTTGTCCAGTTGAACGATCGGACCTTTCCCTTTTTTCGTCCTTGACTACTGCAACGTCCTTGAGTTTTTTGTCCAGTTATTTTTAGGTCCAGAATATGTCTTTTGTCCTGTAATTTTAATCCAATTTTTTTTATCCTGACAAAGAAAGTTGGTTTCGTCCAATGCTCATTTTTCTTGGCTTACGGGTAAAATAAAATGAAGTATAATTTCACCGAAAACAAAGCACAATTCTATTACTATGTACTTGGTGACCTCGATAAATTCAGATTTTAAGTCTGGCTGTATTTTGCTGGTAATCTGGTGCTCAATCTTGTAAAATGTTGAGATTGTTTCTTCCAAAAGAGTTGCTGATAAAGACTTTCTGAATTGAATAAAATGGTATGTTCCAATTGTATACGTTCTCTGGTATTGAAATTTAATATGCGCTCATAAATTTGATCTGTAAACCGACAAAAACGAACAAAAATGTGCAATGGACAAACTAAACTTTTTTTTGAGGACAAAAAAAAGGACTAAAATTACAAAAAATAAATAATTGGACTAAAAACTCACGGACGTTACAGTAAAGTACAAAAATAATGAGTGGACCAATTGCATTCCAGGACGAAAATTGATAGGACGAATTACCAAGGACTAAAAGTCGCGGACGGCGGACGAATAAAAACAGGGAAAAAAAAAAAACAGGACGAAAAGTCGTGTTATCCTATTTTCCAACGCCGAACCTTTGAATGCAAGCATTTTTAGCGCTCACGAGGGCTTTGTCCGACTCGAACCTCAAACAGTACGAGGCAATACCGAGAATCGCCTGATTATGAATTTCATCTGTGTAAAAGTCAAATTAGAAACGGTTACAGATACGACCAAATGGATGAAATTTCGGTCCACCAAAATGACAGTTCTGCTCGTAAGTCTGTTTTCCCATTTAAAATTATATTGGCGGTATACCCCGCAAGAACAGAGGAGTCGTTTTAAGAGCTCCCTCCTTGTCCGCGGTTAGAAGCCCACTAAAAAGACAGGCCTGCCCCGAAATCTGTTTTCCCATTGAAAATTACATTGGCGGTGCCCCAGAAGAGCAGAGTGGACGTTTTGAGAGCCCTGCGCCTTGTCAGCGATATCCAGCCCACCAAAAAGACAGGTCTGCTCTTAGGTCTGTTTCCCATTTTAAAATTACATAGGAAGAGGTGCCCCGGAAGAGCAGACGGGACGTTTGGAGAGTCTAGCGCCTTGTCAGCGATTAAAAGCCCACCAAAATGACAGGTCTGCTCTTAAGTCTGTTTTTCCATTTAAAATAACATAAGCGGTGCCCCGGAAGAGCAGACGGGACGTTTGGAGAGCCCTGCGCCTTGTCAGCGATTAAAAGCCCACCAAAATGTCAGTTTTGTTCTTAAGTCTATTTTACCATTGAAAATTACATTGGCGGTGCCCCGGAAGAGCAGAGGGGACGGGAATTTCGAGAGCCCTGCGCCTTGTCAGCGATTAAAAGCCCACCAAAATGACAGGTCTGCTCGTAAGTCTGTTTTCCCATTGAAAATAACGTTAGCGGGGCCCCGGAAGAGCAGAGGGGACGTTTGGAGAGCCCTGCGGCCTGCGCCTTGTCAGCGATTTCAAGCCCAGCATAAAGACATGTCTGCTTTTAAGCACGTTTTCCTTTTTAAAATAACATTGGCTGTGTCCCGGAAGAGCAGAGGGGGCGTCTTGAGAGCCCTGCGCTGTGCCAGCCGTTAAAAGCTTTTAAAGAAGACAGGTCTGCTCGTAAGTCTGTTTTCCCGTTTAAAATTACATTGGCGGGGCCCCGGAAGAGCAAGAGGGTCCGGGTGATCCCCCCACATCCCCAGTTACCGTCCCCAATTTTAGGGGGGCCCCGAAATGCATCTTGCCGCAGGAGTCCTGAGGGTCCATGAGGGTACCTCTGAGGGTCCTGCGGCAGGACTCTTAGAGGTATGGCTGCGGCCCTGCTTGTGAAAAAGTAAAAGTACATTTGTCGCGATTCGAAGTGTCACGCGGCTGTTCGCGTCCATCATAATCAGAAGTGCACAGTTAGTTATATTTATTTTCATTTTCTAACTCAACCAGGAGCCTCGGAAAGCACCTGATTGCGCAACGGATCTCCAGGAGGAGGAGCCAATTTTCAGGGATTCTCACTGCGCTTCGCGCATCAAGCGTTCTATAGCGCACGCTATCACCTTTCGGTACGCCGAGGATGGATCCATCCAAGCGCAAACAACTGCTACAATCGTAGCAATTGACGGAATGTGTAATCATAGCAATACAACCTGTTTAGCGTGACGCCACTAAAATAAACTGTAGGGAACACCCCATGAACACTTTCTCATCAAATTTAATCTGGGGGCCTGGAGGCCCCCAGAACTCCCTTTATTATACTGAGGGAGACCCCCATCCCATACCCTCCTTTAATATTCCGGGGGAGACCCCCAGGACCCCCCTACCCCATATTTAAAATATTTAAGTTTTCCCCTTTGTTTACCCTTTTCCCCATCATTGAAAAAACAAAGTTTATGTACCGCCGAAGAAGCTTTTTAAAATAGCTTCGCAGAGCAAAAGTTCAAGCTGTACCGGAGAAAGTTGCAGATGTACCAAAGCACTCCTTCTCTGGAGTAACAGCCTCTTTTATTGCTCTGGCTCTACCGAAGTAGTGCTTCAGGACAACCGCAACAGCTAGGACTTTTGCTCTGTGTAGCTATATTAGAAAGCTGCTTCGGTTCTACTTAAACTTTGTTTTTACAATGATAGATCTATTTATGTCACGGGAGACCCCCAGACTCTAGATCCCCCTTTAATAACCTGGGATAGACCCCCCAGGCCCCCCTTTAACATTCTGGGGGAGACCCCCAGGCCCCCCTTGAACGTTCCGGGGGAGGCCCCCAGACCCCCTTTAATATTTATACCTAGATCCAAAGATCCAAAAATTTCAATATATTTTAAATTAATTTAAATTAAAATTAAATTTAAATTTAAATATATTTAAAATTTTTATTACGGCCAAAATAAGCCAATAAAAATTATAATCCATTACAAAAACATTAGTCATTTAAACAAAACAGTAGACAGACGGGAAACAAGCCGGATCTCTGATGAGGTGTACTTTTTATTTAATTATTTTTCATTTTGGCGTTGTGATTTCAAAGCTTTTTCCGTTGCTGTCTTGCCTCAGATGATGGCTCTTTTTTAAGGTTTTTGGGAAATATTGAAATCATAAAATGAATTGATAAATTAATAAATTAATACAAAATACAATCCGCACACCTAATTTTTAATCCTAGATTTCCTAAGAATCCTAGAAACAGAAATGTCGATGTCTGTGTCCAGATAGCCACTCTTAAACACTCGATCTTTCTTTTAAAACCAATTTCAAATATTTAATTTCAAGTTTAAAGTAAATGATGAAAACAAACCTAGCCCTCGTGAAAATGTCCTTAGGGGATTCGCATCATGGGTGCCTCCTTAAAAACACATTAGTCTTCATTTTAAACCAACGAGAATGGGGCTCTTGCAAACTTTTGCTGCAGGGGATTGAAGAGTTGATTCTTGCATGAAAACCTGTAAAAATGACGATGTATACACTGAAAAATCACAAAATTCACTCTCAGAATCGGCGGAGAGACGCAGGTATCATGGGAGATTCCTATCTAAATTGAGTTATATCTCTGTGTTTCCGTAGAGAAAGTGACATAATAGACAGGAATCTCCCGTGATACCTGCGTCGAACCGTCATTACCATCTTCCCGTTATAACAGTTATGTGAGTTTATTAATAAATTTTAGATTTTCTTAGTGTGATTTTCTTGATTTTTGCTAGTCCTTACATAAGATTGGAATTTTTATTTGCTTATAGCAAAAGTTTGCAAGAGCCCCATTTAAAATGGGTCTGTCACGAAACTTATGATTTAAGGTTAAAAAATAAGAGGAAAAATATTGAACCCTTGTAAAATGTCCATAAGAGATTTCTGTCCTGGCTGCCTCCTCCGTGGTGTCTTCAAAATAAAGTCTCAGAAAGCTCATCTATGGACACTGATGCAAATTAGATTTGAAGGAATGAAGCCGGGGCCTGCTTACGCAGTACCCACCTTCAAAGTAAGCCCCTGCTCTAGTTTGGAATGCAACGCGAGTTTTTCTCAGCCGATTAAGACCGATGAGTGCATTAAGGGCTAACCATTGGCTTTTGTAACTCCGCGCCGCTTGCTAAAGGCAGTTCCAAGGGTCTGAAATTGTGTTTGTGTGTGTGTTTTTAAAGAAATTGATAGTCCTTGGTGAGCTGAGAGCCATAGTACACCTTTCTTTTCTTCGTAAGTGTCCCGGTTTTGGAGATACACACGTGTAAAGTCGTAAAAAATCGTGAGCGTAGTGATGTCACTTTGCGAAATTCCCGTTTAAACCAATGTATTTTGGACTGAAAGGTGTTCTCATTCTCAAAAAAAGTTTGGTTTTCTTCTTTTAACTCGTTCATTATCATTTCACTGATGTAATGGGTCTGTTGCAAACTTTTGCTACAACGATTAAGAGTGTTTGATCTAATGTAAAATCGCCTGATTAGTCCATTAGTGGCATCAGAAAGTCATAAAATGCAATAATAAACTCACAAGAGGCGTTTAATGAAATCCAAAATGGCGGATAAATATCGAGCAATCTGTATGCATGCACCGTGAACATCCAAGGATGGCCATCTTTGACAACCTCACAGGAGGTAGAGGTTATGTGCTTTTTTACATTGTGATTGGTTGTGATCGATATTGTGAGGTTGGCTATCCTTGAATGTTCATGGTGCATGCATACAGATTGCTCAATATTTTGCCGCCATCTTGGATTTCATTAAACGCCTTTTGTGAGTTTATTATTGCATTTTATGACTTTTTGATGCCACCAAAGGACTTTTCAGGCAATTTTGTGTTAAAATAAGCACTCTTAATCATTGTAGCAAAAGTTTGCAACGGACCCATTACAGGACCAAAATCTCATCTCTGGAACAATGGAACTTATTAATTAGAAACCAAAGGCATATTTCTTCTCAGCTCATCAAATACCTCCATTTCCTTTATAAAAAACACAACATCCTTGCAACAGATTGTTTTAGTAGAGCGATAAAATCGTATCGATTTCCGTCCGAGGTCCTCTAGTTCCAAACTAATTCTGGTTCAATGTAATTTCCCCATAAAGCGGATTTTTGAACGGAAATTTTGACTATAAAATTAAGAAATCAATGCGACTTTTTTGCAATTATGAATTCTACGTCCTCGTAAATGCTTGATTATGCCAGGTTTATTGACTACTGCCGAAATCAGTAAGATATTAAAGATTGAACATTGCGTTTGGAGGTTATATAGGCTGCTTTAGTACCGTGTTTTAATATCCATTCTGCAAGACGGATTGAAGATTGGTTAAGATTCAAAGGAAAACTTGCTTCATCTTTCAAAACATCTAAAAGACAATTTCAATCATTTTTCTTCAGATTGAAGCTCGTTCCAAGACAACGTCAGTCAGTCTTGAGATTGAGCCAGAACAACTGTCAAGTGTACAGGGTGGTCCGAAAGTCCCGGGACGGCTTCATAACTTTTGAACGGCTACACATAAAAAAACCAAACTCGGAGGATGTTTATAACTTAATAGAAACTACTTTTTGGCGCACCCGAAAATTCCGGGGGGCACCCGTAAAGGGGGGTTTCGCCCCCCAGCTCAAAATTTTCAAATGGCAACCCCCATCTTGTGATTTTCTATTAAGTTATAAACATCCTCCAAGTTTGGTTTTTTTATATGCAGCCGTTCAAAAGTTATGAAGCCGTCCCGGGACTTTCGGACCACCCTGTATATTTTATGGGCCTGTGCGGCTACCACCGCTTATGATGCCATTTTTTCAATTTACCGCGATGATTCCACCGGTTAAGGAAAACATTACATAGTTCAGTTCAGTATATCAATACGATTAATTACCCATAGCGATAGAGATAAGGATTTATGGGACATGATTTTAAAACTTCAAGAAGGCACCCATAATGGAAATCTCTTATGTTCAGGGCTGCCGTTTTGCGTATAATCAATGCTATTTTTCACTTCACCGATGACTCCACCGGTTGAGAAAAGATTACACAGTTCAACTCAGTGCATGACTATAATAAACTAAAATACTCGCATCTGTAATCTTTTCTCAACCGGTGGAGTCGTCGATGACTTTAAAAAACTTGCGGATATTTTAATTAATCAACGGAGTCTCCACCGATTAAGGAAATATTACAGATCAGAGTATTTACGTGCATTACAGTCATACACTGAACTGAACTGTGTAATCTTTTCTCAACCGGTGGAATCATCGGTGAATAGAAAAATAGCATTGATTATACGCAAAACGGCAGCCCTGCTTATGTTACTTTTTTTTCACACGGGTTCGGTTTGCTTGCCTCAGTTTTTTCAACCTTTATTTTTTTATTTTTTTTATTTTTTTTTTTTATTTTTTTTTTTTTTTAAAAGTAGGAAACATTTCTTCTTGCCAAATTTGAATGCAAACAGATGAATAGTTGAGGAAATATCATCCGTGATGGATGGACAGACAAACAGACGGACGGACATTTTTTGGGATATGGTTTTTTGGGTTCCTGGGGTCATCATGCAAATGCCAAGAAATGGATCTATAACTCAATTTTCAAATTTTTCATGATTACAATTTTTTCTCACGGGTTCGGTTTGCTTGCCTCAGTTTTTTCAACCTTTAATTTTTTTTTTTTTAAAGTAGGAAACAATTCTTCTTGCCAAATTTGAATGCAAACAGATGAATAGTTGAGGAAATATCATCCGTGACGGACGGACGGACAGACAGACGGACGGACATTTTTTGGGATATGGTTTTTTGGGTTCCTGGGGTCATCATGCAAATGCCAAGAAATGGATCTATAACTCAATTTTCAAATTTTTCATGCTTACAATACTTTCTCTACCGGGGAGTGAGAAAGTAAAAAGTTGTGACAAATACATTTGAAATTGGTTATAAACGAAAGAGCAAGTGTTTTAAAGTGGCTATTTGGACACAGAAATCGATATGAATATCCACGTGAGAAAAGTTTGCTTGTTTCTGTCAAGTGTCGCAGTTTATTTACTGTGCAAATCTATTCAAAATAAACTATTTTATTCGATTTGGACATTTTCAAACGGGCTCGGTTTTCTGCCTCTTAT
This sequence comes from Trialeurodes vaporariorum, assembly GCA_011764245.1. Lineage (NCBI taxonomy): Eukaryota > Metazoa > Arthropoda > Insecta > Hemiptera > Aleyrodidae > Trialeurodes > Trialeurodes vaporariorum. Next base: position 12,426,453 of record VMOF01000013.1, read on the forward strand.
ATTTATTTATTTTTTTTTTAAAAAAAAAAGTTACACAGACAATACATTGTAAGATTACATTTTTTTTTTTTAAGTTGTTAGGAATCCATTTTATTGGAAATTGGTTTTAAACGAAAGTGCAAAAGTTATAGAGTGGCCATCTGGACACAGAAATCGATACAACTGTTTCTTCAAGAATCATTTGCACGATAAAGAAACCGACGCATGACAGAAACAAGCCAAATTTGCTCACCTGGATCGTTGTTTCAGAATTCTGTGTCCAGATTGTCACTTTAAAATACTTGCACTCTCATTTAACACCAATTTCTACTGGATTAAGTAAAGTTTTTGGTCTATGCTGTCACACTTTCATGGGCGTCATTTCAAGTTCGGCTTGGGGGAGGGGGGGCAAAAAATCTTATGACCTTTTTTTTTTTTTTTTTTTGCTCATCATTATAATTTTCGGCTTGGAGGGGGCAATAATCGGACGACCTTTTTTTTTTCTTTTTGCTCATCAATATAATTCATGCCAGTTTTTGAGCCTGACTTCAAATCCTTGGGGGGGGGCAATTGCCCCCTCCCCAGCCCCCCCTAAATGACGCCCATGCACACTTTGGGATAGGACTTTCTTTCACGTATCAGCCTCTCTATTGCTATATCTTGATCTTGATGACTGCAATTCATGAATATACTCGGATCCGTTATATTTTCTCCACCGATAGAGTATCCGACAACGATTTATTTTGTCTATTGAAACCCACGTAAATGGTCGAATTCGTGGGTGTTCACCGAACACCCAGTAGTTCGATATTTTTAATGGCTTTAACCCTTTCTAGCAAGGTGGTACACATATGTACCATTTTCTGTAACATGGGTTTCAATGGAATTTAAATGGGCATTTAGCAAAAACATGTGTGACCCATCAAAAGTCTTAGAAAATTGTCCTCTTTTGAACGGTCTAAAAAAATCTCAAAAAAATCAAATTCCAAAATGCGCGCTGGAAAGGGTTAAATGAAGAAAGTTCAACGTTGCCAAATTGCACGCTACGCAACTGATAATTTAACGGTGATTCCACCGATTGAGAAAATATTACAGCTAATGCTAGCATTTTTGTGTACAGTCGCATTGAACTGACCCGCGTAACATTTTGATCATTGGTAAAATACAAATGTCATTAAATAAACACAAACAGGCAGTGTTGGAATTAGTTATCGGAAAAAGAGCCGCTCACAGTGGATATCGAAACCAGGATTTTTCTGCACTCGAATTTTTTTTGTCGTGATATTATTTTTGACAACTATGTTATTCGACTTATTTTAAGCTAAGATGAATCATTTCACACATTCTTTAGTTATCTTGCTGTTTTTATATGGTTTTAACGATGACGTTAGCCAGTGAATTTGTTCGTTGAGCATTCCAAACTTTCTCTCTGTCTCTCTTTCCCTCCCCCCTCTCTCTCTTCCCCCTCTCTCTCTCTTCCCCCTCTCACTCTCTCTTTCCCTCTTTCTCTTTCTCTCTCCCTCTCTCTCTCCTCTCTCTCTCTCTCTCTCTCTCTCTCTCTCTCTCTCTCTCTCTCTCTCTCTCTCTCTCTCACGGTGACCCTCTTGCACTGCTACTTCACTCTCATCGCTAAAATTGTATTTAGAGATATTTTGTGTGAACATTTTTGGCCGGAATGAATTTCTCGAGTCATTTAACCCTTTCAGACCTGAAAATATTTTTCTTTCAGGAACGGATTTTTGATCAACATTGTTGATCTCAACGCTGTTTCCTCGTCTCGTCGTGTATGTTGTATTTTTATGTGTTCCATAAGATTCAATGTTATTCAAATGTCTAATGGAATGGACCCCAGGTCTGAAAGGGTTAAATGCGATTTTCATGCGTCTGAGGAAATCATGAATGAAGAAAAAGAAGAAAACCTAACCTTCCAGAAATTTTTGAACGTCTATTATTCATAAATTCTTGATTTTTATGTAAAGTTATGTTCAGGAAATTGCATGTTTTGTTCTACTGTGCAGCGAAGAAGAAACTGTGTCCATTTAAACCCATGTAAAAGGTCGAATACGAATGTGTTCACCGAACACCCAATAGTTCGACCTTTTTCGTGGGTTTAACCCTCTAACGGTCACGTTAGTTCAAAAGAAAGCCACTCTACCGTTTATGTAGGAAAGGTAGTTAACTGTTCGTATACTCAGAGGAGTTGAAATTGCCTATAGAATACATTGAAGGCGCCCGAAGAAATCTTATCTTGTAAGTGTCCCCCCCCCTCCCCTCCCCCTCGATAATCGCGCTTATCCGGAATGAAGACGAAAACAATGTGAAATAGACTGGTGGAGACAAACGAGTATACTCGGGCTTGGTCCATAAAGGGTTAAATGGACGAATTGCACGCTACACCACTATTGAGGAGGAAAAACGTCTACATGTATCTATCATCTTCCTTCCACGGTCTTAGAAATTTTCCGAAAGTTTCTTTAACATCCACAGTCTTATTTCCAAAGACACTAACACCTAAAAACTTAAACTTATCAATCCCTCTGAAATCTTTGAAATACTGCGCCGACTTCTCCGCTCGCACAAGGGCTTCGTCAGCCGAGCCTTCATACACCACATGAATGGACACTCCAAGATTTGTCTCCCTAGATCCGAGCATTATATTCGGCCTCAATTCATGCGTCTTATTTTCATTCGTTGTCTTTAAATACACCTCACTATTATGTTTTTTATTTTGAGTCGCCATCAATATCATTAAATTCAAAGCCGAATAAACAACCTCCTCATTAAACCCAGACTTTTTCCCGAAAAAGACTGGAAACGTCCTAACATATTCTTCAAGTGTAGTTTGCAACGTACTGTTTTTTCCTTCCACCAAACTATCAAATTCCTTCTTCACTCTATCAGAAACTATAACTGGTGTATTATACTTATCTTCATAATACTTCCTTAAATAATCAGAGATTACAGAAACCACCTCCCTATTCGGTATCTTTAAAATATTTGTTGTTTTTTTCTCGCAACATTGCCTATCCAACGTAAGATAACCTACAGAGAAAAGATAGCTGTAAAACAACTGTCGTAATTCGGATGTAATCGGTTGCATTATTTGTTTGCCTCGAAGTATAGGTCTTAATTGAGAAATACCATCTCTTGATACATCGATTGATTCTCGATTGAGCTCAACGCTGTCCCGATTGATCAACGATATGAGCGTTGGTTGAATACGTATGTTTTTAGTTAGATCTTTTAAAAACTGACTTGGCCAACCTAATGATTTGATCCAGTAGTTATCAACGATTTGTTTACTTACAAAGTTAGTTATTGATCTTGGGTTATAAAGAGTTACGTTTTTGTTGTTTTTAACTGTGTAACCTCTATACCATCGCTTGGCTTCGAAACCAAGTTTAGGTGTCATTCCGACGTCTGAAAATAATTGCGTTACTTCTTCGTGACTGAAACCAAAATGCCGGTAAAACTGGTTGTTAAGTAAACCGTATTCTCGAATATCTTCGCCGAGATAAAGTGTATGTCTTGAAATTTTAACGCAGCCGGTGACAAATGATTTTGTGTAATGCTCGTTTCTTAAAAGTGTGTTTTGAAGAAAGGCGTTTAAGAATTTAATCGCGCAGTCCATTTCGTAGTCTACGGTCTTTGTTTCCGTTAAAAAACTAAGATTACTCAACGGTGAGTTGATCAAAGCATCGTAGCCATCGATGAGGATAAAGACGGGTAAACCGATATGTTTTTTTAATACTTTCGAGAGGAACTGTAAGCTTTTTTCGAGAGCTTCTTCGTTTGGCTTTCCGCTGTAATAGTTGGTGAATGTTGCTAGTTCGTTGCTGGTCTCTTCGCTCGTTTTATGGTCTTTTGCTGAGCCGATGGCTTTCTTTAAAATGTTGAGCATGTAGTGGTGTTGGCGATACGTCTCTTTGACGGTCGAGTCGAGGCATTCGATTACTTTGGACCAGTCGGCGAAATTGCAGATCGGGAATGAGATGTGGACGACGGAATATTTCCCGATGTGTTCAAAGACGTAGGCTGGGTTTTCCATGATCTCGAGTTTGGTTATGTTGCCGGACTTTGCTATTCCTTGCACGAAGAGTCTGTAGTTGTAGGTGTTTTCTTCGTTGATTGTTTGACCGTCTGAGTCAAGCTCTGCCTGCGGGGATAAAAAAAAGAAAAAGGGTGATGAGAAAAGATTACTAGTTTCAGTGATTTGAGTTTTAAAATCGGTAAAGTTGATATTTTTAAGTTGATCAGTGCAGTGGCGTGAATTAATCATACTCTTAAAATTGAGCCATCCAAACTCAAGGTAATTCCACATAAAAATCAGGCGTTTTATATAAAAAAGAAGAAGATTGTGGAAGTGTCGCTTTGATGCCAAGATGCTTTTCAAGCGTCGTTGTGGAAAAACCTACTCTATAGTCCAGGCATATTTTACTTTTTTGTGAAAAAAGTTGCTTAAAACGTAAATTCTTCGGCCAACAATAACTAATCAACAGAAAGTAGACGAAAAATGCTACAGACTAGACCCAAATTTGAAACCTTTGATCAAAAATCGACGTTGCCAATTGGCCTCCGAAATCAGCATGACGGACACGTGAACGGAACAGTTTGGCAACGTCGGCTTTTGCGTCACTTATAACTTTTCTTTCAACCACGGGTAGTTTTTTGAGTGTGACCTCGTTCTTACAAAGGATTTTAAGTCTTCATGATGATACATGGGGAAAATACGATATTATCGGAAGCAGTGGCGCTCCTAAGGGTGGGGGCTATCGGGTTTTCTTTTTCTTTTTTTCCAGCTTTTTTGATTTATTTTATAGTTACATAATTACAACATTTTCAAATTTGCCAGCCGCGTTTGCGCTAAAGCCCCCCCCCCCCCCCAACCGAGAGTACATTTCCGGGCTGGTCTATAAATAAACGCCGCACTCTGAATTTTGTGACGCTAAAAAAATTGATCAAGAAGCTTTGACTCCCCCCCCCCCACAAATCCAGGGTGTGCCACAGCAAGGGGGTTTTTTGGAGACATCACCTTTTTGCCCATATGATGAGTCATGATTTGCAATGAGTGAAATAGCCTCAGTTGCAAAAGATATTACAACCTTTGAGAGCGATCGACTCCATTTGCAAAGCTGATTCGATAGAGGGGTCACAAGCTGGATTTTGGTGACCTCACCTTTTTTACCATGTTACATAGCCATCACTTGTCAGTGAAACGGCCCCAGTTTCAAAATATATTAAAACCCTTGAGAAACTCCATTTGCAAAGCTGATTCGAAAGAGGGGTCACAAGCTAGGTTTTGGTGACATCACCGTTTTGCTAATGTTGCCCAAAAAAACCACCCGTGGTTGAAAGAGAAGCTATAAGTGACGCAAAAGCCGACGTTGCCAAACTGTTCCGTTCACGTGTCCGCCATGCTGATTTTGGAGGCCGATTGGCAAGGTCGCTTTCTGCGCAAAGGTTTCAAACTTGGGTCTAATCTGTAGCATTTTACGACTACTTTCTGTTAATTAGTTATTGTTGGTCGAAAAATTCACGTTTTAAGCAACTTTTTTTTTTTTTTTTTTTTTTTACAAAAAAGTTAAAAAAATGAAAAGTCCGATTATTGCACAAAAACGCGGCGCCCTCTGACGGTCGCACTTTTGGTCTAAAATTATCGATCGAAGAGTATTTTTGTTTGAAATTTTATCAGCTTCAATTTTGAACGTATTTATTTTGCCCACAAAACCCACCAAATTCAAGATATTTCGAATAACAGAGTTTCGGTGTGAAAAATAACAATTTTTTTTTGGAAATTTTGCAACGTTCCGGGCCTCAAATCTGCCCGCAAAGTTCAAATTTGGATTCAGCAACCAAAATTACAAAGGACCGACTCTCAGATCTTATTCCCCATTCAATGCAAGGCTTACGCCATCTGGGTCTAATATGCCTGGACTCTTCGTTTTCTCCGATTTTTTACTCAAATTGAATAAGTTTATTTACAGAATAGAAGAATAGTCCGTTGACCTCCTTCAATTCGTGGTATAGGCAAAATGAACTCAGCGATGTAGGAACATTTAACTATCCTTTCAATCCAAGTGAGTCTGTGTTAAAGTCGACCAAATAACCTGGTCCTGAAAGGGTTCATGCTTTTGAACTATTTTCCGTTAATCTGTTTGACATTTTTTATAAAGACTTTTTAGGCGATTTGCAATATTTACTTTCTCACTATAACGAAGTTATAGGAATTGAGAAAGTATTGTGATGGCGCAAGATATAGGAGACTCCTGTCTAATTTGTCACTTTCTCTACAAAGACACAGAGATGTGTCTCAATTTAGATAGGAATCTCCCACGAATCCTGCGTCTCTCCGTTATTAACCCCGAATCCTAATTTTGAGCGCGAATTTCGTAATTTGTTAGGGTACTCATCGTTATTTTTACAGGTTTTAAGAATCAACTCGTAAATCTCCTTCAGCAAAATTTTGCAAGAGCTCCATTGCGCTGGAGCTCTCCTTTGTGACAGCCAATCAGAGACCTTCAAATTGATAGCAAAGGCGAGGCGTACGATTGGTAACTTTCTTTTTTTCCCACTTAAACTCATTAGATAGGTCAAAATGCCTGGTCATCACCAATGACTGAAGCGTTCGACCTTTAAGGTGAATTTAAATGGAAAAAATACATGGTTGCCAAATTTAACGCCTATCGCCACTGATCGATAGCTATATTCGAATGTTACCACGTCCTTCTATAATTTTGTCGGGGATCTTGACATTTCTTTGTTCTAAACGAAATAAATATTTCCAGAATCCTTCAAACCCTACCTGGAAATAAACTCGAAGCATATCCAGATTTATGGATTTGCCCCATCCTCTAGGGTAAATGTATCGGACGATTTTGTTATGCGTTTCGAGGAAATGTCTAATGAGAAGAGATTTGTCGACGAATACGCCACTTTCCTCGACGAGTCTTTTGAACGAGACCGCTTTATGCTGGATTGAACGTCCGGGGTTACTTATCTTCGTGCAAACTCGAGCGGTCGCCGTACCAGGACCACCAAGCGATTTTAAAGACAGCGGTATGAGTAGAAAAGAGAGAATAACGTATATTGAATTCTCCATTTTTGTTACAAGCTGCCTCGATTTTCATTAAAAAGTCATGTTATCCGTCTATCGATTCCTGAAACAGAAAATAAATCCGTTAGGGTGATTCAATCGAAGCTTTTCCAGATTTCAATCACGTCGAGGTCACCATTTTGTTTCATCAAGAAACAATTAGAAATAATTCACGAAGAATAATGGAGAATAATAAGACATAAAGACGTTTGAAAAATCATACAGAGTAGGAAAGATAAAACTCCTCTACGTTAGGAAAAAACATCCATTGATTCAAGTTGTAACATATGATGACACCGTTGCCACTCCGTTGTAACAGGGCTCTTGCAAACTTTTGCTACAGAAAAATGAAGAGTTGATTTTTTCATAAAAACCTGTAAAAATGACGATGAGTACACTAGTAAATTACGAAATTCACTCTCAGAATCCTATTAATGGCAGAGACGCAGGTATCATGGGAAATTCCCATCTGATTTGAGACATATTTCTGTGTTTTCTATAAGAGGAAGCAGTGGCGGCTCGTACTGGGGGTGCAGAGGTGCATTGCACCCCCACAGAGAAAGCAGAAGAAGCAGAAGAAGCAATGACTTGATCAAATAAATAGTAAATAATGATTTCTTGCGGGTAGCGATGTGAGGGATAGAAAATCAGTCCGTCCGTCTGCCGCCGCGCATCAAAATCTAGTTCCTTTTAGCTCCACGAGACCGCCACCGTCTCGGAGGTGCAAATCTTCCTTTGCACCATCAGATTAGGGCGAGGGTTCGACGAGGGGGGCGAGCGGGTAGGAGACGGGTTATGGCCGAATAGCCGTGGCGATCGCAAACGAAAAGATTTGCGATCGGTCCCCGAGACATCCCGATTGTTTCCGACCTCTGACGAACCAGCGAGCAGACTTGGGCACGAAAATAAGTTTTTCGGGCAACTAAAAATTAATTGAAAAATAAATCGTCAAATATTAGTCAACTAACCGGCAACTGAAAAATTAGTTCAGTTTTCTCGCCGAACTAATTCGGGCCGGCCGATCGACTAATTTGCGATGAGAAAAAAATAAGTTGTTAGTTCCAAGGGTTAGTCGCAACTAATTTTCTCTCGATCAGTTGCGTGCCGAATTATTTTCGACTGCGGATGGAACTAATGTAATAATTTGTTTCAATTCCAACTAATCAATTCTTAGTTTTAACTTGAACTAATCTTTTCCCCACACTTGTACATTTTCTGATCAGCGTGATTATGCTTGGAATGCTTGGATGCATTGTTGTTGTTTGAGTTGATATTGTGCGTCTTTGTTGTTTCGGTTTCTTCTCTACGCTCGATGCTTCAGTTGACGAACGCGCCGTGCGTTACTTCCCCTCGCCCACCACAACGTGCTCCGTCTTTGTTTTTCGGCACTCCTCTGTCTTCTGTCTTCTTTCTTCTTTTCCTTATCTTATTATTACCTATCGCTTACGGACCTCCACCGGCCGGCCAATTTCCTACTCAATTATTCACCCATTTGACTGCCCATCTTTGCCTGCTGCAATTTATCGTATGGATACTCTCAAAATCACACTCACACATCCTCGCCTCTTGATTGATTCTCCTCGATCTTCCTACTATGAATTACCCTTGTTTCTCGGTTCTTCCCTCGACGAGATTACTACTATTTATTTTGTATTTATTATTATTTTTATTTTTTTACTGACCACGTACCGCTTAAAAAAGGCAAGTCTACGACAAGGCTCTTTTAAACCCGAATATTTTCATTTGCAAATATCTCGAGATGTACTCAACTGATTTCAATGAACTTTTTTTTGATATTTTCTTAACTCGTTCGTCTGTAATTTGGGATTACAAAATAAGTAAAATTGTTACGTATCAATATTGATGTAATTATTCATCACAATGCACGGTGTTTCGCAACAGCCCCCCCCCCCGTTGGTGACTTTTGAACCGTTGCAGATAAAAAAAAAAAAAAACAAAAGAAAAACAAAAACAAAAACAAAAAAACAAAACAGAGATGCTCAGTGTGGATCTAGAAATAAACCGAGTGATTTTTTTATTTTTTTTTCTTGCTAATTGAGATAAAGAGTTTCGGTTCGGACCATCATTTGGACGAATTTTCTTTTCATGGGGTCCGAATTCCCCCAGCCTTCCTATGGGGGGACCACAGGGGGGGGGGGGGGGGGGCTAAATAGCAACCCCTATCTTGTGAAACATTATTTGAAAGGATGTAAAATTTTAACAAAAATTCCATTATGCGACCCTTATAGAATGATACATCGATAAAAAATAAAGGGCATAAAAATTGAGCTCTTCGGCACAATCTGGAGATCGGTATCGTTTTTCGTATTCGAGATAGCGAATATTAAAAGTTTAATTTTCACCGATCTTCAAAATTCGTCATCCATCTCGAATAAGAAAAACTGTATTGATCTCCGGATTGCGCAAAAATGCTCAATTTTGTATGCCCTTCCGATCGATGTATCATTCAATAAGGGTCGCGCAACGGAATTTTTTAGACAGCCCCTTGCAGGGGCAACATTTTTAAAAATTATAGGATGCTCTAAATCCGATTTTGGACTAAATTAAGTCAATACCATTTCGTTATCTGAAAAGCATTTGTTTTGCATGAGTATTTTGGAACACTTCGTTTTTTTTTTAATGTCAACTCTTTGAAAAGGAGTAATAATAGTTTTTCGAAAATGAGTCCAAAGCAAACTTTGAAATTCGACTTATCAAATAAAAAAAAAACCGACATAAACTTCCGGTTTGCTCCAAAAGTCTTAAAATTGTACGTCCGTTCAAGCAATGTATCCCAAGATATAGAGGTTGTTATTTGAAATTTTTGAGTTAGCCTCCCTGGGAGCCCCCCTAGGAGGGCTGGGGGAGTTTTGACTTAAAAAAAAGAAAATTCGTCCAAAATGATGAAGAATGGTCTAAACCGCAACTCTTCATCTCAATTAACAAGAAAATAAAACCCGAGGGGGGGGGGGAGGAGATAAAAAAACACCCCGTATTACGGAGGCTAGAGATAGTTTCAGAAGTGTAGGCGCACCTTTTGACCGATAATCTTCGGATTTCATCAATATTATTTCTCATATTACGAAATGAAAGTTAATGAAAATTAATTTTAGCTTTGGATTTTCATTGAGGAACGCATATTAATCAAAGGTTCAAAGTCGGATGCAAGTTTTGTTCTGATTTGAAGGAATGAAAGTTGAAAATTCGCCAAAGATTATGGTCTAGGTGCGCCTACACTTCTGAAACGAGCTCTAAAGCCTTTAAGGAGAAAGGGCTAACATCTACTTTTTTAATGAAAGCCCAACACTAGCTTTTCCAAAAATCCCCTCAAAGACTACGTCAAATTTTGATTCAAATGGGGGGGGGGAGGCACAGCTCCTTTATTACCACCTTGATTCACCTGATGTGGGGATGTTCATACCTTATGAGAGCTATTTTTAGGAGTTTCCAAGATTTTCGTGCATGGGCATCTTTCAGACGGGGGGGGGGGGGGGGGAGGACGGGCGTTAGCCACAACTTAAGATTTTCGAGTGACCCTTATCTCGTGAAACATCGTTACTAAAGGGAACAAAAAACTGAGCAATTCATCGCAAACTTCAGATCGAAATCGTTTTAAGCGTGCCCATGGAACATGGCACGCTTATTCCGATCGTTTTGCTGCTAACAATATAATACAATGTATACAATGTAATAAGGCAGCCTATGCTTTCCACGTGTATTCCTATGCTGAGTGGCCTAAAGTTGAAAATCGGCTGTTTTTGAATTTTGTGATTTTTTCCTGTCGTGTCTGTTGCGTTTTGAGGATTGCAATGGTACAATTATGAAATCGTACCTTCTAAAGTTTGCAGCAAAAATAGTTGGATTCATTTTAATGCTTTAGTTTTTTTATAATTCCAATTAAACGACGGACTCACCACTTTTGAGGGGTAAGTGGAGTGCGGTGAGGTAATATTTTGCGTTTTATGTTGCCAACTTTGTTGTAATTTTACTCTGCTGCGTTGGTTTTACGATGAATAAATTTTGTTTGTTTTTATGATTAATTTGTTATGTTGGACATTGTTTTTGTGTTATTTTATTACGTTTATTGAATATATAATTGATTTTAAAGTACATTCGGGGTTTTTTCGTACGGGCGGCCGATAACGAGTCGTTGTGTGATGTTTTTTTTTTATTTATTATTGTTTTGCAGCCGGTGATTGTTTGGCTGCATTGGCTGCACTGCGGCTCACCTGTTCACTAATTTGATAATCTTTCTCTGTGAATGTCTAGAGTCAGCTGATATTTTCGAATAGAAGGCGCGAAATAAAACCGATACAGATCATGGTTTTACTTATAGGATACCTTCTCACAAAAGTAAAGCTTCAAGAAGAACCCGCTAGAAAGCGCGGAATGAAGTAGTCACGTTTGTTTGCCTTTATTTGATCAGCTGATAAATGTTTTTTTTTTTTTTTTTTTTTTTTTTTTTTTTTAGCGCAATTTTTAACATTCAATCTTTTATGGGTTGAAAATGGATCTCATTAAAATAAACAAATTAGATCAGTATTCTTTTAATTTTTTAGTTTCGGGAATTGTTACAACCTTAACGCCTGTTCGAAAGTGTAAGCGAAGTTATGGTTTTTGTATTATTTTTTTTAGAGGACGAGACAGGCTCAATTAATGGTATTTGTTTTGATGAAAAGGGGTCCATCCAGCTACCATTAGGAGTGCCCCCCCCCCTCAAAAATGGACGAAACTTTCAGGGATGATAGAGCTAAGCATCATCTTTCAGAATATCTGCAGTGTTTTGAATTTGGTCAACTGGGAGCGGGAGTGCAGGGGGTCAAAGTCAAAACCTCCAATGCTCCATAACTTTTGAACGAAAAGAGATATTGACGTGAACTTTGCACCAAAAGATGCGTATTTTAAAGATCTTTCGATTAATGTGCTACAGTGTTTAGTTCAAACATATTTGACCATTTTTTTTTTTGCATTTTGTTTTACTTTTGAAGTTTCCAAAAATCCGTTTTTTGAGTTTGAAAAATAGGCGCAATGAAGGAATCTGAACGAAAAACTATGGCGGCCATATATGATTTAAGAATTTTGAAAAACTTATGTCAAAAATAAATTCAGCGACCCAAAAAACCCGCTTCCACCAAGTTTCAATGAATTTCATCGATTATTGGTGGAGCAACAAATTTTTTTGTAGAATCGAAAGTAGGAACCCTATTTTTGGCCTAGATTTGAAACTTTGCGCGGTCATAACTCTTGAACGAAACGTTTTTCGGCATCGCGGTTTGCGCCATCTGAAAGCTTATAAAATCAGCTTTCTTCACAGAAGTTTTTTGCTCAGATTCCTACGTTGCGCCTATTTTTCAAACTTAAAAAACGAATTTTTTCTCTACTTTTAGATTATAAATGAATTTTTACATCTGCATTGAGGGTTTTTTCGAGAAAAGTTGAAAAATGTGTTTGAACCCCTAGAATACACCCCAAGAGGTTGTCAGGAGCTTATGAAAATATCAGAAATGAAAAATTTGGAGTCAATTTTCTGTCTGATTGTTTTGTTTCAAATCATTTGTTTCAGTAATTTTCGAGAAAAATGCCAGCAGCGGATGCTCTGGCTCACTTTGTATATAAAATATAGTAGACTTCTTTTATTCTATTCAGGTCCTCTGGTATTTAGTCACTGTCCGATGAGTAAAATAATTGAAATCTAATGTGCTGAGTCCTGACTATACTTGCTCTCTTTGAGAGGATCCAAAAATTAATATAATCATCAAAGGTACCACTATACGGCCAATTTTGTAAAATAAGCACTTGTATGGAGAGGGGGGAGGGGTGGAAGCTTTTATATGCGTAACTTTTTTGCTTCTCATTGATAGAATGTCATCGAATGAAAGGCTAGAAACTCTGCAACTCTGGTAAGCAACTCTGTTTGCTTGAAGGGACGCATCGCAATGAAGTAGGGGACTACACTAATTATAGTTGTCAAAGTTGATGCATAAATTATTAATAATTCAATTAGTATGTACGTCTGTAATGTTTTTACTGGATGCTAATCATAGCATTTTTTCAAAGTAGATGATTCAGCCTAATTTTATCTTGAATATTCACCATAAGGTTTCTCTGTACAGTAAAGCCTTTAATGAAAACATAGCAGGAATTGCTTTTATTGACATTAATTGTAATTGTTTAATTTTCAGATCCAAATCGGCCAATACTGTGTCTAAAAATTCAGATATTTAAAGGAATGACTCTATTTCGTCTCTATCAATATGTAGACATTTATTAATTACCTTCTTTTACCTTTCATCACCATATTTTACCAACAAAACCATGGCCTACCTATCTTTTCTTTCTCATTTTATTAAATTATAAATAGAATCTTTTACATCCATTCAACGCAGAATCGAATCATTTAAACTTCAAATACTCTATAATCAGTGATTTCATCCAAATTTTCATTATTGAATCATTCATGTATATTATAAATCTATTTATTCAATTCATATGTTAGTTACATACTACAATGTCTCCTTAAGAATTGCTGATGCATTTCAAACAACTGTAATCCACAAATGAACAAAACACTGAACCAATTGTAATGTGTCACTGCAAAAACAACGACTCAAAAATATTTTTTTCAAATATACGTCTCAAATGCATATACATTGTCATATTTTCTTAATCAAAGCTCCAACAGCACTTCCTGTACCTTAAATAATATACAATAAATTGACAAATCTTCTCCCATGAACTACATTATAATAAATATATTTAAACCATGTATGCGTAAGCCTTTATGCAAAACTTATTTCTGCAAAACCCAGCAGAGCAGAAGACCAAATGAAACAACTTATGCGCAGATTTTTATGTTTACAATTCACAGGCACGCTTTTCCAATACATGCAATGTATCGGAGCTTCCCTGCTTGTTTTTTATTATTATTATTATATAATATTATTTTCGAGATCCGAAGGTTATAACGTTCTATCTCGGGCTATTCTCAAAAAATTAAAACTCTTATTTAGAAAGTCAGACTGGGGCTCTTTGCAAACTTTTGCTACAAGGAATTGAAGAGTTGATTCTTGCATAAAAGCCTGTAATAATGACGATGAGTACACTGAAACATCACGAAACTTACTCTCAGAATCGCCCAAAATGGCGGCTCAACGCAGGTATAGTGGGAGATTCCTATCTAATTTGAAACATATATCTATGTTTTTGTGGAGAAAGTGACAAACTAGACAGGAATCTTCCAAGATAAGTACCTGCTTTGAAGCGCCGTTACGATCTTGCCGTTCGAGCAGTTTCGTGAGTTTATAAACTCACAAATTACTCACAACAATAACTCCCTATAACTCACTTCAATTTTGAACGTTTTTATTTTCCCCACAAAACCCCCCAAAATTCAAGATATTTCGAATAACAGAGTTTCGGTGTGAAAAAACAATTTTTTTTGGAAATTTTGCAACGTTCCGGGCCTCAAATCTGCCCGCAAAGTTCAAATTTGGATTCAGCAACCAAAATTACAAAGGACCGACTCTCAGATCTTATTCCCCATTCAATGCAAGGCTTACGCCATCTGGGTCTAATATGCCTGGACTCTTCGTTTTCTCCGATTTTTTACTCAAATTGAATAAGTTTATTTACAGAATAGAAGAATAGTCCGTTGACCTCCTTCAATTCGTGGTATAGGCAAAATGAACTCAGCGATGTAGGAACATTTAACTATCCTTTCAATCCAAGTGAGTCTGTGTTAAAGTCGACCAAATAACCTGGTCCTGAAAGGGTTCATGCTTTTGAACTATTTTCCGTTAATCTGTTTGACATTTTTTATAAAGACTTTTTAGGCGATTTGCAATATTTACTTTCTCACTATAACGAAGTTATAGGAATTGAGAAAGTATTGTGATGGCGCAAGATATAGGAGACTCCTGTCTAATTTGTCACTTTCTCTACAAAGACACAGAGATGTGTCTCAATTTAGATAGGAATCTCCCACGAATCCTGCGTCTCTCCGTTATTAACCCCGAATCCTAATTTTGAGCGCGAATTTCGTAATTTGTTAGGGTACTCATCGTTATTTTTACAGGTTTTAAGAATCAACTCGTAAATCTCCTTCAGCAAAATTTTGCAAGAGCTCCATTGCGCTGGAGCTCTCCTTTGTGACAGCCAATCAGAGACCTTCAAATTGATAGCAAAGGCGAGGCGTACGATTTGGTAACTTTCTTTTTTTCCCACTTAAACTCATTAGATAGGTCAAAATGCCTGGTCATCACCAATGACTGAAGCGTTCGACCTTTAAGGTGAATTTAAATGGAAAAATACATGGTTGCCAAATTTAACGCCTATCGCCACTGATCGATAGCTATATTCGAATGTTACCACGTCCTTCTATAATTTTGTCGGGGATCTTGACATTTCTTTGTTCTAAACGAAATAAATATTTCCAGAATCCTTCAAACCCTACCTGGAAATAAACTCGAAGCATATCCAGATTTATGGATTTGCCCCATCCTCTAGGGTAAATGTATCGGACGATTTTGTTATGCGTTTCGAGGAAATGTCTAATGAGAAGAGATTTGTCGACGAATACGCCACTTTCCTCGACGAGTCTTTTGAACGAGACCGCTTTATGCTGGATTGAACGTCCGGGGTTACTTATCTTCGTGCAAACTCGAGCGGTCGCCGTACCAGGACCACCAAGCGATTTTAAAGACAGCGGTATGAGTAGAAAAGAGAGAATAACGTATATTGAATTCTCCATTTTTGTTACAAGCTGCCTCGATTTTCATTAAAAAGTCATGTTATCCGTCTATCGATTCCTGAAACAGAAAATAAATCCGTTAGGGTGATTCAATCGAAGCTTTTCCAGATTTCAATCACGTCGAGGTCACCATTTTGTTTCATCAAGAAACAATTAGAAATAATTCACGAAGAATAATGGAGAATAATAAGACATAAAGACGTTTGAAAAATCATACAGAGTAGGAAAGATAAAACTCCTCTACGTTAGGAAAAAACATCCATTGATTCAAGTTGTAACATATGATGACACCGTTGCCACTCCGTTGTAACAGGGCTCTTGCAAACTTTTGCTACAGAAAAATGAAGAGTTGATTTTTTCATAAAAACCTGTAAAAATGACGATGAGTACACTAGTAAATTACGAAATTCACTCTCAGAATCCTATTAATGGCAGAGACGCAGGTATCATGGGAAATTCCCATCTGATTTGAGACATATTTCTGTGTTTTCTATAAGAGGAAGCAGTGGCGGCTCGTACTGGGGGTGCAGAGGTGCATTGCACCCCCACAGAGAAAGCAGAAGAAGCAGAAGAAGCAATGACTTGATCAAATAAATAGTAAATAATGATTTCTTGCGGGTAGCGATGTGAGGGATAGAAAATCAGTCCGTCCGTCTGCCGCCGCGCATCAAAATCTAGTTCCTTTTAGCTCCACGAGACCGCCACCGTCTCGGAGGTGCAAATCTTCCTTTGCACCATCAGATTAGGGCGAGGGTTCGACGAGGGGGGCGAGCGGGTAGGAGACGGGTTATGGCCGAATAGCCGTGGCGATCGCAAACGAAAAGATTTGCGATCGGTCCCCGAGACATCCCCATTGTTTCCGACCTCTGACGAACCAGCGAGCAGACTTGGGCACGAAAATAAGTTTTTCGGGCAACTAAAAATTAATTGAAAAATAAATCGTCAAATATTAGTCAACTAACCGGCAACTGAAAAATTAGTTCAGTTTTCTCGCCGAACTAATTCGGGCCGGCCGATCGACTAATTTGCGATGAGAAAAAAAAAAGTTGTTAGTTCCAAGGGTTAGTCGCAACTAATTTTCTCTCGATCAGTTGCGTGCCGAATTATTTTCGACTGCGGATGGAACTAATGTAATAATTTGTTTCAATTCCAACTAATCAATTCTTAGTTTTAACTTGAACTAATCTTTTCCCCACACTTGTACATTTTCTGATCAGCGTGATTATGCTTGGAATGCTTGGATGCATTGTTGTTGTTTGAGTTGATATTGTGCGTCTTTGTTGTTTCGGTTTCTTCTCTACGCTCGATGCTTCAGTTGACGAACGCGCCGTGCGTTACTTCCCCTCGCCCACCACAACGTGCTCCGTCTTTGTTTTTCGGCACTCCTCTGTCTTCTGTCTTCTTTCTTCTTTTCCTTATCTTATTATTACCTATCGCTTACGGACCTCCACCGGCCGGCCAATTTCCTACTCAATTATTCACCCATTTGACTGCCCATCTTTGCCTGCTGCAATTTATCGTATGGATACTCTCAAATCACACTCACACATCCTCGCCTCTTGATTGATTCTCCTCGATCTTCCTACTATGAATTACCCTTGTTTCTCGGTTCTTCCCTCGACGAGATTACTACTATTTATTTTGTATTTATTATTATTTTTATTTTTTTACTGACCACGTACCGCTTAAAAAAAGGGAAGTCTACGACAAGGCTCTTTTAAACCCGAATATTTTCATTTGCAAATATCTCGAGATGTACTCAACTGATTTCAATGAACTTTTTTTTGATATTTTCTTAACTCGTTCGTCTGTAATTTGGGATTACAAAATAAGTAAAATTGTTACGTATCAATATTGATGTAATTATTCATCACAATGCACGGTGTTTCGCAACAGCCCCCCCCCCCGTTGGTGACTTTTGAACCGTTGCAGATAAAAAAAAAAAAAAAAAAAAAGAAAAACAAAAACAAAAACAAAAAAACAAAACAGAGATGCTCAGTGTGGATCTAGAAATAAACCGAGTGATTTTTTTATTTTTTTTTCTTGCTAATTGAGATAAAGAGTTTCGGTTCGGACCATCATTTTGGACGAATTTTCTTTTCATGGGGTCCGAATTCCCCCAGCCTTCCTATGGGGGGACCACAGGGGGGGGGGGGGGGGGGCTAAATAGCAACCCCTATCTTGTGAAACATTATTTGAAAGGATGTAAAATTTTAACAAAAATTCCATTATGCGACCCTTATAGAATGATACATCGATAAAAAATAAAGGGCATAAAAATTGAGCTCTTCGGCACAATCTGGAGATCGGTATCGTTTTTCGTATTCGAGATAGCGAATATTAAAAGTTTAATTTTCACCGATCTTCAAAATTCGTCATCCATCTCGAATAAGAAAAACTGTATTGATCTCCGGATTGCGCAAAAATGCTCAATTTTGTATGCCCTTCCGATCGATGTATCATTCAATAAGGGTCGCGCAACGGAATTTTTTAGACAGCCCCTTGCAGGGGCAACATTTTTAAAAATTATAGGATGCTCTAAATCCGATTTTGGACTAAATTAAGTCAATACCATTTCGTTATCTGAAAAGCATTTGTTTTGCATGAGTATTTTGGAACACTTCGTTTTTTTTTTTAATGTCAACTCTTTGAAAAGGAGTAATAATAGTTTTTCGAAAATGAGTCCAAAGCAAACTTTGAAATTCGACTTATCAAATAAAAAAAAAACCGACATAAACTTCCGGTTTGCTCCAAAAGTCTTAAAATTGTACGTCCGTTCAAGCAATGTATCCCAAGATATAGAGGTTGTTATTTGAAATTTTTGAGTTAGCCTCCCTGGGAGCCCCCCTAGGAGGGCTGGGGGAGTTTTGACTTAAAAAAAAGAAAATTCGTCCAAAATGATGAAGAATGGTCTAAACCGCAACTCTTCATCTCAATTAACAAGAAAATAAAACCCGAGGGGGGGGGGGAGGAGATAAAAAAACACCCCGTATTACGGAGGCTAGAGATAGTTTCAGAAGTGTAGGCGCACCTTTTGACCGATAATCTTCGGATTTCATCAATATTATTTCTCATATTACGAAATGAAAGTTAATGAAAATTAATTTTAGCTTTGGATTTTCATTGAGGAACGCATATTAATCAAAGGTTCAAAGTCGGATGCAAGTTTTGTTCTGATTTGAAGGAATGAAAGTTGAAAATTCGCCAAAGATTATGGTCTAGGTGCGCCTACACTTCTGAAACGAGCTCTAAAGCCTTTAAGGAGAAAGGGCTAACATCTACTTTTTTAATGAAAGCCCAACACTAGCTTTTCCAAAAATCCCCTCAAAGACTACGTCAAATTTTGATTCAAATGGGGGGGGGAGGCACAGCTCCTTTATTACCACCTTGATTCACCTGATGTGGGGATGTTCATACCTTATGAGAGCTATTTTTAGGAGTTTCCAAGATTTTCGTGCATGGGCATCTTTCAGACGGGGGGGGGGGGGGGGGGGGGACGGGCGTTAGCCACAACTTAAGATTTTCGAGTGACCCTTATCTCGTGAAACATCGTTACTAAAGGGAACAAAAAACTGAGCAATTCATCGCAAACTTCAGATCGAAATCGTTTTAAGCGTGCCCATGGAACATGGCACGCTTATTCCGATCGTTTTGCTGCTAACAATATAATACAATGTATACAATGTAATAAGGCAGCCTATGCTTTCCACGTGTATTCCTATGCTGAGTGGCCTAAAGTTGAAAATCGGCTGTTTTTGAATTTTGTGATTTTTTCCTGTCGTGTCTGTTGCGTTTTGAGGATTGCAATGGTACAATTATGAAATCGTACCTTCTAAAGTTTGCAGCAAAAATAGTTGGATTCATTTTAATGCTTTAGTTTTTTTATAATTCCAATTAAACGACGGACTCACCACTTTTGAGGGGTAAGTGGAGTGCGGTGAGGTAATATTTTGCGTTTTATGTTGCCAACTTTGTTGTAATTTTACTCTGCTGCGTTGGTTTTACGATGAAAAAATTTTTTGTTTGTTTTTATGATTAATTTGTTATGTTGGACATTGTTTTTGTGTTATTTTATTACGTTTATTGAATATAAAATTTGATTTTAAAGTACATTCGGGGTTTTTTCGTACGGGCGGCCGATAACGAGTCGTTGTGTGATGTTTTTTTTTATTTATTATTGTTTTGCAGCCGGTGATTGTTTGGCTGCATTGGCTGCACTGCGGCTCACCTGTTCACTAATTTGATAATCTTTCTCTGTGAATGTCTAGAGTCAGCTGATATTTTCGAATAGAAGGCGCGAAATAAAACCGATACAGATCATGGTTTTACTTATAGGATACCTTCTCACAAAAGTAAAGCTTCAAGAAGAACCCGCTAGAAAGCGCGGAATGAAGTAGTCACGTTTGTTTGCCTTTATTTGATCAGCTGATAAATGTTTTTTTTTTTTTTTTTTTTTTTTTTTTTTTTTAGCGCAATTTTTAACATTCAATCTTTTATGGGTTGAAAATGGATCTCATTAAAATAAACAAATTAGATCAGTATTTTTTTAAATTTTTTTAGTTTCGGGAATTGTTACAACCTTAACGCCTGTTCGAAAGTGTAAGCGAAGTTATGGTTTTTGTATTATTTTTTTTAGAGGACGAGACAGGCTCAATTAATGGTATTTGTTTTGATGAAAAGGGGTCCATCCAGCTACCATTAGGAGTGCCCCCCCCCCTCAAAAATGGACGAAACTTTCAGGGATGATAGAGCTAAGCATCATCTTTCAGAATATCTGCAGTGTTTTGAATTTGGTCAACTGGGAGCGGGAGTGCAGGGGGTCAAAGTCAAAACCTCCAATGCTCCATAACTTTTGAACGAAAAGAGATATTGACGTGAACTTTGCACCAAAAGATGCGTATTTTAAAGATCTTTCGATTAATGTGCTACAGTGTTTAGTTCAAACATATTTGACCATTTTTTTTTTTGCATTTTGTTTTACTTTTGAAGTTTCCAAAAATCCGTTTTTTGAGTTTGAAAAATAGGCGCAATGAAGGAATCTGAACGAAAAACTATGGCGGCCATATATGATTTAAGAATTTTGAAAAACTTATGTCAAAAATAAATTCAGCGACCCAAAAAACCCGCTTCCACCAAGTTTCAATGAATTTCATCGATTATTGGTGGAGCAACAAATTTTTTTGTAGAATCGAAAGTAGGAACCCTATTTTTGGCCTAGATTTGAAACTTTGCGCGGTCATAACTCTTGAACGAAACGTTTTTCGGCATCGCGGTTTGCGCCATCTGAAAGCTTATAAAATCAGCTTTCTTCACAGAAGTTTTTTGCTCAGATTCCTACGTTGCGCCTATTTTTCAAACTTAAAAAACGAATTTTTTCTCTACTTTTAGATTATAAATGAATTTTTACATCTGCATTGAGGGTTTTTTTTGAGAAAAGTTGAAAAATGTGTTTGAACCCCCTAGAATACACCCCAAGAGGTTGTCAGGAGCTTATGAAAATATCAGAAATGAAAAATTTGGAGTCAATTTTCTGTCTGATTGTTTTGTTTCAAATCATTTGTTTCAGTAATTTTCGAGAAAAATGCCAGCAGCGGATGCTCTGGCTCACTTTGTATATAAAATATAGTAGACTTCTTTTATTCTATTCAGGTCCTCTGGTATTTAGTCACTGTCCGATGAGTAAAATAATTGAAATCTAATGTGCTGAGTCCTGACTATACTTGCTCTCTTTGAGAGGATCCAAAAATTAATATAATCATCAAAGGTACCACTATACGGCCAATTTTGTAAAATAAGCACTTGTATGGAGAGGGGGGAGGGGTGGAAGCTTTTATATGCGTAACTTTTTTGCTTCTCATTGATAGAATGTCATCGAATGAAAGGCTAGAAACTCTGCAACTCTGGTAAGCAACTCTGTTTGCTTGAAGGGACGCATCGCAATGAAGTAGGGGACTACACTAATTATAGTTGTCAAAGTTGATGCATAAATTATTAATAATTCAATTAGTATGTACGTCTGTAATGTTTTTACTGGATGCTAATCATAGCATTTTTTCAAAGTAGATGATTCAGCCTAATTTTATCTTGAATATTCACCATAAGGTTTCTCTGTACAGTAAAGCCTTTAATGAAAACATAGCAGGAATTGCTTTTATTGACATTAATTGTAATTGTTTAATTTTCAGATCCAAATCGGCCAATACTGTGTCTAAAAATTCAGATATTTAAAGGAATGACTCTATTTCGTCTCTATCAATATGTAGACATTTATTAATTACCTTCTTTTACCTTTCATCACCATATTTTACCAACAAAACCATGGCCTACCTATCTTTTCTTTCTCATTTTATTAAATTATAAATAGAATCTTTTACATCCATTCAACGCAGAATCGAATCATTTAAACTTCAAATACTCTATAATCAGTGATTTCATCCAAATTTTCATTATTGAATCATTCATGTATATTATAAATCTATTTATTCAATTCATATGTTAGTTACATACTACAATGTCTCCTTAAGAATTGCTGATGCATTTCAAACAACTGTAATCCACAAATGAACAAAACACTGAACCAATTGTAATGTGTCACTGCAAAAACAACGACTCAAAAATATTTTTTTCAAATATACGTCTCAAATGCATATACATTGTCATATTTTCTTAATCAAAGCTCCAACAGCACTTCCTGTACCTTAAATAATATACAATAAATTGACAAATCTTCTCCCATGAACTACATTATAATAAATATATTTAAACCATGTATGCGTAAGCCTTTATGCAAAACTTATTTCTGCAAAACCCAGCAGAGCAGAAGACCAAATGAAACAACTTATGCGCAGATTTTTATGTTTACAATTCACAGGCACGCTTTTCCAATACATGCAATGTATCGGAGCTTCCCTGCTTGTTTTTTATTATTATTATTATTATAATATTATTTTCGAGATCCGAAGGTTATAACGTTCTATCTCGGGCTATTCTCAAAAAATTAAAACTCTTATTTAGAAAGTCAGACTGGGGCTCTTTGCAAACTTTTGCTACAAGGAATTGAAGAGTTGATTCTTGCATAAAAGCCTGTAATAATGACGATGAGTACACTGAAACATCACGAAACTTACTCTCAGAATCGCCCAAAATGGCGGCTCAACGCAGGTATAGTGGGAGATTCCTATCTAATTTGAAACATATATCTATGTTTTTGTGGAGAAAGTGACAAACTAGACAGGAATCTTCCAAGATAAGTACCTGCTTTGAAGCGCCGTTACGATCTTGCCGTTCGAGCAGTTTCGTGAGTTTATAAACTCACAATATTACTCACAACAATAACTCACATATAACTCACAAGAATCTAGGAAGTTTCGGCGCGGAAATTTCGGCGCCGGAAATCTCGGCGCGAAAATTTCGGCGCGCGGAAATTTCGGCGCGGGGAAATCTCGGCGCACGGAAATCTCGGCGCCTGATTTTTTTTTAAGCGGTAAAGGTAAGTAACGTCGAGTGTAGTTAGTACTTGGATTGATTATGGGGAGATCGTTTTTTTTCAAGCTGTAAAGTTAAGTAACGTCGAGCGTAGTTAGTACTTGGATCGATTATGGGGAGACCGTTATTTTTCTTCAGAAAATCATAATATTTTCAACTTTTCCTTCACACTTATCCAGGCTTAGGACTGGCCCAGAGTTTTTTTTTTAGGGGAACCCCCCCCCCCCCCCCCCTAAAGAACACTCTTGGGCGTGTTTAAAAAAATTAAAATGTTCCATTAAAAATGGAATTTGTGAAGAGCAATCCACTCTTTCCTGTCGCGATGTGGAATTGCTTCAACAACGTCGTCAACGGCTTGCCCAGGACAAATAACGGCGTAGAAGGGTGGCATAACACCTTAAATTCTCTCCTCATGGCTAGCCAGAAGCCACCCCTCTATTTGGAAAGTCATAAATGCATTCAAGAGTGAAGAAAAACTGACCCGAGTGAGGCTGGAGGGATTCATTTCGAAGAAGGAGGAAGCTAAGCAAAAGAAAAAATATTCTGCAGTGACACAGCGATTGGAAAAATTGTGTGAAGACTTCGAAAATCTTGCAACTTTAGACTTTCTTAGAGGGATTGCTCACAACTTGCAATATTAAATTTTCTCTAATTTATTCGACAAGGGCAGTATACACCCGCAATACCTATTTATATGCCACATATTTATCTATTTATTCATTCTCTTTTAGCACATTTTTTAGAAAATTGACAAAGGGCATCTACACCCGTCACAAAAACTTTTTAAACACGCCCAAGAGTGTTCTTTAGGGGGGGGGGGGTCCCCCTAAAAAAAACTCTGGGCCAGTCCTAAGCCTGGATAAGTGTGATGGAAAAGTTGAAGGTATTATGATTTTACTGAAGAAAAAAAAACGGTCTCCCCATAATCGATCCAAGTACTAACTACGCTTGACGTTACTTAACTTTACAGCTTGAAAAAAAAACGGTATCCCATAATCAATCCAAGTACTAACTACACTCGACGTTACTTAACTTTACCGCTTGAAAAAAAATCAGGCGCCGAGATTTCCGTGCGCCGAGATCTCCCCGCGCCGAAATTTCCCCGCGCCGAAATTTTCGCGCCGAGATTTCCGGCGCCGAAATTTTCGCGCCGAAACTTCCGGACACCAACTCACAACAATATATTGTTGACTTGTAGACTTTCTTAGCGTGATTTTCGTGACTTTCACTGGTTTTTACATCAGATTGGACTATTCATTTCCTTACGGCAAAAGTTTGCAAGAGCCCCATTAAAAAAAAAAAAAAAAAAAAAAAAAAAAAAAAAAAAAAAAAAAAAAAAAAATCAGGAGGTAACGTCAAAAAACTGAATAGTGATAAGTTACTTACAGAGAAAAAAAATTAAGTTTTGATGTGGTAAACATTTGGTTTTAATGCCCATTTTTAAAATGTTTGCCTCACACGCGAAAGCTACCTCAAAAACTGCGATGGACGACGATCGAATGATAGATGCAAAAGGAAATGTTCGGGAGCCCTAAAATCAAAGGTTGATGAATTCAGTGGCAATCGCGCATTTTTTTCTGAAAAAGTACTTGCTTTTTACTGTATTTTAAATGTTTTGCTTTGAAAGTGCTGACTTTTTAAATAGGAGTAATAATTTTTTTGAAAATGGGTCAAAAGCGAACATTTGACCGTTTGATATACCTACATCGGAAACGAAAAACGATAATGATCTCCGAATTGCACAGAACTGGTTAGAATTTCATGCTCTTCCGAATGATGTATCAAAAGATAGGGGCTGCTGATTGAAATTATTGCGATGTCCTCCATTGGGAGGGGGAATGGCCCGGACCCCCACTCCCTCTTTAAAAAAATAAAACTTTTAGATGAGCTTCTAAAACATATTAAGGAATGTTATTCATTATTTTCATTATTTTCCTTTCCTTTCCCTTTATTCTTCCTGTTCATCCTAAATATGTTACCCGTTAAAATTGCGATTCAACTCTTACGAAGTAAGTTAAAGTAAAGCTACCTATAAAGGTAATAGCCCCCCTCCATCACCAGCAAGAGGGCTCTTCTACATCAATATATTAAGTGCGGCTTTTGACCTATCACTTTTGTCAGAGTGAGCCTTGAGAATCAATCAGGCAACGTTGTATTTGGTCCATTTAATAACACATTAAAAAAATCGAATTCAATTGCGACTACTGTTAATCTTTTACTCGCCTGCAATTTTCTTTAACAGGACGAAAAGAAACGTTGCCGGATTACACACAACGTCGCGCCGCGGGGGGGGGGGGGACTTCAGACGATGCGTCTGATTAATTATTGGCTCAATGCAATTTGGGCTTATGAAACGTTTATTCAGTGGTAATGAAGAAGAAGAAATTGCATGGAAAGACAGACAGTACATCCATGTTTAAAAAAGAAGCTCTGAGTGTAAAGTTACAGCTTTGCAGCATATAACTTTAACTTTTATTTAACTGGGCAGGCATCGAGCTTGCCCATGGGACAGGCTCGATGCCTGCCCCGGAGGTTTTCGTAAAAGAAAGAAAGACGGTTTAACTTTGAAGGAAGTAGGGCCCGAAGGCCACCGCCGACCACTCTTATTACATGAAGTTATAGGAACAGAAAACTAAATCATCCCCGAAGGGATGATGCTAAAAGAAACTCACATTATGTTAATAAAATAACGAAGCCCGGCTTCTACACGAATACGCGTCTATACAGTTGCGAGTTAGAACAATGAATAATAAGGAGGGGGCGCTCCGCGTGCTTCACACACCGTCCACCAGTCACCAGCAGCCAACAGGCTTGCTGGTTTGTGACTGGTGGGCACTGCGTGAGACAGGCGGAGCGCGCGAGATTCAAATTAGAGGCAGGAGACTCTGGGTACGTTACATGAGGACCCTCTGATTTGTTGCTCGTTGCTCCTAATTGTAAGTCCTAATAGCCAAGTTCGGGCGATTGGTTAGTTCGGAACTCATTTAGCGGATCTCAAGCGTGCGACGCGACGTGGCAACGTCGCATTCAGTAAATGGGGCAGTGGCAAGGGTCTGAAATGCTGTGTTTTTATAAAGAAAATTACGGTACTTGAGCTGAGAACAATGGTGCCTTTGAGTTTTCGTAGGTGTCCCAGTTTTTGAGATACACACACGTAAAATGTAAAAAATCGCTAAAAATCGCTATGTAAAATGTCGCTAGGCGCCATTTAAAACCATGTATTTTTGGGCACAATCTCATCTCTGAGACAATGGGACTTAAATATGGGACTTTAAAAGGCATATTTGTTCTCAGCTCATCAAATGCTATATCATTTTCTTTATAAAAAACACAACATTTCAGACCCTTGCAACTGCCCCATTTAAATCTGTAAAATGATCAAGTTCCAGGGTGTTGTATAGGCTACAGTGGCATATCCAAGGTGGGGGGGGGCTGTATATCCCCATCCCCCAATGCCTCAAATTTTATATTTTTTCTACTGAAAAACAGCCCCCCCACATTGCTTCCTCCGACAATTCTAATTTAAAATTTCACAGGCGTGCACCCCCCCCCCCCCCCCAGGAAAGTTTTCTGGATCCGCCACTCGAAGTTGCCTTCCTACCGTGCGCTTAGAATTAATTGTCAATGGACAAACAGCAACGCAGCACAGATCGCAAGCTTCACTACTCTTCCAAAAGCAAGCGAGGGGGGAGGGAGTTGCGCAACTAACAAGGAGAGGATACGAGTTGTGGATCACCGATTTGGTTCAAATTTGACATACATATAGTTCAGGGAAAATAAACGGACCCATATTTTGTCGTTTGCGCCAATGGGCAGCCGTTTCGTCAAAAAATTTTTTGAAAATCGGAAAAAAATGGGTAGAAAAATCGTGTTTTCCGAAGTAACGCTGATCTGCCTGAATTGCGGCGTGCTCTCTCATATCAGATAAGTTGCCGTGTGGTACCGATCTCGCTCGCCATACTCGACGTCCCAGGTTCGAGTCCCGTTGCTGCCTTATACTTTTTGCGCAATCCTTTTTTTTTGGTTCTATTTCAATCGTCCACACATTTGCTCTCGAATATTTAATGCATCTTATTTTAGCATAGAATTAATGCAATAAGAACGGAAACTTTCATAATTACAGGTAGCAGTTTCTAGCATTTTTTCAAGTGTCTTTTTTCTCTTCGCCTTGTGTAAAGACTTTGTCTGACTCTTTTCGAATTGTATACAAACATATGAGGTGCCGGAGAAACGGACCCTCCCCCTCCCCCCCCCCCCCGACTCGCGCGCGTATGGGCTACGCAATTAAATCTTTATGAAATGAAAGCACATTCATTACTTTTGTTCTGATTCTAATGAAAGTTTTCGTCCTGATTGCGTTATTCTTTATTAATTTATAAGTGCTTTTTTTAAAAAAAAAAATCCGGGGGTCCGGGTCCGCTTCTCCGGCACCTCATATGTTTGTATACAATTCGAAAAGAGTCAGACAAAGTCCTGATGCAAGGCAAAGAGAAAAAAGACACTTGAAAAAATGCTAGAAACTGTTACCTGTAAATATGAAAGTTTCCGTTCTTATTGCACTAATTCTATGCTAAAAAAAAGATGCATTAAATATTCGAGAGCAAATGTGTGGACGATTGAAATAGAACCAAAAAAAATGGAGTGCGCAAAAAGTATATAGCAGCAGCGGGACTCGAACCTGGGACGTCGCGTATGGCGAGCGAGAACGGTACCACACGGCAACATATCTAATATGAGAGAGGGCGACGCAATTCAGGCAGATCAGCGTTACTTCGGAAAACACGATTTTTCTACCCATTTTTTTCCGATTTTCAATTTTTTTTTGACGAAACGGCTGCCCATTGGCGCAAACGACAAAATATGGGTCCGTTTATTTTCCCTGAACTATATGTATGTCAAATTTGAACCAAATCGGTGATCCACAACTCGTATCCTCTCCTTGTAAGAACGCTTCGAAAAGTAGCATGTACGAACCAAAAACTTAAACTCGCCGAATTATGTTACACAGGACTAAATTTCGATCCAACCTACGAAAATTCTATTGAAATCGGTTCAGTGCATCTTGAGATATTTGCAAATGAAAATACATATAGCTGTCTATTGCAGCCAAATTGGAGACGGGTACGTGTGATTTTTCGTCTGATGCCGGGCGGCCGGTTAAAAGAGGTAAAAAAAGTGAGGAGAGAGCAAGATTATAAACATGGAAAGCAGGGAACAAAATACGAGGCGAATGACAATAGATAGTGCGAAGAGTGAGGGTGAGCCGGTGAGAGAGGAGATAGGCAAGCAGACGAGATGCAACGTCGGAATCTACGAATATGTTGCGATGCAGGTATAACAATTTCATTAGCGGCTGGGTGCGGGTGCGGTGGAGTGGAGGGAGTTGAGCCGGGTGGAGTAAGCGAAAAACCGGAAGTTATGACAGAAGGGGGGTTTGACAATTCACGTCAGTTTTGTGATTCTTATTCAAAACAACTTTTTCTTCAGTTTATTAATAAAATTTAGTTCGGATGGATCCCTACTTATTTATCAATCGATCAACCCGCTTGATCGACAACTAAATTAGTTGTTAGTTCCTACCGAGCAACTAACAACTAATTCAGTTTTCAATCGACCTTTCCCCCTACAACTAACTTAGTTCCTTAGTTGCCTACTGAGCATTGACCGACTAATTTAGTTTCTCGGCAGCAACTGAATTGACGACTTAGTTTTTTTTTGACGATTTATTTTCAACTTATTTTTGCCCAAGTCTGCCAGCGAGACAGACAGCTTGCTGTTGACAGCGCCAGCGCAGCGCAGCGGTGAGCGGACTTGCGCGCTCGCGGCTCATAGGCTAATCTCTTCACATTTTCTTTTGTTTCCACGCTGCACTATGGTCCAGAAGTCCGATTGAGGAAGACATTAGTTTCCATTAAAATCGCCCAATATCTTGAAAACGGCTCATCTGACACCAAAACTGGTTATAACAAAAAAGATAGAACGTAAACCGTTTTAACTTTTTTGTAATAACCATTTTTGATGTCAGATGAGCCGTTTTCAAGATATTGGGCGATTTTAACGGAAACTAATGTCTTCCTAAATCGGACTTCTGGACCATAGTGCGCTGCCTCTTCAGTTCGGCGTCAGTTAATACACCGTCATTTTCACCATTTCATTTCATCAGTTGCTGATTCATTTACACCCCCTACTTACAACGAGATGCTTATCAAAATTATTTTTTCCTAGCGATTTCAGTTTTCTGAAATAATCCTTGCGGCGCTTTCGTTTTTTTTTTTTTTTTTATTTTATTTATTTTTTATTTTATTTATTTATTTATTTATTTATTTATTTATTTATTTGTTTTTATTTATTTATTTTTTTAGGAAGACACATTGATTACTTTGCATTGTGGATCATCGTTAAAGTGTGTCTCAGAGAGCCGATTTTCTATCTAAACTTATCCATGGGAGGAGCTTCCCCCCCCCCCAGCCCGCTGCTGATTGGACTCCCCAATCGTACATCAGCATTTGCACCCCCAGGTTCGAAAGTCACGCGCCGCCACTGAGAGGAAGTGACAAATTAGACAGGAATCTCCCATGATACCTGCGTTGAGCCGGCCGCCATTACAAACTTGCCGCCATAGCAGTTATGTGAGTTCGTTACTGAATTTTAGACTCTTAGTGTGAATTTCATGATTTTCGCTGGTTTTAACATCAGATTGGACTACTCATTTGCTCACAGCAAAAGTTTGAAAGAGTCCATGCGTAATTTTTCAAAAGACTTTTTGAGCGCCAAATGAGCAAAATTGGTTTAGAATTAAAACCGTGATTTATGAAATTCATTACGCCATTAGCTGAGTAAGTGTGAGTGGTTATATGCCTATCCTTCTCACTCGCACTCAATGATGCTTATGGGAATTTTCGTATTTCATAAATACTGGATTTATTTCTGAGTTTTTTAGGTTCGAAAATTTCAGGGCATATCTTCCTGAAGTAAGCTCGCAGGTGCTGACGTTCCTCAAATTTGTACGTTTACCGTAAATTCATCAATTTTAGTCAACAATTGTTGACCTTACGAGCAGCGTGACGTGGTGTCCATAGTTAATTCGAACTAATCGACCCTAGAACCATCTGAATTTGTTTATTATTTATTTTTGTTCATATTTATTTTGTTTATTTTTTTTATGTTGATTTGTTTATTTGTTTGGTTTACAAGGAGAAAAATTTCTGGTTGAAATAACGGAACGTATTATTAATAATGGGGTAAAAAGAAATTCCTTTTAAAATAATAAGAATTCTTATTGATCCGACGATTATTTCTTGTGATTCCTCCGAATCATCAGAACGTTCAATGGACCAATGATAAATCTCGTTGAATCAATAAGAATTCTTATTATTTTAAAAGGAATTTCTCTTTACCCCAATTTCTTAATACGTTTCCGTAATTTCAATCAGAAATTTTTCTCCGTGTATTATTGAATGCTCTTTTTCTTTACTTATTTTCGTACCTATATATGCTGACTTAATTATTAATTCGTGCGTTTTTTTTTTTTTTTTTTTTTTTTTTAATCTGTTCCAGGTGAGTCAAAAATACTATCATGGATTATGAAACTTGCTGCATGCTGCCCTGTTCAAATTCTGTAAGTTGCATGCTATGTGTTAAATGTAGGACGCAGAGAGATCTCCAAACTCATTCGGTTAATCGAATGCAGACTAATCTGCAACTAATCTGCAACTAATCTGCAAGCTCCCAAGAGTATGTAAATCGTAAATCTCTCTCAAAGCTCCAATGACTTTTCCTGTATTAGCTACATTGATTCTTTATTTTGTCTCGTGCCTCTCTATAATATTCGCTATCCTGAGCAGGGCTGCCGTTTTGCGTATGAGCAATGCTATTTTTCTATTCACCGATGATTCCACCGGTTGAGAAAAGATTACACAGTTCAGTTCAGTGTATGACTGTGATGCACGAAAATACTCTGATCTGTAATCTTTCCTTAATCGGTGGAAACTCCGTTGATTAATTAAAATATCCGCAAGTTTTTTAAAGTCATCGACGACTCCACCGGTTGAGAAAAGATTACAGATGCGAGTATTTTAGTTTATTACAGTCATGCACTGAATTGAACTCTGTAATCTTTTCTCAACCAGTGGAATCATCGGTGAATTGAAAAATAGCATTGATTATACGCAAAACGGCAGCTCTGCTCCTGATAGCACTCGCGCATGTTGTTTTACTGTATCGAGTGTCATCATTGGATTTATTGGTGCAATAATCTTTGAGAACTTCGTTTGTTTATTTACATGTATTATGTATTTGTATTTGACTCTGAATCTAAATTGAGGAGTACTTTGATAAAATAGCGGATAAAAACAGTGGATGTGATCCAGTGGCGTTGCGTGCAATTTGACAACGTTGCATTGTGCCCATTTAAACCCGAGTAAAAGGTCGAATGCGAAGGTGATCACCGAACATCCAATAGTTCGATCTTTTTAATGGTTTTAAATGGACGAACTGCAACGTTCCCAGATTGCACGCTTCGCCACTGATGTGATCGCTCTGATGCACGAAATGGTATGTTAAGGTGATTTTTCAGCGTTTATTGCCGATTTCTGCCACCAGATAGCGCTACCGTTTGATTAATGTCAAATATCACACCGAAAGTCATTTATATTATCTAGAGAAAACAGAAGGCCAATTACTAGATAATCATGAGAGCAACGTCTCTTCAAAATATCTCGTCAATAACTTTATAAAAATAATGGCTGAACTGAAAGCACCAAAAAATGAAATATCGCATTTCGATACAAGAATCGATCTGCGATATTCCATTTTTTGGTACTTTTACAATCTTCAGACGATTATCTAGTGCTTTCACATAACTGCTTTAACGACAAGATTGTAATGGCGGTTCAACGCAGGTATCATGGGAGATTCCTGTCTATTATTTCACTTTCTTTACAGAAACACAGAGATATGTTCCAATTTAGATGGGAATCTCTTATGATACCTGCGTCTCTACGCCACTAAGCCCAATTTTGAGAGTGAATTTTGTGATTTTTTAGTGTACTCATCGTCATTTTTGCAGGTTTTTATGCAAGAATCAACTCTTCCTGTAGCAAAATTTTGCAAGAGCCCCATTATGCGGATTCGAGCATCTGAACTTAACAGATATCTTTGTTGGATCTACCTACAGGTGCTGAAAATCCTCGTTTTACAAAAAAAAAAAAAAAAAAAAAAAAAAAAAAAAAAAAAAACCACAAAATCCGGTAAATGCAGGTCATTACTCGATTGATTTGGTCACGTGATATGGAGTCACCTTAAAACAGTGAATCATTGAAGTGTAAATAGATCGTTCTGTAGGCTGAGTTTGATCTTTTGGACGAGACGAGACGAGAAAGCGGGAATCGATTAATCTCATTGGTTTAAATGGCGTCACGTGACTATGTAAACACGACTCGGATTCATTCGCTCAAGATCGACGACTCCGAGTTTTGTAAATATAGTCATGTGACGCCGTTTAAACCAATAGGATTAATCGATTTTTTGCTGTTACGGCCCGCCTCATCCAAAAGAGTGGAATCAATTCAGCCTGCTGGGGCAATGGGGCTCTTGCAAACTTTTGCTAGAAGCAAATAAATAGTCCATTCGTATGTAAGGACCAGCAAAAATCACGAAAATCACGCTAAGAAAGTCTAAAATTCAGTCATAACTGCTATAACGGTAAGTTTTTAATGGCGGCTTAACGCAGGTAGCATGGGAGATTCCGGTCTATTATGCCACTTTCTCTACGGAAACACAGAGATATGTCTCAATTTAGATAGGAATCTCCCGTGATACCTGCGTCTCCCCGCCATTAAGCCCGATTCTGAGAGCGAATTTTGAGACTTTTTAGTGTTCTCATCATCATTTTTACAGGTTTTTATGCAAGAATCAAGTCTTCAATCCCCTAAAGCAAAAGTTTGCAAGAGCCCCATTAAGGAAACGGTGCCTTTTGGAAGTTTACATTTCAGTCATCAAAGAATTTCCGAACACAAAAGTCCTATTCCAATAAGCTCATAATCACTGAAAAAAACAAAATTTATGTACAGCCGAAGTTGCTTTTTAAAATAGCTTCGCAGAGCAAAAGTTCAAGCTGTGCCGGAGAAAGTTGCAGACAGTGGCGCACCGAAGGGGGGGTTTTAGGGTTAAACCCCCCCCCCCCCAAGCCCAAAAAAAAAAAAAAAAAAAAAAAAAAGGAAGGAAGGAGAGAGAGGGAGAGAGAGAGAGAGAGAGAGAGGAGAGAGAGAGAGAGAGAGAGAGAGAGAGAGAGAGAGAGAATGTGGTTCCTTCACAAATAGAAGAAAGAGAAAGAAAAAAATCGTGATCAGCTAGGAGAGAAATTCACGACGAACAAATTCCATATTATCCTTTGACTCTTCTCCCTCCAATTATCATGAGTCGAGAGCAACGATTTCACGCAGGCAAAATCGAAAATTTATACAGGGTGAGCCAGAGCACCCGTACCAGGCATTTTTCTCGAAAACAACTGAACCAAATGATTTGAAACAAGAAAGTCTGATAGGGAATCGACCCCAAATTTTTCATTTTTGATATTTTCAAAAGCCCCTGACAGCCCCTTGGGGCGTATTCGGGGGGGGGGGGGGCTCAAACACATTTTTCAAGTTTTATTGAAGAAACCTCAATAAAAGTATAAAAATTAGTTTATAATATTAAAGTAGAGGCAATTGCCAACATTTTTGCTTCCCTCAATATTTTCCAAAAAACCCAAATTTTTTGAGTTATGGGGGATTTTTGAAATTTTTTTGAATCGGCCTTTTTGGCCACCCTGTTGAGAATTTTTCAAAAATTATTACAGATTCTGAAAGAACAGATCAAGACCTTTCGATTGATGTGCCACATGTTACCTTAAAGTTGAAAAATAAGGTGTTTTTTTGCCAAATCCAAATTTTGGGGCTTCAATTGGCTCAAACTATGGAATCGCACCAATTATGCAATTGAAGCCCCAAAATTTGGATTTGGCGAAAAAACACCTTATTTTTCAACTTTAAGGTAACATGTGGCACATCAATCGAAAGGTCTTGATCTGTTCTTACAGAATCTGTAATCATTTTTGAAAAATTCTCAACAGGGTGGCCAAAAAGGCCGATTCAAAAAAATTTCAAAAATCCCCCATAACTCAAAAAATGTGGGTATTTTGGAAAATATTGAGGAAGCAAAAATGTTGGCAATTGCCTCTACTTTAAGATTACAAACTAATTTTTATACTTTTTTTGAGGTTTCTTCAAGAAAACTTAAAAAATGTGTTTGAGCCCCCCCCCGAATACGCCCCAAGGGGCTGTCAGGGGCTTTTGAAAATATCAAAAATGAAAAATTTGGGGTCGATTCCCGACTTTTTCGTTTCAAATCATTTGGTTCAGTAGTTTTCGAGAAAAATGTCTGGTACGGGTGCTCTGGCTCACCCTGTATATTTGAACATTTCAATTTTACTGTAATGAAAGTACCGTAAAATTCAATCTGAAGGTCAGGAAAATTGAAAAATTTTCCGGGGGAGGGCCGCCGGACCCCTCCTCTCGGTGAACCCCTCGGTGAATATTCCACGGCTCCTTCAACCACATTCCACTTGACTCTTCTCCCTCCAATTATGAGTCGAGAGCAAAGATTTCATGCAGCAAAATCGAAAATATATTTCAGCATTTCAATTTTACTGTACATGAAAGTACCGTAGAATTCAATCCGAAGGTCAGGAAAATTGAAAAAATTTTCCCGGGGAGAGCCCCCGGACCCCTCCTCTCGGTGAGCCCCTCGGTGAATATTCCACGGCTCCTTCAACCACATTCCACTTGACTCTTCTCCCTCCAATTATGAGTCAAGAGCAAAGATTTCATGCAGCAAAATCGAAAATATATTTGAGCATTTCAATTTTACTGTATACATGAAAGTACCGTAAAATTCAATCTGAAGGTCACGAAAATTGAAAAAAATTTCCGGGGGAGGGCCCCCGGACCCCCCTTGTCCTGAGGGGTATTCCATACCCCCCAGACCCCCCGGAGTTTGAGTCGTACCAAAACCCCCCCCAAGGCAAATTCCTCGGTGCGCCACTGGTTGCAGATGTACCAAAGCACTTCTTCTTTAGAGTAATAGCCTCTTTTCTTGCTTTGGCTCTACCGAAGTAGTGCTTCAGTACAACCACAACGTAATCCGGTAGAGCTAGGACTTTTGCTCTGCGAAGCTATTTTAAAAATCTGCTTCTGTTCTACTTAAATTTTGCTTTTTCAGTGATAAAGAGTACATACATTTTTTTTTTCGTTTTTTTTTTTTTGTTTTTTGTTTGTTTTTTTTTTTTTTTTTTTTAGAAATTTAAGTTTAGAATTTCTTTATTTTTTAAAAATGGGTCCGTTGCAAACTTCTGCTCCAGCGTTATAAAGTTCCGATTCCCGCACGTAAAATCGCGAGAAAATCACATTGTATGAATCAAAAAGCCACAAAACCTACTCATGAACCCACCATACATGGGCGTATTAAGACAAATCCAATATGGCGGTTAAATGAGCAAATCACAAAGGGGCAGTCCCTTTTGATTTCAACTTTCTCTATGATAAACTACTCGTCTCAGCACAGAAAGTAGCGATCAAATGGGACTCTCTATTTGCAACTCACCCATTTGACCGCCATCTTGTTTTTTTTTTAAACGTGTTCATTGAGTTTGCGTGTCAATTTCTGAACTTTCGGATGTGCTCAAAGAAGTGCTTTTCAAGTGATTTCACACCCGAATAGACTATCTCAATAGCTATAGCAAAAGTTTGTTAAGTTTTTATTTTTTAAAATTGGAAATCAAACCTTACCTTTTTAAGTTGCCGCGCAGTCTTGAATCAAGCTAATATCGAGTCTAAAATCCCGCTCGGAGTTACGAAAATAGTGTGTTTACTTTTATGACTCCTAGGACGTTCGGACCACGAATTTAGGTAACACTGTAAACTCTTCACTTGCAAGGTTGCCATTAGGTAAAACCCTAAACTTTGATAATGATTGGAGAAATTTAAGAGAGGCAAATCAGCTCACGGAAGCCGTTTAACACTCAGTTGGTTTGATATAAAATAAATTATGAAACAGTTTCAAAAAATGTAAAATCAACTATACATGAAAAAGAAAAAGAAAAAAAAATCAATTCGAAATTACAGCTTTGTATCACTCAGATTGACATAAATTTGAAAGACTTTGTTTATTTTTATTTATTAATGATTTCATCGAAGCTGGACAATTTTCGTAACAGATACAACACACTTATACCTTAAATAAAATAACTGTTTCGCAGAATTACGGGGTGTTCTCTTTGTCCTGCCTTTGAACTTTTTGAAAAATCCAAAATTAGGCAAACTCATTTTTTATTCGCTTCTAAAGACAAAACGCTTGGTTACCGGGCTTCCTTGAGATGAAATATTGATCAATTCTTATCAGATTAAATGTAATCTCGGCATTTCAATCACTCGCGTTAATTATAGTGAAACAGAGCTGCTATTTTGTGTATATTTAATGGTATTTTTCAACTCACCGATGATTCCCTCAGTCGAGGAAAGACTACACAGATCAGTCCAGTTCATAGCTGCAACGCACGAAAATACTCTGTTTTGTAATCTTTTCTCAACTGGTGGAGTCGTCGATGACTCTAAAAAAAACTTACGGATATTGTAATAATTTATCGGTGATTGCACCGATTGTGAAAACGATTACAGTTGTGAATATTTTCGTATTTTAAAGTCATACTCTGAGCTGAACATCGTAATCTTTTCTCAACCGGTGGAGTCATCGGTAATTTGAAAAATGTCATTAAATATATACAAAACGGCAGCTATGTAAGTGAAAACGTCACAAGACTCTAGCTCTTTAAAATAATGTGACTCATCTTACAGCATATGGCATACGGTTCAGTAATATTCATCACGCTTTGCAACGAATGGTCCTTTTCTTACATGCGTGTTTAGAAAAAGAGTTTTCGACATTAAGCTGGGTAAAGGTATGTTATTTTTTAAACGTACCATTTTACTTGCAGACTGTATGGTTTAAAAGCAGTGAAGTGATTGTGAGATAAAAATATGTTGGTGATTATGGCCGGGTTTTGGAGTGAAATACGATGAATAATATTCGGACAGACGTTCACCTCTTCCGCGCAGCCGTATCAAAATGGCTGATAGAAAAGGACTCGAATTTGATCGCTTCTGTTGGCTTCTTAAAACCGGTAAGTCTCTGATTTAACACATTTGTATGGGTGGTTTTATGAAAAAGATTCGTTTCTTTTCCATTCCGTTCAGTGGCGTCGCGTGCCATCTGGCAACAATGCAACTGCTCCATTTAAACTCATTAAATATATCGAATTTTCCTTGTGCACTGTGCACCCCCTGAATTCGATCTTTTACATGAGTTTAAATGGATATAATACATTGTTGCCAAATTGCACGCGACGCCACTGATTCCGTTGCGACCGCATCAATGGGGAAGTTGCAAGGGTCTGAAATGCTGTGTTTCTTACAAAGAAAATTAAGGTGAATATATGCCACGCGACCAAAGGGATCGATCAGTAGATCAATTAACGACCATTTGCCGTATTTTTTTGAGTATTTTGTTGTTGTAAAACTAGGATCTTCAGCACCTGTAGGTACATATAGATCTAACAAAGATATCTATTAAGTCTGGATGTTCGAATACGCAAAATAAGGGCGTAATGATGGACTTTCGCACACGCCCTCATTTGCGGATTGGAGCATCCAAACTTAAAAGATATCTTTGTTAGATTTATGTACCTACAGGTGCTGAGGATCCTCGATTTACAAAAAAAAAAAAAAAAAAAAAAAAAAAAAAAAAAAAAAAAAATCCATAAAATCCGGATAATTACCATTAATCGATCACCTTGGTCACGTGGCATGGAATCACCTCAAAGTACGCGATGAGTTGAGAATGAAGATGCCTTTGGTTTCTAAATTAAGTCCCATTGTTAAGGAGATGAGATTTTGGCCTAAATACATTTTTTTTAATGGAAATTCCGTGTAGTGACGCCACTACGCACACGGTTTTTAACAACTTTACACGTGTACAAATCCAAAATCGGGACATCACGTGAGAAACAATCATAGGCACCATTGTTCTCAGCTCATCAAGTACTATCATTTTCTTTACCAAGACCCACACAATTTCTGACCCTTGCAACTGCCTCAATGCGATCGGGAATTCCTCAGATCTCGGTCAGATTATCAAGCGATCCACCGAAACGTTTTTGTCCATTCTTGAGAAAAATAGAGACCCATAGCACAATACTTTGAGAGGGTGTCCAATTTTTATCCTCAAAGGTCAGAACTCATCGGAACAACCACCAATAGTCGCCTACTGTTGAGTGATGGACGTATGAAAGGTTTACTTCACTGTTTAAATCGACTGAATAACGGTTTCTGACGAATTATTTCCAATTGGCTTTGCCTTAAGTAATTGGAACTTTGAATTAACCCATACATGCCCAGTCCCAGCGGTTCGTTAGCAACCCACTTGTTGCGTTATTTTTGGACCATATTTCAGTCAATTTGGACCAATTTTACTCAAAAACAAATTTTGGGAGTTTTTTAGCTCGTAAAATTTAGCTGCCCTAGAAAATTTCTGATTTTTTAATTTTTTCGTGTTTTCAGTTTTTAAGTTGTGTTTTTTGAGAAAAAAACCGAAAATGTTTAAATAATTCTGGGAGTATATGGGTTAAAAGTGAAGTTACAGGTAGGTTTCGAGTTATTTAGAGATTTTAAAGACCATTTAAAGATTCAGATGTGTAGAAATATAACTTTTTAGAACATGTATAATTTTGTGTACTTTTGCCTCTCCGTTTCCAGAAAAAACAAAAAACTATTTTGGGCATGACAGAATTTATGGGCATACACTGTGTATACAATTTAATTTTCTTTTGCTTTTTGTTTTGTTTTTTTTTTGTTTCGGTTGCCACTAAAAGATCAGAAATATGAAATATCTCAAATAAAAGAAAATATTATTTTCTTTGTGTTATATAAGCTCGTTCAACCCACTAGGAAGTAAAACTGGCTGATTGAGTGTCCTAGTTTGACCAGTCGACCCTATATATCACGTTGGTTGTTAATTCTTTATCATTATTCTTCTGTCTATTTTTTTCTGTTAGAAACCTATTGTCCCACTCCACCCGCGCAAATTTACATGAAATTAGGCCTGCCAAATTTTCGGGTTGCCAGATGAGGAGGGAACTGTGGCGTAGCCAAAGGGGAGGGGGGTCCCTGGGGTCTGGATCCCCCCCCCCATTGACACCAGAATTTGCCCTAAAAAAAGGTAATTTTTGTTGCGTTTTCAGACAATTTTTACCGAAATGGTATCTTTGGACCCCCCCCCCCTGACAATTTTCGGACCCCCCCCCCCAATTCCTGGCTACGCCACTGGGAGGGAACAGTGGCGCGGTGTATCGTGCAAATCTGGCAACGCTGAATTTTGTCCATGAAAAAGGTCGAACTAAGTATTATGGGGATGCACAGCGCACTCGTTTGAATCGATATTTTGCATGGATTTAAATGGGGGTGGGGGAAATCGCAATGTTGCCAGATTACACGCAACACCACTGATAGATAGGGAAATTCATTAGATTTTACATAGATTTAAATGGTGGATTTGGTGATTTATTTGCCCCCACCTGGCAACACTGCTGGTAATCGGTAGCATAACGAGTGTGAGGTGATAAAACAGCATTGCTTGTCATGCTTATTCAATGGGTTTATTGCAAACTTCTGCTTCTGCGTTACGGAGAGTTGATAACATCGCGATTGAAAATTACATTGAAAAAAATCGAAGTCTCAAAAACCACTCACAAACTCAATAGGGTCACAAAAGGGGAGAGTCCCATCCAACCTCATTTTTATTTTGCTGAATTCAAAAGTTATTCATTATAGAAAAAGCTGAACATGGGTGCGACTCTCTCTTATTGTCCGCCATCTCTGAAATTTGTTTTTCAAAGATCAAATCGTGGAGGGCAACTGCTTTTAGACAACAAACCTGTAGGTAATCTGTATTGCGGGTAAATACTTTAGGGCAAGTGACCCGGGATCAGTGGCGGCTCGTGCAATTGGACATCAATGTTTGAACTCTATTTGACTCGATTTTCCGCAATCGATGGTTTTGCATTGAATCGAATGTAGGTAAAACATTGTTGCCAAATTTTCACGAGATTTTTTTCGCACTATGTGGTATTTGACCAAAAAAGCTGGCATAAACTAAAAAAAAAAGTCGCTATTGGGAAAAACTGTTGTTATATTCGGAATCTACATAAATTTCTGCATTAGAAACTTGTATTTAGCGGGTCTAAACTAGATTAATTTAACTAGAATCCACCAGGGGAAAAATCAGTTTTACCACCATTAAATTTAGCCTCAGCACGAGACTATAATCAAAGTAAAAAAAAAGTGTTTCAAATGAAGTCAGAACAAAATTTTTGTACATGGATCGTCTTCCTAAAGGTATTTAAAATCAGTTTATGCCTATTTTATCCAATTTTAATTTGAATTTGATATTTTTTTGCTATTTCAAAGTTTTTAGCTAAAAACGTAAATTTTCCGATTTTCAAGAGAACTTAAGTTCAAATATCCTGCCACATCCCGCGGGTATATATATGAGAAATGGTAGTCCTTAGTGCGTACTAACAGGCCTTGAAGTCAGAAGTTGCGGAAAAATGCGGCTTTTCCGGGAAAATTAGTTCGAATTTTGCGTTTTTGCACGAAATTCTCGTTTTTACGTGTTGTAAGGGCTACATCGCTACGAGAGTGAAATTTGGCAACACCGTCCAAATGACTTGAAACTCAGTATCCAAAGGTATTTTTTAACGCTGAATTCATATTTTGCATCAGTTTTTCAAAATTCGAAAATCCAAGATGGCTGCCGACCGATTAGCCAAAAAATTTGTTGGCGGCCATCTTGGATTTTCAAATTTTGAAAAACTGATGTGAAATTTGAATTCAGCGTTAAAAAACACCCCCGAATACCAAATTTCAAGTTATTTGGACAGTAGAAACAGTTAATGCCAACTTTTTCGGTCAAATACCACATAGTGCGCCGCCTCTGCACTGGATAGAGGCGAGTGGAAGAAAGTAAGGATGTGCCAAAGAGTCATCACCATCTCTCTCTCCCTTGACGCAGCAGCAGTGGCGGCTGTGAAATTTTAAAATGAATCCATTCTACAATTTAAATGAGTACCTGAAACCATTGAAGTGATGGACAAGTCTTTGAACTCCTCTATATAGTAATTAGTTATTATATTCTGTACTTACTCTCCTTTCTTTATACTGTTCTGTTATATAAAAGTAATCTTTATTTGACCTGTACTGAGCTGTAAATCTGATGTACTAATAACGAATAAATAAAATAAATAAAAAATAAAATGCGATAAATCGATGTCTACTCCGTTTAAAACTATAGAAAAGTATCGATCGTTAGGGGGTGCAATTGAACCCCCAAGAAATCGATACTTTTCTATAGTTTTAAATGAAGTAGACATCGATATATCGAATTTTCCGAGCCGCTATTGCGCAGCAGGTGCTGGTACTTTTGGGACATACTGTATTTAAATATAAACATCCAGAAATTTCCTATAAGAATCTGGCAACAGTTTTTTTCTCACGTTAGAGACAATAGAGTTATATCTATATCTCTATTATTCAAGGAGGAGCGGGCTTTTTGGAGGACGACCAGACCTGACAATTTGAATGAAGACAATTTACGGGCTACAGATTTTTCCGTTTGCGCCAGTATTCCTTCTCACGTTATGGGAGAGACAATGATCGAGTCACCACCGACCGTAAGCTTTTTCA
Source organism: Trialeurodes vaporariorum (assembly GCA_011764245.1). Classification (NCBI taxonomy): domain Eukaryota; kingdom Metazoa; phylum Arthropoda; class Insecta; order Hemiptera; family Aleyrodidae; genus Trialeurodes; species Trialeurodes vaporariorum. The sequence continues at coordinate 12,468,589 of VMOF01000013.1, forward strand.
AAGCTGTAAGTACATTTTTATCCCTCCTCAAATTTTGTTTTTGTTTTTTTTTTTTTTTGCATCGCCGCGATCAATCGAGCTATAGCGATAGAGAGGATTTGTGGGACGTTGAGGCAGCACGGAGGCAGTCATGATCAAAATCTCTTGTGGACATTTTGGTTTGTTTGTTTCACTTTTTTTAACTTTAAATTTAAAAAAAAAAAAAAAAAAAAAAAAAAAAAAAAAAAAATATGTGACAAGTAGGTACATTTGAAAACGATTATAAATGAAAGTGATAGTGTTTGTTTTGGAGTAGCTATCTGGACACAGAAATCGATAGGACTGTTTCTTTTCGAAAGATTTGCATGATAAAGAAACTGACACATGACAGAAAAAGGCAAGATTTTCACACGTGGATAGTTGTATTAGAATTCTGTGTCCAGATCGCCACTCTTAATCACGCTTTTGTTTAGAACCCATTTTCACTGGATTAATTACAACTTTTGATTTAAGGTTAAAATAAAATGAAGCTAACAAACCAGAATCAGATTGCCCATGCTGCCTCACTTTGAGATAGGACTCATAACACGTATGGACCCCTCTGTCGCTATAGCTTGTTGAAAGCAGGGCTGCCGTTTTGCGTATAATCAATGTTATTTTTCTATTCACCGATGATCCCAACGGTTGAGAAAATATTACACAGTTCAGTTCAATGCAGGACTGTAATGCACGAAAATACTCTGATCTGTAATCTTTCCTTAATCGGTGGAGACTCCGTTGATTAATTAAAATATCCGCAAGTTTTTTAAAGTCATCGGCGACTCCAACGGTTGAGAAAACATTACAGATGCGAGTGTTTTAGTTTATTACAGTCATGCACTGAACTGAACTGTGTAATCTTTTCTCAACCAGAGGAATCATCGGTGAATTGAAAAATAGCATCATAAGCGTCGGTAGACGCAGACGGCAAGTCAGGTAACCCCACCCTACTACCACCCTCTCTACGACCTGACAAGTCTGCGCTGCGTAAACGCTTATAATTACAGAAATTATTTCATTCCCCCAAACCGTGCCTTGCTATGATCCTGTAGCGAAAAAACTACGCAACCAAACTCATCAAACTTGGTCTTATTTTAACCAGCGTGTTCTGTGCTCGTGCCTTTTTTTTGTTTGAACGCAATCCGTCTAATATTTATTGAGAAATGATAAAAAAACTGAATTTCTTATTATAACGGCTATTTCAAACTACGCGGTAACTCTACTCTCATTGGCTACTGCCTTTTAGTATTTGAGATCGCCGCGAGAATCGACGCTTCATCGTCAGTCAACAACAACTGCACATCATTTCAAAACAAAAACATTTCTCCCTGCTTTGACACTTTTGAAATAAACTCGTTACAAATACATGAGTGATACAAGTGATTATTGTTTCAATTGCAACGGAGGCCGTGAATTACGACATTTGTCCTCCTCAGTTCTTCTTTTTAAATAAATGTACCAAACATCTTTTCTAGTTATTTCTTTTGTGTGCTTCTAATTTGCTGTATGCACGCGTATAGTAAAGGTTGGTTTGCTCTCACAGTTAGGTACTTTTGCATATTCATTTACTCTGTAACTATTCTAGCTCTGAAGCTGAAAGTATTCGAATTTGGGCAAAACCGCGGAGCTTCATTTTCCACTTCATTGCTTGCAAATGCAACAGCTGAGTACCGTAATACTGTTGATCACTGGAGGGAGAGTAGTTTCTGATGTGTTTACAGTACCTTTGTGATTTTAGCACAGAATTATACAATGTATTATTCTGTGATTTTAGTATAATTATTCATAAGCAAGTAGTGACAAAAGTTCTTTGCTGTGTACTTGTAGAGTTTACAACTGATATGTTTATTTGATGAGAACTGGTAGTGACAGTACCTTATTTCCCTGAAGTTACAGAATTGAGCTATAGCGGATCTGCCAGCGGCAGAGTAGCCAGTGGCGGATCGGCCAGCGGCGGATTACCCATTGGCGGATCGGCCAGTGGCGAATCGCCCAGAGGCGGACCGGCCAGTGGCGAATCGGCCAGCGGGTTCCTAGCCAGTGGCGGATCGGCCAGCGGCGGCCTAGCCAGTGGCGGATCGGCCAGATTCGGACCGGTCAGCGGCGGATTACCCATTGGCCGATCGGCCAGTGGCGAATCGCCCAGAGGCGGACCGGCCAGCGGCGGACTACCCATTGGCGGATCGGCCAGTGGCGAATCGCCCAGAGGCGGACCGGCCAGCGGCGGACCGGCCAGCGGCGGACCGGCCAGTGGCGGATCGGCCAGCGGCGGATTACCCAGTGGCGGATCGGCCAGTAGCGAATCGCCCAGTGGCGGCCTAGCCAGTGGCGGATCGGCCACCGGCGGATCGGCCAGCGGCGGCCTAGCCACTGGCGGACTAGCCAGTGGCGAATCGCCCAGTGGCGGATCGGCCACCGGCGGACTACCCATTGGCGGATCGGCCAGTGGCGAATCGCCCAGAGGCGGACCGGTCAGCGGCGGACCGGCCAGTGGCGGATCGGCCAGCGGCGGATTACCCAGTGGCGGATCGGCCACCGGCGGACTACCCAGTAGCGGATCGGCCAGCGGCGGCCTAGCCAGTGGCGGATCGGCCAGCGGCGAACCAGCCAGTGGCGAATTGGCCAGCGGCGGACTAGCCAGTGGCGGATCGGCCAGCGGCGAACCAGCCAGTGGCGGATTGGCCAGCGGCGGACCGGCCAGTGGCGGATCGGCCAGAGGCGGACCGGCCAGTGACGGATCGGCCAGCGGCGGATTACCCAGTGGCGGATCGGCCAGTGGCGAATCGCCCAGTGGCGGATCGGCCACCGGCGGACTACCCAGTGGCGGATCGGCCAGCGGCGGCCTAGCCAGTGGCGGATCGGCCAGAGGCGGACCGGCCAGCGGCGGATCGGCCAGTGGCGAATCGCCCAGAGGCGGACCGGCCAGTGGCGGATCGGCCAGAGGCGGACCGGCCAGTGGCGAATCGCCCAGTGGCGGATCGGCCAGCGGCGGCCTAGCCAGTGGCGGATCGGCCGCCGGCGGACTACCCAGTGGCGGATCGGCCAGCGGCGGCCTAGCCAGTGGCGGATCGGCCAGTGGCGAATCGCCCAGAGGCGGACCGGCCAGTGGCGAATCGGCCAGCGGGTTCCTAGCCAGTGGCGGATCGGCCAGCGGCGGCCTAGCCAGTGGCGGATCGGCCAGAGGCGGACCGGTCAGCGGCGGATTACCCATTGGCCGATCGGCCAGTGGCGAATCGCCCAGAGGCGGACCGGCCAGCGGCGGACTACCCATTGGCGGATCGGCCACCGGCGGACTACCCAGTAGCGGATCGGCCAGCGGCGGCCTAGCCAGTGGCGGATCGGCCAGCGGCGAACCGGCCAGTGGCGGATCGGCCAGCGGCGGATTACCCAGTGGCGGATCGGCCACCGGCGGACTACCCAGTAGCGGATCGGCCAGCGGCGGCCTAGCCAGTGGCGGATCGGCCAGCGGCGAACCAGCCAGTGGCGAATTGGCCAGCGGCGGATTACCCAGTGGCGGATCGGCCAGCGGCGGACCGGCCAGTGGCGGATTACCCATTGGCGGATCGGCCAGTGGCGAATCGCCCAGAGGCGGACCGGTCAGCGGCGGACCGGCCAGTGGCGGATCGGCCAGCGGCGGATTACCCAGTGGCGGATCGGCCACCGGCGGACTACCCAGTAGCGGATCGGCCAGCGGCGGCCTAGCCAGTGGCGGATCGGCCAGCGGCGAACCAGCCAGTGGCGAATTGGCCAGCGGCGGACTAGCCAGTGGCGGATCGGCCAGCGGCGAACCAGCCAGTGGCGGATTGGCCAGCGGCGGACCGGCCAGTGGCGGATCGGCCAGAGGCGGACCGGCCAGTGACGGATCGGCCAGCGGCGGATTACCCAGTGGCGGATCGGCCAGTGGCGAATCGCCCAGAGGCGGACCGGCCAGTGGCGGATCGGCCAGAGGCGGACCGGCCAGTGGCGAATCGCCCAGTGGCGGATCGGCCACCGGCGGACTACCCAGTGGCGGATCGGCCAGCGGCGGACCGGCCAGTGGCGGATTGGCCAGCGGCGGCCTAGCCAGTGGCGGATCGGCCGCCGGCGGACTACCCAGTGGCGGATCGGCCAGCGGCGGCCTAGCCAGTGGCGGATCGGCCAGCGGCGGATCGGCCAGCGGCGGACCGGCGAGAGGTGGATCGGCCATCGGCGGACTACCCAGTGGCGGATCTGCCAGTGGCGGATCTGCCAGTGGTGGATCCGCCAGCGGCGGACCGGCCAGTGGCGAACCAGCTAGTGGCGGATTGGCCAGCGGTGGACCGGCCAGCGGCGGGACGGCCAGCGGCGAGACGGCCAGTGGAAACGGAACTGTAGGTTAGCATATGGATCAGGGAAAAGAAAGGGAAATGAGACTGTTGTCCCTATCGTAAAATGAGCACTCGAGAGTCTATGTGAATGTTGTCCGGAAACTATTCATAACTGCTGGCTAGTTAGCTGATGGATAACAACTGTAGCTTTTATTTGTGGAATGAGAAACTGGAATTTTACAAGCTAAAACCAGAGTATATCCCATCAAAAACCTTTCCAGGTGCAAGCAGACGGCATCAGGTAATTATGTCTGTCTTAAAAAGCCGTTTCAATGCATCCACTCAAAGATATGATATGATGGGAACGGCAAGTCTCCTCCAAAAGGGCATCCAGCAGGGCAAATGTTAATCATTTTTCAAAATCAACACTATCCATCTGCGGCGAATTTAGTGAAGGAAAAACTTTGAGGGATGTATTTCTTTATTTTTTATTTTCAAACGCAAAAACTTGCCGCCGTTCATCGCCTTAAAAAAAAAAAAATATTAATTATTATTATTATTTTTTTTTTTAAGGCGATGAACGGCGGCAAGTTTTTGCGTTTGAAAATAAAAAATAAAGAAATACATCCCTCAAAGTTTTTCCTTCACTAAATTCGCCGCAGATGGATAGTGTTGATTTTGAAAAATGATTAACATTTGCCCTGCTGGATGCCCTTTTGGAGGAGACTTGCCGTTCCCATCATATCATATCTTTGAGTGGATGCATTGAAACGGCTTTTTAAGACAGACATAATTACCTGATGCCGTCTGCTTGCACCTGGAAAGGTTTTTGATGGGATTGATTATACGCAAAACGGTAGCCCTGGTTGAAAGTGATAAAGCCATAGTTATAAGTCCTATCTCAAAGAGTGACAGCATGGGCGATCTGAATCTGGCTTGTTTGCCTCACTTTTTTTAAACCTTAAATCAATGATTGTAATTAATCCAGTGGAAATTGGCTCTAAACGAAAGTGCAGGTGTTTCAGAGTGGCCATCTAGACACAGAATTCTATAATACAACCATCCACTTGAGAAAATTTTGCCTCTTTCTGTCATGTGTCATGTGCCCTTTTCCTAATCGTGCAAATCCTTCCAGAAGAAACATTAATATTGATGTCTGTGTCCAGATAGTCGCTTTAAACCACTTGATTTTTTGTTTATAACCGATTTCAAATGTATTCGTCACAATTTTTTTTTTTTTTTTTTTTTAAATTTGGAGGTTAATAGAAGTGAGGTAAACAAATTTAGCATATGTGTGAAAATGACCCATAAGAGATTTCCATCACGATTACCACCCTGAAGTTTCAATATCACGTCCCACAAACCCTCTCTATCGATATATATAGCTCGTTGCCGTGAACATGCACTATGACTTTCAAAAGAAATTACCCTCGTCAAAATTCTTACTGTTAAATTAGTCCTTTATTTTCAATGAAACTGTCGATATATTTTAAAAGGGGCGTTCTGATTATTCATTAAACACTTGAAAACCGCAAAATTGTTTGACGATTGCCAAGTTTTAAAAGAGTAAAAATTTCGACCAGGGTGTCTTCTTTCGAAGGCCACAGTACTTTGTCCTTTCAATGGGTCTGTTGCAAACTTTTATTACTGCGATGGATATAGTCTACATATGCATGGTTGTTTAACACTTTTGCTACTGACAATGGAGCTGTTGCAAACTTTTGCTACATGCTTATTATTAGTTGAAACAGGGGTGAAACCCTTTAAAATTGACGATAGGCGCACCAATTCACGGAAAAAAAAGATTAGTGAAAATAACCATACGGATACCTGATTTTGGCACCTGCTCGATGTTATGGTACATTTACCGATACTTTGAGTAAATTCGACATGCAATCAGGTAACATCACCTAGTACCTAGTCAAAACGTAGTATACTTCTGGTTAACATTACCATAACATCTAGCAGGTGCCAAAACCAGGTATTCGTATGGTTAGTTTCTCCGTAGTTTTTTTTCCGTGAAAAAAAAAAAAAAAAATCACGAAATCCACTCCCAAACTCATGAAATGCTTTCAAACGCGATACCGTAAAGGCGGTGATTACTGCCTTTTACATTGAGTTCCCTTATCCTAATAAGCTCTATTCCAGTGGCGTAACAATAGCCCCTTCAGCCCCCGCAATTGCGGGGGGCGCAAGGCGTCGGTGGGCGCAAAGAGAGAGGAGGAAAATACGGGGCGAAGGAAGAAAAGGAGAGGAAGGAAGGGGAAAAAGAGAAGGAGGGAGGGGAGAAGAAGAAAGAGAGAAGAAAAAATCTAAAGAGAAGAACAAAAAATAGGAAAACAGGGACGATGATGACGTATACGTATAGAGAGCTTGTGTTTCAGAAGTGTAGGGCGCACCTGGACCATAATCTTTGGCGACTTTTCAATTTTCATTTCTTCAAAATTAAACAAACTTGTCTTCGACTTTGAACGTTTAATTTTAAAGTCATTGAAAAGCCAACGCTCGAATTCCTTTCATTCATTTTTATTTTGAAACGAAGAGAAATAATGTTGGAAAATTCCAAAGATTATTATCGGTCTGGATGCGCCCTACACTTCTGAAACCTCCTCTAGAAGACGTGAGTACAGTGAGTCAACACCGTCTCTCAAGCTTAGCGACGCTCAGCATTGAAGCAAGAAGGGCCAAAGAGATGGATTTTGAAAGACTTTATTGACGAATTCGCAACAATTATTATGGCACGAAAGAAAAAGTTTTGAAAGAACAGGTAGGCGATTTTTGATTTAAAATTGACCGGGAAAAAAAAAAAAAAAAAAAAAAAAAAAAAAATGATTCGTAACTTTTCTTTCGACGGGGTATATGTTCTATACAGCCGCGGGGTCATAGGCCGGTAAGGGGTGAAGTTTGGAGGGGTGGGATGGGGAAGGGAGGGAATATGATCGGGGGCGCAGCTCTATTTTCTGCGGGGGGGCGCATGCATGCCTAGTTACGCCACTGCTCTATTCACACGAGATGTTCTCGCGACGCCACATAAGAAGAAGAAGAAGCAGCATACAATTGTCATAAAATTTAGACGGTAATCACCGCCATCACAATCTCGCGTTTAAAATCATTTATGAGTTTGGGAGTGAATTTCGTGATTTTTTAATGTGCTTATCGTAATTTTCACAGGATTTTACATCCAAATCAACTACTAATGAGCCTGTAGCAAAAGTTTGCAACAACTCCATTTTAGGTTTGATTTTGTCGTATAAGAACCTTAAAAAAAAAAAAAAAAGATGATAGCAGGTATTGGAGCCAGATGCCCAGCCAGAGCCACAGAAAAAATGGAAAATGGCACCTTTCCCCGAGAAAACAATGAATAAAACTTACGTACCAAAAATTTACCATTCAGTATCTAATTGAAGATGTTTTAGCGCAGAAAGAAATACTGAAGGTGAAAAACCATTCAGCAGATTAAAATTGTGACCTAAATTTTCCACGCATCATGCCTGCTAAATATTCCCATTTTGAAATTATGATCCAAGGCCCACTTTGCGAGCTAAAATGTATGAGCCTAATTTCGCTCGCTACTTCGTTTAAACACCAGTGGCGGCTCGTGCAATGTGGTAAAAACCATTGGTGTAGCGTGCCATTTGGCAACGTTGTATTGTGCCCATTTAAAGCCATGTGAAGGGTCGAATGCGAAGGTGTTCACCAAACACCCAAGAGTTCGATCATTTTCGTGGGTTTAAATGGACGAACGAACTGCAACGTTGCCAAATTGCACGCTACTCCACTGGCAACAACGTGTTCTCTCCATTTAAACCTATGTAAAACAATCGATCTTCAGGAGGTGCAACTGCACCCCCATGATATCGATACTTTTGCATGGGTTCAAATGACAAAAAAGCAGTGTTGCCAAATTGAACGAGCCGCCATTGGTAAACACAGAATCAAAAGATATTCTTCTCGATGTTAAAATGTATGCCATTCAGGTTGTGAGAAATATTCCATCAAAAATATTGCCTTTCATGGTTTATTTTTCTTCTCCGATTGATTTTAGCTCGGGGTGGTATCATGTGCCATTCCAGTGTCAATTGTCGTGGGGACCGTATTCGGTCAATCGGCAGAGATGCTCCAGCAACTGATGGATCCAGAGAGTCACATACGAATCACAAAGGATGAGGCAACTTGGATAGGTAATTGCAAGGGGGAAAAAAACACTTTGGTAGCGCTGACAAAACCTTTGGTAGAAAAATGACTCAGGAAAAACCTTTATCGGACCAACCAAATCTTTAGTCCACCGCAAGGTTATAGATTAAAGAGGTATATGCTCATCTGACTTCGCGCCACAAATTCGGTGGCGCGCAGTTCAAAATCACTGCAGGCAAGATGACCGACAGAAGCAGAAAACGTATACTCTTTGCAGAAAATATTGGGCTGCACTCTGCAGGAAAGCAGAAAACAACCCAATGTTTTCTGCAAAGAGTATACGTTTTCTGCTTCTGTCGGCCATCTTGCCTGCAGTGCTTTTGAACTGCGCGCCGCTGAATTTGTGGCGCGAAGTCAGATGAGCATACCTCTTTAATCTATAACCTTGGGTCGGGGGTCCCCCAGAATAATTTTGATGTGAGAAAGTGTTCGTGGGGTTTTTCCTACAATTTTTTTTTCTATGTTCTGTGTGCCTCAGGTAATATTACTTACATTTAGGAGTCATTATCTTCAGTGTGGGATAAAACTCAAGGTATATCATCATAAAAAATTACAGATCGCAAACAATGCAATTTTATTCAATCCAACGTATTGTTACGCAATAAGAGGGCGAGAAAAAGAAGAAGCATATACAAAATAAACATTTGTACAACAGAGATTTTCATTTTTTCGACATGAATTGGTAATTTCTAAAGCCAGACTTCAGAAATTGTGTGCGTGGCTGAGTAGTGTAAACAAAGACAATTTTGTTTTGAGTTTTCTTAATCATACGCCTTAGAAGGGGTGTCATCATTAAGATACTTCAGGTTTCAAACAATGCATTCTTTATTCTTCTATCTAGAGTATTTTTACGCAACAAGTGGAAAATATATAAAAGAAAAACCATCAAACATGTTAAAATACGATCAGAGACCATGGGCGGATACGGGGGGGGGGGGTCTTTCTCTCTCTCCTCCATTGAAGCTTATGTATTAGAAAAGGATAGCAGAGGGGGCCATCACGTGACTTTGGTCCCCTCTTCTATTATTTTCTAACGCACGTTTTTAAAGGGAAGGAGAGAGAGAAAGACAATTCCCTGTATCCGCCCATGCCAGAGACAACAGATATCACACACTAGCCGATCCCGCTGTGGACGATTTCATTTTTTTTATAAATTTCTCTCTGTCACGCACGGAAAATAAGGACTGGTAGAATCAACCATCTGCGCTGATTTTGGAGTCAGCTATCAAGTAGATGGTAAATGGAACGAACATTATGGTAAATTAAGATAACTTGTTGGTACGCATTTTACCATAATTTAGTGAAATTTGCCATACTTGATAGCCGACTCCGGCTATGCAGCTATGTAGATGGTAAATTCTACCAGTTATTTTTTTCCGTGCTCTACAGCACGTTGGTTGAAATCGTTTTACAAATTGAAGAAGCTCCTCCAATTTCTTGAGTGGCAACCACTCTAACATCTGAGTAGGGACTTTTAATACAGGTTGTAACAAAACCATACACATTAATTTTCAAGGCGTGTTTTAGAGGTAAAAATGAGACTTTTTCCCCCTGTAAACATGGATCCGAAATTGTAGTCGTTTCGAGTTACAGTGTTGCAAAGTTTCCGAAAAACAAATTGAAAAATTGTCATGACTCACTCGTGAATTTTTCATAATGCTCGTAAATAGGTACTCTGATGTATTTTAAGGCGCTCTTGCCAATTTTGACCTTGAAAACGCTTTATGCGAAAATTTGAGGGGGGTTTAGGGGGTTTTTCTTGATTTTTCTCACTTTTTTTGGCCACATTATGTGAAAACATGCTTTCGGATTCATTGAACCCAAAAACGATTAGCATTATTCAAAAGTTCGTAAAAAAATATGCATTTTCGGTCTTTAATTAATGTATATAGTTTTGTTACACCCTGTATAGTCATCCTTCATATTATGGCTGAAGTTTTCCAGCTTTCTTTTCCTAATTCCTTGATTTTTTTCCCCGCCAGCAAGCACAGTTATTCTCGGAGAGCTGACCGGGAGTTTAATCTGTGGACGTCTTGCGGACATTTTCGGCCGAATACGAATGTTTCAGCTGAGCCTCCGAGTTATTTTTTTCCGTGCTCTATAGCATGTAGGTTGTAATCATTTTATAAACGGAAGAAGCGCCTTCAATTTTTTGAATGGCAACCATTCTAACTTCTGAGTTGGGACTTTTTATATAGTCACCCTTTATATTATGGCTGAAGTTTTCTAGCTTTTTCTTCTTCCTAACTCCTTGATTTTTTCCCCCGCCAGCAAGTACAGCTATTCTCGGAGAGCTGACCGGAAGTTTAATCTGTGGACGTCTTGCGGACATTTTCGGCCGAATTCGAATGTTTCAGCTGAGCCTTTTTCTCGGTGCGATTGGTTATGCAACGATTGCTGCATCTTCAAATTTCGACCACCTCATACTAGGCAGGTTCCTCATGGGCTTAGGCGCTGGTGAGTGGTGGTTAGGCGTTGGTTGTTGGGACATTGAAACTTTTGCAATGGGGCAGTTGCAAGGGTCTGAAATGTTGTATTTTTTATGAAGAAAATGAAAGTTCTTGATGAGCTGAGAATAAAGATCCCTTTGGTTTCTAATTAAGTCCCATTGTTCCATAGATGAGACTTTGGCTCAAAATACAAATGGGAAATGGGAATAAATGGGAATTCCTCGTAGTGACGTCACTACGCACACGATTTTTTACAACTTTACACGTGTGTATCTCCAAAACTGGGGCACTAGGGAAAAAACCAAAGGTACCCTTGTTCTCAGCTTATCAAGTACTATATACCAATTTCTTTAAAAAACCACTAAAATTTCAGACCCTTGCAACTGCCCCATTGCTGGTTGTAGGTTGCAGGTGGACTATACCCATAGTGGCGTCGCGTGCAATTTGGCAACAATGTTTTCTATCCATTTAAACTCGTGTAAAATATCGAATTCAGGGGGTGCACAGTGCACAAGGAAAATTTGATACATTTAATGATTTTAAATGGAGCCGTTGCATTGTTGTCAGATGGCACGCGACGCCACTGCCTACACTGAAGTCGAAACCTAAAAAAGTCGTCTGACATGCTTTTTCTCCCCGTCTGTACTACAGTGTTGCCAGATCGAGGGTAAAAAGCCGTATCGTCCCCATTTAAATCAATGTAAAGCGCACGGCTTTTTCACCCCAATCTGGCAACACTGCTGTACTGTATGACCTGCAAAAGAAAGTACCCTGGTGGAAATTTTTACTTTTTTAAATCTTGGAAATCTTCAGAAAATTTAGCGGCTTTCAGGAGTTTATGGACTAATCAGAACGTCCCATATGTCATGAAAAATAAAAAAAAAATGCATTGAAAATGACAGTGAATAAATTACAAACTAAATGACCAAAAATGCAATTTATGAAAGTTTTAAATAAGAAGTTTTACAGGATTGAATTACACTGAAAAAACAAAGTTTATATGCACAGCCGAAGCTGCCTTTTAAAATAGCTTTGCAGAGCAAAAGATCAAGCTGTACCGGAGGAATTTGCAGGTTCACCAAAGCACTACTTCTTTAGAGTAACAGCCTCTTTTCTTGCTTTGGCTCTACCGAAATAGAGCTTCAGCACAACCACAGACTGTGGCGTCATTTGAGAGGGGGCAGGGCGGGCAATCCACCCCAAGGATTCGAAGTCAAGCTCAAAAACGGGAACGAAGTATATTGATGAGCAAAAAAAAAAATAAAAAGTCATCAGATTTTTGCCCCCCCCCCCTCTCCAAAGCTGGCTCTATGGCTCTAAATAAATTATATTGATGAGCAAAAAAAAAACAAAAACAAAAAGGAAACAGATCCTCGCCCTCCCAAGCCGAACTCGAAATGACGCCCCTGACCACAGATTGCTCCAGTAGAGGACTTTTGCTTTGCGAAGCTATTTTAAAAAGCTGCTTCAGTTCGACTTAATGGGTATGTTGCAAACTTTTGCTATAGCGCTATAGAGTGTTCAATCTCATGTAAAATCGCCTGAAAAGTCCATTGGCGGCATCAGAAAGTTATAAAATGCAGTATGAAACTCACGAGAGATGTTGAATGAAATCCAAGATGGCGGTAAAATATCGAGCAACCTGTATGCGAGCACCATAAACACCCAAGATGACCAACCTCACAAAATCAATCACACCAAATCACAACGTAAATAAACACCTAACCTCTGGGAGGTTGTCTACGTTGGCAATCCTTGGATCACGGAAAAAAAACTTCGGTGAAAGTAACCATACGGATACCTGATTTTGGCACCTGCTAGATGTTATGGTAATTTTAACCAGAAGTATACTATGTTTGACTAGGTACTCTGGTGATGTTACCTAATTGCATGTCGAATTTACTTAAAGTATCGGTAAATGTACCATACTTCTGGTCAAGTTTACCTTAACATCTAGCAGGTGCCAAAATCAGGTATCCGTATGGTTATTTTCACTAATCTTTTTTTCCGTGATGTTAAAGGTGCATGCATACAGATTGCTCGATATTTTACCACCATCTTGGATTTCATGAAACGTCTCTTGTGAGTTAATTATCTCATTTCATGACTTTCTGATGCAACCAATGAACTTTTCAGGCGATTTTACTTATTATGAAACACTCTTTATCGTTGTAGCAAAAGTTTGCAACAGACCCAGTGTTGTTTTTTCTGTGTTATACATGCGATACGGTATTGACGATGATTAAGAAAAAGAAAAGCCTGATTATTCAATGTGAATGTTTCAGGGGCTTACTTCCCCGGCGTTATCTACGTCAGCGAAACGTCTCCTCCTAAATACCGGGGACTCTTCCTGTCCATCTCACCTTTGTTCTCTTCCGTCGGGATGGCTTTGATGTACACGATCGGCGGTTACCTGCCGTGGAACATCGCTGCCGTGGTCGTCTCTGTGATCAGCACTCTCAGTTTCATCGCAACGTTCTTGTACCGCGATTCGCCTCAATGGTTGGTTCAGAGGGGGAGGATTGTTGACGCCGAGGAAAGCTTGAAACGGATGGAGCATCCGGCGAATGTTGCCAAACGGTTGAAAGAAATACTGGATGCTAAGGCGTCCAATGAAAAGCAGGGCGGAAAGAAATTAGGTAAATATTTACCTGCCTACCTGGATCTAACTTCAGGTGATTCTTCAGCGATTAGTGCCGATTTCTGCCACCAAAGCGCCACTGTTTGATTAATGTCAAATTACAGGCAGAGAGTAATTTATATTTAAGAAAACGGAGTGTCAGTTACTAGATGATCAAGGTATATGGAAGAACAGGTATGGACAGGAGGCGGAGCCTATCTCAGTAGGTGACGGCTACGTCACAGATGTTCTAGACGGTCGCGATAAAACTCGCCTACCGTTCCAAACTATCTCACTCACTCTCGCGTGATCCCCATCTCTTCGTACTGTAGTAGGTGACGGCTACGTCATCGCCAAAGCAAGCGTGTCGTCATCATTTGGCGGGAAAACTCGAAAGCCCCTTAAACCCCGCCTCCTGTCCATACCTGTTCTTCCATATACCTTGCTAGATGATCATGCATGGGCGCCCACAGCGGGGGGCAAGAGGGGCACTTGTCCCCCCTGGAATCCACAATAGTCCAAATTTTACGATAAAAAATGAAAGGAACAAAAGAAAATGAAATGTTAATTGAAGGAGTAATAGTTGACGAACTTTATTAGTTATTTTGTCATTTTTTGCAAGGGATAGTATGTTTATGTATTTTTCTTACTATCATTATCATCTGTTGTCACTTGATTCATAATATCAAACACGTCAAAATTACTAATATTATTTGATACAATAGCTTAAAATGTTTACCATTTGGGAGAAAAAAAATATAAATAAAATAATCATTTTTCTTCGGGGGGGGGGGGGGGGGGGCGTTACACTTTCCGTTGGGGTTCAACAATCTTGCGACCCCCCCCCCCCCCTTTGGAATTTTTTCTGCGGGCGCCCATGTAATCATCTGAAGAACGTCTCTGCAAACTATCTCATCAATAACTTCAAAAATATAAGGCTGGAAGCACCAAAAAACGGAGCATTTCAAATCAATGCTTGTATCGAAATGCGATAGTTCATTTTTTGGTACTTCCAGCCTTAATTTTGAAGTTATTGACGAGATATTTTGCAGAAACGTTCTTCAGATGATTATCTAGTAACTGAACTTTGTTTTCTTAAATATGAATTACTTTTGGCCTGTAATTTGACATTAATTGAACGGTAGCGCTCTGGTGGTAGAAAGTGGCACTAAACGCCGAAGAATCACCTTAATCTTCGTAGTTGTATTTGTGCTGTTAACACTCTGAAACTTTAGCTATAAGCAGATGAATAGTCGAATTTGATGTATAACTTAGCAAAAATCACGAAAATCACACTAAAAAGGTAGAAAATCCAGTTAGAAACTCAGATAAGAGGGGTAACGGCAAGATAGTAATTTTGGAGCTACCAGAGCTGCCATGCTGCGTATAATTATGACATCTTTCAATTCACCGATGATTCCGCCGGTTGAGAAAAGATCACAAAGTTCAGTTTAGTGCATGACTGTACAGCACGAAAATACTCTGATCTGTAATCTTGTCTCAACCGGTGGAGTCGTCGATGACTTTAAAATACTTGCGGATATTGTAATAATTTAATGGCGAGTGCACCGATTAAGAAAAGATTTCAGACCTGAGCAGTGGCGTAGTAAGGCTCAGTGGCACCCGGGGCGGAAAACTTTAGTGTCACCCCTATGGGGGGTCTGGTAGGGACACCCCCCAGAATAGGGAAGGGGTCCGGGGGCCCTCCCCCGGGAAAATTTTGAAAAATTACGATCCCGAGAGCCCATATTTTTGCCATCTCCGCGCTGAAATTCGGTCAGATTATGTAACATAAATTCTCGGACTTTTACCTTGGCACTTGCTTACAAACAAGTTTACTGAAAACTGTATATGTAATTTTCACATGCGGACGGTTCAAATTTTAAAGTTGCTTCTTATGTAGTACGTATACTTTCAAGGTCGTAAATCCCGACCACACCTTGCCAGGGGCGAATGCAGGAGCGCTCTAAGGGCAGCCATTTTGAAATGCGAGAGCGGTGTAAAGGCCGAAATAACCCCAATCGATAGAGGGGGGTCTGGGGGTTCTCCCCCAGAAAATTTTGAAAATTAAGGTTTCTCTAAAGCTAATTTTTAGGTTTTTTCTCTCTCCCAGTTCCAGAGCCTCCATCTTATGAAATGCCATGCCCATTAAGTGTTGTTCACGATTCCAGCCTCTCTGGGGCTGTTTTTTCTAGTTCCTCTGAGTCTACCGAACCCCATTTATGTAATGCCTTCTCTGGAAAATGTTGAAACTTTGAGCTACTCAGGAGCTGTTACTGGCCTCCTTTTAATCATCCAGATCCCTTGTTTTTTTGAATTTTGTGCGCAATTTGTTTTAAAATTGAAGCATCTCTGGAGCTATACTTTTAGGTAGGCACCTTAGGAACTCTGTGGTCTTTTTTTCCGTGGAAAGCTTTATTTAGAAAATTTTGACAAATTCAGCCTCTCTGAATTACTCTGGAATTGCTTTTAAGCCCTTTTGGACACCCCCTCCTGATCTCTTTTTTCCTGAATCACCCTGCTATAGGGTGCCATTCTTAGTTCACACTGGCACTCTACTATGCTTCAGGGCGACACCCTTCGTTCAGAGTGGCACCCTCCTACTTTAGGGTGTCACTTTCCTTCAGAATGGCACCCTCTTATTTTAGGGTGCCAATCTCCATTAAAAGTGGCACGTGAAACTTTTCGTCCAAAGTGGCACCCTCTTACTTCAGAGTGACACCATTTTTTAGCCAAGGTGATACTTTTTCTAACTCTATTTTGCGCAGGCTCTCTTCTGAGCCTCTTTTCCTCCCACTTGTCCCTCCTTACTTCCAGTTTTTCCTATTTTCTCTTCTTTTGGGGGTTTTTCCCTTCGTTTTCCCCCTTTTTCCTTCTTTCTTCCCCCTTTTCTTCTATCTTTTCTCTTCTCTTTTTCTTTTTCTTTTCTTTCTTCTCTCTTTTCTTCCCTTTTTACTCAGGGTGTCACCCCTCCGATGGTGTCACCCGGGGCGGGCCGCCCCCTCCGCCCCCCCCTTACTACGCCACTGGACCTGAGTATTTTCGCGCAGTACTCTCATACACCGAACGGAACTGTGTAATCTTTCCTCAACCGGTGGAATCATCGGTGAATTGAAAAATGTATATTATACGCAAAACGGCAGCTCTAGGGTTTTCGTATTCGCGCGATGAATGTGGGGCTATGGGGTTCTTGCAAACTTTTGATAAAAGCGCAAATAATAATCAGTCGAATTTGATGTATAAACCAACAAAAATCACGAGAATCACACTAAGAAAGTAGAAAATTCAGTTATAAACTCAGAACCATAGCGGTAGAGGGGTCCATACATGTTATAAGTCCTATCTCAAAGTATGACGGCATGGGCGATCTGAATTTGGTTTGTGTTCCTCTTTTTTTTTTAACCTTAAATCAAAAATTGTAATTAATCTCGTGGAAATTGGTTTTAACCTTTTATTGCCCTAGGGCATTTAAAAGTGTTTTTGTTTTTTTTACCGCTATATCTAGTGGCGGATTGCTAACGTAAATTAGTGTGTGTATTGGTTTTTCGCATTTTTCATATAATGCCGTGTAAGATTGTTGTGAGTACCGTCGGGAAACAAAGGATTATTAAACGGAAGCACCACCGACTATGCAAGGTGGAATTTTTTACCCGTCCTGTAATATTTTAAGTACAGTTTTGGAAACACCCTGTGTATGTGTTATGACTGCTATGTGTATCTAGAACTTGCAAAAGACTCAAAACATCCATGATATTCATATTATGGCTGAAGTTTTCCAGCTTTCTTTTCCTAATTCCTTGATTTTTTCCCCGCCAGCAAGCACAGTTATTCTCGGAGAGCTGACCGGGAGTTTAATCTGTGGACGTCTTGCGGACATTTTCGGCCGAATACGAATGTTTCAGCTGAGCCTCCGAGTTATTTTTTTCCGTGCTCTATAGCATGTAGGTTGTAATCATTTTATAAACGGAAGAAGCGCCTTCAATTTTTTGAATGGCAACCATTCTAACTTCTGAGTTGGGACTTTTTATATAGTCACCCTTTATATTATGGCTGAAGTTTTCTAGCTTTTTCTTCTTCCTAACTCCTTGATTTTTTCCCCCGCCAGCAAGTACAGCTATTCTCGGAGAGCTGACCGGAAGTTTAATCTGTGGACGTCTTGCGGACATTTTCGGCCGAATTCGAATGTTTCAGCTGAGCCTTTTTCTCGGTGCGATTGGTTATGCAACGATTGCTGCATCTTCAAATTTCGACCACCTCATACTAGGCAGGTTCCTCATGGGCTTAGGCGCTGGTGAGTGGTGGTTAGGCGTTGGTTGTTGGGACATTGAAACTTTTGCAATGGGGCAGTTGCAAGGGTCTGAAATGTTGTATTTTTTATGAAGAAAATGAAAGTTCTTGATGAGCTGAGAATAAAGATCCCTTTGGTTTCTAATTAAGTCCCATTGTTCCATAGATGAGACTTTGGCTCAAAATACAAATGGGAAATGGGAATAAATGGGAAT
The DNA here is from genome assembly GCA_011764245.1 of Trialeurodes vaporariorum. Taxonomy (NCBI): domain Eukaryota; kingdom Metazoa; phylum Arthropoda; class Insecta; order Hemiptera; family Aleyrodidae; genus Trialeurodes; species Trialeurodes vaporariorum. The sequence continues at coordinate 12,486,659 of VMOF01000013.1, forward strand.
TCCTCGTAGTGACGTCACTACGCACACGATTTTTTACAACTTTACACGTGTGTATCTCCAAAACTGGGGCACTAGGGAAAAAACCAAAGGTACCCTTGTTCTCAGCTTATCAAGTACTATATACCAATTTCTTTAAAAAACCACTAAAATTTCAGACCCTTGCAACTGCCCCATTGCTGGTTGTAGGTTGCAGGTGGACTATACCCATAGTGGCGTCGCGTGCAATTTGGCAACAATGTTTTCTATCCATTTAAACTCGTGTAAAATATCGAATTCAGGGGGTGCACAGTGCACAAGGAAAATTTGATACATTTAATGATTTTAAATGGAGCCGTTGCATTGTTGTCAGATGGCACGCGACGCCACTGCCTACACTGAAGTCGAAACCTAAAAAAGTCGTCTGACATGCTTTTTCTCCCCGTCTGTACTACAGTGTTGCCAGATCGAGGGTAAAAAGCCGTATCGTCCCCATTTAAATCAATGTAAAGCGCACGGCTTTTTCACCCCAATCTGGCAACACTGCTGTACTGTATGACCTGCAAAAGAAAGTACCCTGGTGGAAATTTTTACTTTTTTAAATCTTGGAAATCTTCAGAAAATTTAGCGGCTTTCAGGAGTTTATGGACTAATCAGAACGTCCCATATGTCATGAAAAATAAAAAAAAAAAATGCATTGAAAATGACAGTGAATAAATTACAAACTAAATGACCAAAAATGCAATTTATGAAAGTTTTAAATAAGAAGTTTTACAGGATTGAATTACACTGAAAAAACAAAGTTTATATGCACAGCCGAAGCTGCCTTTTAAAATAGCTTTGCAGAGCAAAAGATCAAGCTGTACCGGAGGAATTTGCAGGTTCACCAAAGCACTACTTCTTTAGAGTAACAGCCTCTTTTCTTGCTTTGGCTCTACCGAAATAGAGCTTCAGCACAACCACAGACTGTGGCGTCATTTGAGAGGGGGCAGGGCGGGCAATCCACCCCAAGGATTCGAAGTCAAGCTCAAAAACGGGAACGAAGTATATTGATGAGCAAAAAAAAAAATAAAAAGTCATCAGATTTTTGCCCCCCCCCCCTCTCCAAAGCTGGCTCTATGGCTCTAAATAAATTATATTGATGAGCAAAAAAAAAACAAAAACAAAAAGGAAACAGATCCTCGCCCTCCCAAGCCGAACTCGAAATGACGCCCCTGACCACAGATTGCTCCAGTAGAGGACTTTTGCTTTGCGAAGCTATTTTAAAAAGCTGCTTCAGTTCGACTTAATGGGTATGTTGCAAACTTTTGCTATAGCGCTATAGAGTGTTCAATCTCATGTAAAATCGCCTGAAAAGTCCATTGGCGGCATCAGAAAGTTATAAAATGCAGTATGAAACTCACGAGAGATGTTGAATGAAATCCAAGATGGCGGTAAAATATCGAGCAACCTGTATGCGAGCACCATAAACACCCAAGATGACCAACCTCACAAAATCAATCACACCAAATCACAACGTAAATAAACACCTAACCTCTGGGAGGTTGTCTACGTTGGCAATCCTTGGATCACGGAAAAAAAACTTCGGTGAAAGTAACCATACGGATACCTGATTTTGGCACCTGCTAGATGTTATGGTAATTTTAACCAGAAGTATACTATGTTTGACTAGGTACTCTGGTGATGTTACCTAATTGCATGTCGAATTTACTTAAAGTATCGGTAAATGTACCATACTTCTGGTCAAGTTTACCTTAACATCTAGCAGGTGCCAAAATCAGGTATCCGTATGGTTATTTTCACTAATCTTTTTTTCCGTGATGTTAAAGGTGCATGCATACAGATTGCTCGATATTTTACCACCATCTTGGATTTCATGAAACGTCTCTTGTGAGTTAATTATCTCATTTCATGACTTTCTGATGCAACCAATGAACTTTTCAGGCGATTTTACTTATTATGAAACACTCTTTATCGTTGTAGCAAAAGTTTGCAACAGACCCAGTGTTGTTTTTTCTGTGTTATACATGCGATACGGTATTGACGATGATTAAGAAAAAGAAAAGCCTGATTATTCAATGTGAATGTTTCAGGGGCTTACTTCCCCGGCGTTATCTACGTCAGCGAAACGTCTCCTCCTAAATACCGGGGACTCTTCCTGTCCATCTCACCTTTGTTCTCTTCCGTCGGGATGGCTTTGATGTACACGATCGGCGGTTACCTGCCGTGGAACATCGCTGCCGTGGTCGTCTCTGTGATCAGCACTCTCAGTTTCATCGCAACGTTCTTGTACCGCGATTCGCCTCAATGGTTGGTTCAGAGGGGGAGGATTGTTGACGCCGAGGAAAGCTTGAAACGGATGGAGCATCCGGCGAATGTTGCCAAACGGTTGAAAGAAATACTGGATGCTAAGGCGTCCAATGAAAAGCAGGGCGGAAAGAAATTAGGTAAATATTTACCTGCCTACCTGGATCTAACTTCAGGTGATTCTTCAGCGATTAGTGCCGATTTCTGCCACCAAAGCGCCACTGTTTGATTAATGTCAAATTACAGGCAGAGAGTAATTTATATTTAAGAAAACGGAGTGTCAGTTACTAGATGATCAAGGTATATGGAAGAACAGGTATGGACAGGAGGCGGAGCCTATCTCAGTAGGTGACGGCTACGTCACAGATGTTCTAGACGGTCGCGATAAAACTCGCCTACCGTTCCAAACTATCTCACTCACTCTCGCGTGATCCCCATCTCTTCGTACTGTAGTAGGTGACGGCTACGTCATCGCCAAAGCAAGCGTGTCGTCATCATTTGGCGGGAAAACTCGAAAGCCCCTTAAACCCCGCCTCCTGTCCATACCTGTTCTTCCATATACCTTGCTAGATGATCATGCATGGGCGCCCACAGCGGGGGGCAAGAGGGGCACTTGTCCCCCCTGGAATCCACAATAGTCCAAATTTTACGATAAAAAATGAAAGGAACAAAAGAAAATGAAATGTTAATTGAAGGAGTAATAGTTGACGAACTTTATTAGTTTATTTTGTCATTTTTTGCAAGGGATAGTATGTTTATGTATTTTTCTTACTATCATTATCATCTGTTGTCACTTGATTCATAATATCAAACACGTCAAAATTACTAATATTATTTGATACAATAGCTTAAAAATTGTTTACCATTTGGGAGAAAAAAAATATAAATAAAATAATCATTTTTCTTCGGGGGGGGGGGGGGGGGGGCGTTACACTTTCCGTTGGGGTTCAACAATCTTGCGACCCCCCCCCCCCCCCCCCTTTGGAATTTTTTCTGCGGGCGCCCATGTAATCATCTGAAGAACGTCTCTGCAAACTATCTCATCAATAACTTCAAAAATATAAGGCTGGAAGCACCAAAAAACGGAGCATTTCAAATCAATGCTTGTATCGAAATGCGATAGTTCATTTTTTGGTACTTCCAGCCTTAATTTTGAAGTTATTGACGAGATATTTTGCAGAAACGTTCTTCAGATGATTATCTAGTAACTGAACTTTGTTTTCTTAAATATGAATTACTTTTGGCCTGTAATTTGACATTAATTGAACGGTAGCGCTCTGGTGGTAGAAAGTGGCACTAAACGCCGAAGAATCACCTTAATCTTCGTAGTTGTATTTGTGCTGTTAACACTCTGAAACTTTAGCTATAAGCAGATGAATAGTCGAATTTGATGTATAACTTAGCAAAAATCACGAAAATCACACTAAAAAGGTAGAAAATCCAGTTAGAAACTCAGATAAGAGGGGTAACGGCAAGATAGTAATTTTGGAGCTACCAGAGCTGCCATGCTGCGTATAATTTATGACATCTTTCAATTCACCGATGATTCCGCCGGTTGAGAAAAGATCACAAAGTTCAGTTTAGTGCATGACTGTACAGCACGAAAATACTCTGATCTGTAATCTTGTCTCAACCGGTGGAGTCGTCGATGACTTTAAAATACTTGCGGATATTGTAATAATTTAATGGCGAGTGCACCGATTAAGAAAAGATTTCAGACCTGAGCAGTGGCGTAGTAAGGCTCAGTGGCACCCGGGGCGGAAAACTTTAGTGTCACCCCCTATGGGGGGTCTGGTAGGGACACCCCCCAGAATAGGGAAGGGGTCCGGGGGCCCTCCCCCGGGAAAATTTTGAAAAATTACGATCCCGAGAGCCCATATTTTTGCCATCTCCGCGCTGAAATTCGGTCAGATTATGTAACATAAATTCTCGGACTTTTACCTTGGCACTTGCTTACAAACAAGTTTACTGAAAACTGTATATGTAATTTTCACATGCGGACGGTTCAAATTTTAAAGTTGCTTCTTATGTAGTACGTATACTTTCAAGGTCGTAAATCCCGACCACACCTTGCCAGGGGCGAATGCAGGAGCGCTCTAAGGGCAGCCATTTTGAAATGCGAGAGCGGTGTAAAGGCCGAAATAACCCCAATCGATAGAGGGGGGTCTGGGGGTTCTCCCCCAGAAAATTTTGAAAATTAAGGTTTCTCTAAAGCTAATTTTTAGGTTTTTTCTCTCTCCCAGTTCCAGAGCCTCCATCTTATGAAATGCCATGCCCATTAAGTGTTGTTCACGATTCCAGCCTCTCTGGGGCTGTTTTTTCTAGTTCCTCTGAGTCTACCGAACCCCATTTATGTAATGCCTTCTCTGGAAAATGTTGAAACTTTGAGCTACTCAGGAGCTGTTACTGGCCTCCTTTTAATCATCCAGATCCCTTGTTTTTTTGAATTTTGTGCGCAATTTGTTTTAAAATTGAAGCATCTCTGGAGCTATACTTTTAGGTAGGCACCTTAGGAACTCTGTGGTCTTTTTTTCCGTGGAAAGCTTTATTTAGAAAATTTTGACAAATTCAGCCTCTCTGAATTACTCTGGAATTGCTTTTAAGCCCTTTTGGACACCCCCTCCTGATCTCTTTTTTCCTGAATCACCCTGCTATAGGGTGCCATTCTTAGTTCACACTGGCACTCTACTATGCTTCAGGGCGACACCCTTCGTTCAGAGTGGCACCCTCCTACTTTAGGGTGTCACTTTCCTTCAGAATGGCACCCTCTTATTTTAGGGTGCCAATCTCCATTAAAAGTGGCACGTGAAACTTTTCGTCCAAAGTGGCACCCTCTTACTTCAGAGTGACACCATTTTTTAGCCAAGGTGATACTTTTTCTAACTCTATTTTGCGCAGGCTCTCTTCTGAGCCTCTTTTCCTCCCACTTGTCCCTCCTTACTTCCAGTTTTTCCTATTTTCTCTTCTTTTGGGGGTTTTTCCCTTCGTTTTCCCCCTTTTTCCTTCTTTCTTCCCCCTTTTCTTCTTCTCTTTTCTCTTCTCTTTTTCTTTTTCTTTTCTTTCTTCTCTCTTTTCTTCCCTTTTTACTCAGGGTGTCACCCCTCCGATGGTGTCACCCGGGGCGGGCCGCCCCCTCCGCCCCCCCCTTACTACGCCACTGGACCTGAGTATTTTCGCGCAGTACTCTCATACACCGAACGGAACTGTGTAATCTTTCCTCAACCGGTGGAATCATCGGTGAATTGAAAAATGTATATTATACGCAAAACGGCAGCTCTAGGGTTTTCGTATTCGCGCGATGAATGTGGGGCTATGGGGTTCTTGCAAACTTTTGATAAAAGCGCAAATAATAATCAGTCGAATTTGATGTATAAACCAACAAAAATCACGAGAATCACACTAAGAAAGTAGAAAATTCAGTTATAAACTCAGAACCATAGCGGTAGAGGGGTCCATACATGTTATAAGTCCTATCTCAAAGTATGACGGCATGGGCGATCTGAATTTGGTTTGTGTTCCTCTTTTTTTTTTAACCTTAAATCAAAAATTGTAATTAATCTCGTGGAAATTGGTTTTAACCTTTTATTGCCCTAGGGCATTTAAAAGTGTTTTTGTTTTTTTTACCGCTATATCTAGTGGCGGATTGCTAACGTAAATTAGTGTGTGTATTGGTTTTTCGCATTTTTCATATAATGCCGTGTAAGATTGTTGTGAGTACCGTCGGGAAACAAAGGATTATTAAACGGAAGCACCACCGACTATGCAAGGTGGAATTTTTTACCCGTCCTGTAATATTTTAAGTACAGTTTTGGAAACACCCTGTGTATGTGTTATGACTGCTATGTGTATCTAGAACTTGCAAAAGACTCAAAACATCCATGATATTCATCATTTTCTACGGTTTTATTACTTTCCTTGTTTGTCCAGTTTGAAACTTCGACTCGTTAAAAACTGTGAAAGCAACACGTTTTCTCAAACGACAATTTTTCTTCACTGACACTCGTAATTTTGACACACGAGGACAAGGACGGTGAAGTGACTGGAATGCATAAATTAGATGTTCAGCGATGAAAAAAGCGCTGGAAATTATCGATCCAATGATTAGGATAATGAAAGCTATTTGCAGATCGACTATCGTAAATGTCCAGACGAAGTCTTCAGGCTCTTCTTGATACGGCTCGTTAAGGATCGTCAATATTCGACGTGAGATAAAATGATCAACTAATCCTGATTCCATGAATTGAGATACTTTCAAAGCCAGCAAATCAAAATAGAAAGAGGATCTTGGAGCAAAAAATATTACAAAATAAGTCATCAGGCATTCTCGAACGTGATGAAATCCTCCATTTTTTTGAAAATTCAACCGTTTTTGAGCTTGTGAGAGGAATTGTTTGCGACGCCGTGCTTTATGTTGAACCGCCATCAAGAAAGCACTACTCTGCATTGCTGACATCGTGGCATTCCTTACTTCAACGAATCTGCACTCAAATAAATTCGTTAGGTTTTCTAAAATATCCTGAAGAATATCTCCGGTTATATTGAGTCGATCATATGAACGGTCTATTAATGAGCCTTCCTTTTCCTCCAAAATGCTCTTGTAAAACTGATAACTGTCAATCAATCTTTCTCCGAGCCATAGGAGTCGAGTATCGTTTGAGATCAGCGATGTATCCAAGCTTACATTATTCGACTGAATCAGATATTCAGAGTCTCTCATTTCTTCTATCGTATCAATGTCAGGATAACGTACTCTCTGACTCATTAGAGTGAACATTTCGCTCTGAAAAACTGATGCGACAATCATGGTTAAAAATGTAAATGTTGCAAATACAATTTTACCAGACATCAGTTCTTCGAAATATGAGTTGTGTTGGCTCATGGTAATGAAATAACGAAACACTGTAAGGATCTGTTATGGAAAATGGACGATCCATACTTATTAGGAGAATTGAGAATAGGAGGAACGATAATGAAAAAAGAGAGAGGCGCGGATAATGATATGATCTCGTCTATTGATACAATAAGAGTTCTTATAAGCTAAGTAACAAGAGCAGGGAAGGCTCCCGGCCTGACATACCGGAGAGCTCACGCCATCTGGCGACTAATACTGGAACTAATATTACTACACTCTCCCCCGCTAGAAAAAAAATTCAACAGAATAAGACTCGAAAAAATAAAATTATAATAATAAATAACAAAAAAAATCACTTTTCTTTTTTTATATATAAAATTTCTTTCATAAAGTTTATTTAGGAACATAATCTTTCAAACGTAATGGAGGTCTTCGTTCTCTAGAAGTAGATGAGTTACCCGATACATTTGAACTTGGATGACTTGAAACACTAGAAGGCAAATTCCCTCGACCCCTACCAAGAGAAGGGCGCTTAGGTGCTGCTTGGCTCGACGAACTTGATGTTTTCGGCACAATTCCCACGGAAGAGGAGACACATGGAACAATTGACGCCTTTGGTAGAGATGAGGTAGATGGTTGATCCGGAGACAAAGTAATCACAGGAATTTTTGCTACGCTTACTGGTGGAGATTGAGGACTTTTGAGACTATCTTGACTAGACTGATGAGGTTCATATTGCGGTGGAATGGTAACTGGTGAAGATCTACTGGTTCCTTGAGGACTTTGATACAGGGCATATTCAAAAACAGTTGGCTGCTGGGCAAAAGTAACTTGTTTCCTAAGATTGACATTGGTTGGCAAAGACACATTTGATTCAGGAACATTTTCTTCAATTTCTGCAGGAGCATTGGATTCTTGAAAACTGGCTCGTAACTGATTTATGTGACGTTTTAGGACATAATTGTTGTCAAGTTTAATTAAATAATGCAGACGTCCTAGCTTCTTTTGGACGATTCCCTGTTGCCACTTGTGAGTTTTATCTTTGTAGGCACGAGCAAGAACTTTTTGACCGACAGAGAAAACGCGAATTTTTCCTAAGGTGACATTCACATTCTTAGATGGTTTGAAAGGAAAAATTGCATCAAGGCGTAGCCTCATTTTTCGGTTCAAATATAATTCCGCTGGACTAAGATTGTCAGCGAGAGGAGTGGCTCTAAATTGGAAAAGAATCTTCTGAACTTTGGTTCGAATATCACCTGGTTCTTCAGACATTTTCAAAAGTTTACTTTTTAAAATTTGTACGTATCTTTCCGCTAATCCATTGGTAGCAGGATGATTCGGAGCACTGAAACATTGAAATATTCCTCGAGCTTTACAGTAATTGGAAAAAAATTCACTTGAGAATATTTTGGCGTTGTCAGACACAAGCATTTTAGGATAACCGTGATTTGAAAAAATATCTTCAAGAAGTTCTGCAGTGGATTCAGAGGTTGGCGCTTTTGAAACTACTTTGATTTCTGGCCATTTAGATTTTGCGTCTACCAAAATTAGAAAAGAAATACCATTGACTGGCCCCGCATAATCAATGTGAACTCGATCAAAGTTCTGAGGCGGAACTTCCCACTGGTGCAACGGTGCTTTCTGAGGTGTCTTCTGGGTAAGCGCACAGCTGTTGCAGGAACGGACAAGACGGTCTATTTCTGAGTCAATTGATGGCCAGTAACAGTACCTTCGGGCCAGTTGCTTCATTTTTGTCATTCCTGAGTGAGTTGAATGAAGTTCTGACAATATAATAGAACGGAGAGAAGCAGGGATGTATACACGATTACCTTTGAATAGAATATTGTCTTTCAGAGTGAATTCTAGGGCATTTTTGTCAGATGAGTCTTGACGGAGTTTAGAGATTATGTCGGCTAGCACAGGGTCTTTCATAGTTTCCGCTTCAATGATTTCACTTGTGACAACTGGGCTGGAGATCTGGTACAGGGTTTGTTCTTGATTTGACGTTACTTCGTGACATAACAATTCTTGGATTCCTATTTCGTCAACATCTGGAATTGAGAATCTTGAAAAATAATCAACATTTGCATGATCACTTGCTGGGCGATGTTTAATTTCATAATTAAAATTTGCTAAATATGCAGCGTAACGCAACAATCTTGCTGCTGTCATAGGCGGTAATGCAGCATGCTGATGGAATATGTGAGTTAACGCCTTGTTGTCGGTGATTAGAGTAAATTTCCTGCCATAAACATACATAAAAAAGCGATCAAGTGCGAAAACGATTGCGAGTGCTTCGCGGTCGATCTGGCTATAATTTTTCTCGGCTTGAGTCAAGGAACGCGACACACACATGATTGGCCTTTCTACATCATCAATTGTATGAGACAAAATAGCTGAGATACCATGAGGGCTTGCATCGGTAGCAACAGACAGTGGCAAATCAGGATCAAATGCTATAAGAACTTTTTCACTTGCTAATATAGATTTCAATGTTTTGAATGCAGTATCGCATTCTGGTGACCAATAGAAACGAACGTTTTTTCTCAATAAATTTCGAATGGGAAATGTGATTTCTGAGGCATTAGGGATGAACCTTGAATAATAGGTTATGAGCCCTAACAATTGTTTCACACCTGTGACATCTGTGGGAGGTGCTGCTTCCATTATTGCTCTGACTTTTGACGGATCTTTCCAGATTTTACGTCCCTCGATGATATAACCAACATAGCTAATTTTCGTGACAAAGAAGATACATTTTGAGCGGTTGACATGTAAATTAAGTTCTTGAAGGCGCTTGAAGAGTGCTAAAAGGTTTTGTTGACATTCCGCAAGGGTAGGTCCATGAACCAATATGTCGTCAAAATAAACAGTTACTCCTTTTAATCCAAAAAGCAGTGATTGTAAATGTTTATTCCACAGACCTGGTCCTGGTTTGATACCAAAACTCAATCTATTGAATGTATAAGTACCCTTGTGGGTTGAAATTGTTTGAATCTTCCGAGAATCTTCATCCATATCAAGGTGGAGATAAGCTTTAAATAAGTCAATTTTACAATAATATCTGGATTGACGGAGTTCGGTTAGTAATTCATCAATTTTAGGAATAGGGTGATGAACATCAACTATTTGCGGATTTACAGTTCCTTTATAATCAACGCAGAGACGTATTTTTCCATTATCCTTTATAATTGGTACTAATGGAGAACCCCAATCACTATTTTCGATGGACGTAATAATGTCTTCTTTTTCTAAAACATCTAATTCTTTATCGATTAAATCTCGAATTGCATACGGAGGATCTCGAGCTTTTCGGAACCTTGGTTTAGCTCCGGCTCTAAGTTCTAAACAACCTTTAACAGTTGGAATTTTTCCTACCGTTTGCTGAAAAATAGAAGGGAACATTTCTACTAATTGACTTTCTGAGATGTGTTCATTTTTTGAATTTTCTGGAGACAAATTACAGACTTTTTGGTCCAATTCATTTAGAACAAGGTTTAAATGGCGGATCCATGACCTTCCTAAAATAGCAGTGAAGTGCGATGGGACAATATATAATGTTTCTTTCGATGTGACATTGTTATAAGTGACAGCGACTTTTTTCATACCGAGAGGCTTGACGATACCTGAATCATAAGTTCGAAATCTGATGAAGGTTGGAGACAAATCATGAATACCAATTTGGTTGCAAATAGAGATTGGAAGGAGTGTGAACCCACATCCAGAGTCAACCTCAAATTTCACTGGCTTATTTTCGATCAGGACAGTACAATAATATTTATCAGAATCTATTAAGTTATGCAAGGGTAATTCAATGGATTCCGGGCTAGTAATATAAGATAAATCCATACAGGAATCAAAATTTGCTATGGAATCAGAATCGACAGTAGAATACAAATCAACAATGTGCACTTTGTTATTTGAACTGAGAAGTGTTGTAATGCAGACTTTAGACACATGGCCTAACTTACCACAGGAGTTGCAGTTTACAGATGAACGATTCACCTTACACTCTTGGTATTTGTGGTCATTACGCCCACATCTGAAACAAAGATCTGCAATTCCTAATCTGTTGTAGTCAATTCTTGATTTATTTTTACTGCGTTGATTGTGCGGAGAATTACTGCGATTTCGAGCAAAGGATTTGGAACTGTGATGACTGGAGTTGGACTGAGATCTTGAAATGCTTGCTGATGATTTGTGAAATGACGGAGACCTGGAAGTTGAAGTTCTGGAAGCGTGAGATTTCGAAAGTTTATGAACATCCGTATGATTTACACTAATGGCACGTTTAATTTCTTGGCTATCGACAAACGATGACTGGAGAGCAAGAGCTTTATCTACTGCATCCTGGAACGTTATTGCTTTATCACTGAGTAATTTTTCACGTATAGAAGAATTTCGCAATCCTCTTATGAACTGAGCTCTTAAAAACTGGTCAGCGATAGAACTGTGACAACTTGTACAGTTAAAATCACAAGTCGATAGAAATCTACGGAGGGCTGCGACATATTCTCCAATCGATTCATTATCATTTGAAGTCTGCACAGGAAACGGTGCTGTTCTATTAACACATTGGGAGCAGGACTGAGATATTTAGTTAATAGATCAATTATTTCTTGATAGGAAAGTTCATTGATTGATTTTGGAGCTGAGATTGCTGAGAGGATTTCATAAATTTCACTTCCAACGTTGTTGAGAAACAATTTCTTGACCATGGTAGCGTCGGTGGTCGTAGATAAACCTTTCATAGAAATGAAATTTTCGAATCTTTCAGTATATTGAGAAAATTTTTCAGTGGACTTGTTGAAATGTTCAAAATTTAAGATGATTGGTACATTACCATTACCGACTTCTGAGTTACCGGCAGCAGGCTGATTCTGCATGGCTCGAGAAAGAATGCTGGTGAAGGATTCCATGAAAGTTTTGAATTGGTCGTTGTCCATTTTGTTGGTTGTAAGATTTTCTTCAGTGTGACGAATTTAAAAAGAATTCTGAAGGCGATCAGGATTTCTTTCTCTTATGCTGTGACGATTCTGAGAAGGGAGACACGTGTATTGATAAGAAGTGCTGCGCGATCGCGATTCACGATTGAGGTTACCCGGGTTAGCGATTTCATTTTGGAATATTCCCGATTGAATTTAATTTCCGAGACGATACGAACGAACGAACGATTTTACTTACACCTCGTCGCCAATTGTTATGGAAAATGGACGATCCATACTTATTAGGAGAATTGAGAATAGGAGGAACGATAATGAAAAAAGAGAGAGGCGCGGATAATGATATGATCTCGTCTATTGATACAATAAGAGTTCTTATAAGCTAAGTAACAAGAGCAGGGAAGGCTCCCGGCCTGACATACCGGAGAGCTCACGCCATCTGGCGACTAATACTGGAACTAATATTACTACAGGATCGTTGATGTACCTTCAATTGTGCGCAATTTACTCTCTGAGAGAACAGATCTCAAGATTTTCACCAAAAACCGGTTATGAATGCGCTGAGTCAGATAAAAAATCCCAAATGTGACAAGAATGAAGGTCCAAACGGCGCAGCTGAAACACTTGAAAACAACAAGATACTGCGGCATGAATCCACTCCGAGGTACAATGAAACATAAACCGTCCGTTTCAAGAGAGGAGGTGAAAACATAATTCGAGGTATCTTCGAAAGAGTAACGAGCATCGTATTGTCTCACGAGGCGGTCAATGCCGAGTTGTAATCCTTGTTCACTATAGAGCTTTCGTTGTTCTTGAATCAATTCTAATTTCTGGAGTGTAACATTTGGCAAAAGTCGAACATCACCATTCACGTCGCTGAGCATTCTCATCATGACTTCAGTTATAAAAAATGTCCAAATTTTACTCAGAGAAAAAGTAGTATCGTAATCGAGAGAGTCACTTGGGAGAGTAAGTCCAAGGATCCCTTTTCGATTCATATCTGTCCACGAGAAGTCAAAGAATTCATCGTGATTTTCGCCATTGAATCCAAAAACTTTCTCATTAAACGCATCGTATTTGTAGCAAATTTTCTCGGAACAAATGATAGTTTGTCTACCTTTAAAGAACCGCCAGATAAATTTGAAAACAAACCTAAGATGACAGGCCAATCCAACTCGGTTGATCTTGAAAACCAAATATTTCTGAGAGTTCCAAATATCGTTTGCATACAGTTTGCGCGTGTGTTTGAAGATAGCGTCCGATAAAATAGAATCATCCATCAGATCTTCGTCGGTAACTTTCATGTTGACGTCACACGTTTCACTCTTATTTCCCAAACGAAACTAATCATCGCGGGAGAGGCAAAAGTTTCGGAGTCTCCCCGAAACGAGTGGTTCAAGGTCATTTCGATCGTCGTTGGATACAGTAGGCCTTTTGAAATCGCATTTTTCCAAACTTTGACAATCAGCTACAGAATCCAATATAAAACTGAGAATATCATAACAGTCGTTCAACAAGAAAACAATGTTTTTTGTTCGGTTGTTCACCATGTTTTTTGAAATGCTCCAAACTGCTTTGGTATTTTGCTAAAGACACAGGAATGAATGCAGCGTTCAAAACCTTTATAGGAGGTATGGAATCAGATTTTGAATCGACCATGACGATGAGGAGAGACCGTGGGTTTGAACGATTGGTTATTATGTCACAGACTTTGAAAATAAGGTCAGAATGTACTTCGTTGTGGCTGACATTTTGCTGCATTGCGCGATACCCGTAAACGAGATAGAAAAAGGGTAACGCAGTCAACGCATATACATGACATTTACTCATGTTTTGTCAGGAAAAAAACGATGTCTTTCAACTTGGATAAAATTTAACGAGCTGTTTGTGTATTTAGTTTAGCAAGCTATCTCGTTTATACTCAAACTACCGAGCAACATAACAAGAAAATATTGGTTCATATTCTGTCGATTTCACCGAATACATCGAGGGACCGTGGTTTTGAACGATTGGTTATTATGTCACAGACTTTGAAAATGAGGTCAGAATGTACTTCGTTGTGGCTGACATTTTGCTGCATTGCGCGATACCCGTAAACGAGATAGAAAAAGGGTAACGTAGTCAACGCATATACGGGACATTTACTCATGTTTTGTCAGGGAAAAACGATGACTTCAAACTTCTATAAAATTTAATGAACACCGTTCAGCAAGCTATCTCGTTTATACTCAAACTACCGAGCAACATAACAAGAAAATATTGGTTTATATTCTGTCGATTTCACCGAATACATGACGATGTACTGAACCGGTGACAACACAGAGCTACTGAAACAACAACTGGGCAAAAAATTGGAAAAAACATTAATAATTGAGCCAAAGCAATCTAATATTAATGTGAGTGGCACTCAACTTTCTCTTTATTTTCCTTGTTATTTATTATTTATTCCTTGTATTTTAGTTGGAGTTGAATAAAATTGCTTTCTGTCTCTCTGTATAGAAAGACAGAAGAAAGTCTCAAACTAGATAGGTATCGGTCACGGTACCTGCGTAGCTCCAGTGGCGTGGCGTGCCATCTGGCAACAATGCAACTGCTTCATTTAAACTCATTAAATATATCGAATTTTCCTTGTGCACTGTGCACCCCCTGAATTCGATCTTTTACATGAGTTTAAATGGATAGAATACATTGTTGCCAAATTGCACGCGACGCCTCTGCGTAGCTCTGACATTACGCCCTTAACTTTAAAGTTATATTATAAGTCTATGAGTGACACTTTGTTAATAATTAATAACAGTAGTTCGAGTATTGATTTATTGTTTATTTGACCAATCCTTGATAATAATGACTTACACAACTAAGGTTTCATTGTTGATTTTATTGTTTTAATAGACGGAGAGGATTTTTAGATGCTCCTTTTGAGTCTTGATATGACAGATAGGTTTTATTTACATACAGGTTGCGATAGAAATGTTATTTTAAGGACATGTGATGCATTAAGTCGGGAAACTGCTTGAAAAGTGATATTAGTAATTTTTACTTTCTCCAATTTAACGAAGGTAGAAATTGAGAAAGTATTGAGATGGCGCTGCTGTCTGTCCGTCTGTATCCCCTAATAACTTTGAACCAATGCATTCTCCATATGCATCCAAATTTTGCAGAGAAGTTGCGCTCTCAAAATTGTCCAGAAGGATTTTTGTCCTTGATTTTGATATGATAGTAAGATGTCGTAAAACAAGGCCCTATATATGAATTGCGAAACTAAAAAGAGATAAGTATACATGGGGGTCACGGGAGAGTGAATAAGATAGTTTGGAACGCCACGCGAGTTTTGACACAACCGATTGCGACCGATGAGTGCATTGTTGTGATAGACCTGTTCAGTGATGACGTCACGATAAAAATTGGTTGTAAACAAATGCTCTATCTCGCTCATTCTCGTGGATTCACGCATAAGAAATTAGATCCAAATTTTCGAACGAAAATTTATGCTAGTTCACCACCAGTTTTTTTCAAATTTTATTGCATCATTAGATTCCACGTACCTTATAGTATCTTTTCAATTTAAGATAATTCCTATAAGATCACAAGCGAATTTACAATCACAGTTATACCGAAAGATGTTCTATGTTTTGTCCTTGTCTTACTCAAGGTATCTTAAGGTAGTATCACCGCCATGACACTCAATCATCCTAACCTCTCTTCGTATCAAAGCTTGTTCGAGGTATAACACATGGTGTGATGGTGCCGATGAGCCTATATCCTAGAATTTTGTGCCCGTAAGAAACTGTGAGTGTGACAAGGACAAAACATAGGACTTTTTTCTTCGATATAACTGTGATTTTTCATGAATGCGCGATGTTTCAAACATTTTGTTGTAGTGTGCTCATATTTTAAGGTACGTTGAATCCAATGGTGTAATAAAATCTGAGAGAACTTGTTGTTTACTAGCACAAATTTGTATTTGAAAATTTGGATCGTGTTTCTTATGGGAAAAACCCACGAGAGCGAGTGAGATGGAGAATTTTTGGAACCAATTTTTCTTCGTGACGTCACACTAAACAGGTCTATTGTTGGCTAACCGTTGACTTCGCACTAAGACCGTCTGTAGCCTAAATTTCCGTTCAAAAGTTCGCATATGGGGAAATTACATTAGACTAGATTTTGTTTGGAACCAGAGGCCCTCGAACGGAAATAAATACGATACATCGCTCAACTAAAACAGTCTATTGTCATAATTGATAATGATCCTTGAGACATGCTGAACAAAATAAAATACAACTAATTAAAAAAAAAAAAATTGGGAGGAAAAAATTAAAAATAAAAATAAAATTGCTTACACCTTCCTCTTAAAACCCTTTCCAGCTCAGTGGTATGACTTTTAACAGCACCTTTTTATTGAGACTTTGCTCCATCTGCACGGTGGTATGTAACGTGTACCACGCATGGGCGGATACAGGGAATTCTCTTTCTCTCTCTCCCTCCATTTGAACTTATGTGTTAGAAAAGGACAACACAGGGGGCCATCACGTGACTTTGGCCCCCTCCTCTGACCTTTTCTAACGCACGTTTTTTAAATAGGAGAAGAGAGAGAAAGACAATTCCCTGTATGCGCCCATGGTACCACGTCAGGTCAATGGAGCGAGTAGTATCACCAGTGGCGTCGCGTGCCATCTGGCAACAATACAACTGCTCCATTTAAACTCATTAATTATATCGAATTTTCCTTGTGCACTGTGCACCCCCAGAATTCGATCTTTTACGTGAGTTTAAATGGATAAAATATATTGTTGCCAAATTGCACGCGACGCCACTGTGCTTATCTTCCCCAAGGTACAGTAAGCATTCTGGCGTTCGATGTGAGAATGGGTCTGTTGCACACCTCGGCTAGAGCGTTTTAAAGTATCAATTCCTATGTAAAAAGCCGAGAAAATAACAATGGCAGCATCAGAAAACACTAAAATTCAGTATTAAACTCACAAATTGCGAAAAACACTAGACACTATTCACCCCTGTATCTTTCCACCACGTGCACGATATTTCGCGAAATTAGCGCGGCACATTCAAATAATCACGGCCGACTGCCATCACAGCTGACTTCATAAACAAATAAACAGTAAACACTGACGGCGTCTGTTCGAATTCTTACGTTTCAATAACCTCAATTCCTCACAAAAGGTTGTGAAAGGTACGGAAACCGATATTTGCGTCGAAAACTTATCAAAATGAAACAATAACACACAGGAGTGCCAAGCATGATGATCGAAGTTGGAATCATCCTTGGAACTTCTGTGAGTTATTGTTTCATTTTGATAAGTTTTCGACACAAATATCGGTTTCCCTACCTTCCACAACCTTTTGTGAGGAATTTAGGTTATTGAAACGTAAGAATTCGAACAGACGCCGTCAGTGTTTACTGTTTATTTGTTTATGAAGTCAGCTGTGATGGCAGTCGGCTGTGATTATTTGAATGTGCCGCGCTAATTTCGCGAAATATCGTGCACGTGGTGGAAAGATACAGGGGTGAATAGTGTCTAGTGTTTTTCGCAATTTGTGAGTTTAATACTGAATTAAAGTGTTTTCTGATGCTACCATTGTTATTTTCTCGGCTTGTTACATAGGAATTGATACTTTAAAACGCTGTAGCCGAAGTGTGCAACAGACCCATCGTGGTGCGGGTGGGAGAAACTGTAAATATTTTGTAGGCTAGCTTCATTTTCAATTTTACTAATTGCGTGCAGGAAAGGGTTAAAATTTTTGTTCTAATTTTCATTTGCTCAGGTTTCGAGGTATTCCTCGAGCCAGCCGTCTGGAAGCCTTTCCTGATGATTACGGCGCTATCAATTCTGCAGTGCAGCAGCGGTTACTACACGGTCGTTTTCTACACTCTAAATTTCTTGACCGAGTTCGGGACCGAGTTCGACGCTACCAAAATAATGACGGCTTTCGGAGTGACCAGGATCCTCTCATCGGTCCTCTGTTGCGCTCTCCTTCGTCGGAGTGGTCGATGCACTGTCGGTGCCATTTCCGGTTTCGCCTCAGCTTTAGTTCTTCTTGTGATGTACGGATTCCTTAGACTCCGGCAGAATTGTCCTGATCTCGTGGTGGATTATTCTTGGGTGCCGGCGTACTGCTTGATTGCGTTCATCTTGAGCACAGGTAACTCGGATCTCAAAGATTATAGATTTGCGTATAAGGCAAGCAGAGCTACCGTTTTGCGTACCCAGAAAAAAATGGTCGTGCTCCAGACACGAACTTTCCGTGTTCTAGACACGAAATGTACACACCAGTACCGGAACGAGTTCTGAGCGCGATCTATGTAGCTTGAGTTCGTGTCTGAAACGCATTCCGTCGTGTCCAGAACCTGAAAAGTTTGTGCTGTGAGAACGTTCCGTATACTGGTGTGTATATGGATCGTGTCTGGAGCACGTTACTTTCTCACTCCCCATAGGGTAGAGAAAGTATTGTAATCATGAAAAATTTGAAAATTGAGTTAGCTCCATTTCTTGGCATTTGATGACCCCAGGAACCCAAAAAACCATATCCCAAAAAATGTCCGTCCGTCTGTCTGTCTGTGTGTCTGTGTGTCTGTGTGTCCGTCCGTCACGGATGATATTTCCTCAACTATTCATCTGTTTGCATTCAAATTTGGCAAGAAGAATTAGTTTCTACTTTCCAAGAGGAGCTTTGTTGGATTTTGTCCAAAGTTAAAATTAAGGGGGGGTTTTAAACCCCCAAAAACAGGCCAAAAATGGCAAAAAAATGGAATTTCTAAAAAATGGCTCCAAGGATTTCCTTCAAACTTGGTGAAAATATGCTCCTAAGAGAGACAAATCGAATGGCATTATTCATTTTTTCGAGAAAACCTAAATAAGGGTAGTTATGGGAGAGGGGGGTGGGGGAAATGGGGAAAAATACCCGTTTCCGAGACCACCACCGTGAGGATTTTCTTGGAACATGGAGAAAATATGCTCATAAGACAAACAAATAGAATGGCAGCATTTATTTGTCCAAGAAAAACCAAATAAGGGTAGTTATGGGAGAGGGGGGTGGGGTAGACAGGTAAAACTTCAATTTTTGAGAGAACCACTTAGAGGTTTGTATTCAATGGTGTAGCCTGCAATCTGGCATAGCTGCATTTGGTCCATTTCCATTCATGAAAAGGTCAAACTATCAAGAGTACACGGTGCACTCTACCTAATCGATATTTTACATGAATTCAAATGGAGCAAATTCAGCGATGTCAAATGTCAAGTGTTAACACTGATTTATTTAAAAAATCATAAATGTACTCACTGTTCTGGTTCCCATAGAAGTGTTTGAAAAGTAATGATTGTGATAGTAGAGCCGTAATTATGCAGCTCCAAATGAGAAAACACTGAAACCCTGGTTAAGAATTGCTGTGTTTTTCTTGCTTGGAACTACCACAATGAAGGGGGAAAGCTGCCTATTGGCACACATTTAAATTTCGTAGAAGAGTAAAATTAAATACCACTTTTAAAAAAACTGTCGGACCATCGTTCAATGATAAGATTTTGATGTTTGACCGGTGAAATTAGATTAAAAGAAAACAAGGTTACTGATGAGGGAACACTAACACACAAACACACGAACACGTTATCACTCAAAATAAGGCTGCTTTGAGACAGCAAAAATCTATGTTGACAATGGAGATTCTGTGGTGCACTTGAACAAACTTATTTTCAGAAGTTGAGTAAATGTACTAAACGAGAAAATTGAAGTTTTGACTGACACTTTGGGAGATAAACTTAAAGATGACCAAACTCTTCGTGATCATTAGATTTAAACGCAGACTACTTAATGATTAGGCCCTAACCTAACTGCTTGTTCTCAACCAAATGTAAACACGGACAAGAAGGAAGAATTGGCTGTGAGCATTGAATGGAGAGGGGTCGACGGGCACTGACTGAACTGGGAATTGGGATGAGTGAAATGTATAGCTAAGGGGAATCAGGGGTTCTCCCACTCCCTCCTCCTCGAGAATCGCGGCAAGTCCATGATGCCTGAAGGGTATCGACTGTCAGAAATTTCAGGGAAGAAATCTGTTTCCACACCCCTCGAGATAGACTCGCCCAACTCTCGAAGACATGGTCTTATCAGTTATCTGGTGGTTGGCGAACACTCACTCAACTGCATCACATAGAACTCACACAACTGCTTCGCCGGCAAAAGCGTTTTGTTGAGACCAGAAATACGCTTCACACGACATCTATTCTATCAAGCGCAAAAAACCTTTGAACTTAA
The DNA here is from genome assembly GCA_011764245.1 of Trialeurodes vaporariorum. Lineage (NCBI taxonomy): Eukaryota > Metazoa > Arthropoda > Insecta > Hemiptera > Aleyrodidae > Trialeurodes > Trialeurodes vaporariorum. The sequence goes on from VMOF01000013.1 coordinate 12,507,002, forward strand.
AGGTTGTGGGTTTGAATCCCGGTCTGATTAATTTCATGGTCACAGACCTCGTCATCCAGAGTGAACTACCTTCTTATTTCATTCCCTTTTTGAATAATTATAGGATCGCCACATTTCCATTGCAAGTACTTATAGTTTCTTCCCTCTTGTACCGCAGATGCCTTAAAGTAAAGCTAAGTTGATTTTGGAAGTTATCATCTTTCTGGGTTATCTAATCTCAGCAGTATGGTTGAGCCGAAATATGACTATGCTTAATTAATACTCTTGTACACCCCTACATAGCCGTAGTAGCCAGGATATTTTCTTTCTCTCTCTTAGCCCATTTAAACGCATGTGTTAGAAAAGGACAGAAAGAGGGCTGAGGCCAAGTGACAGCCCCTATATCCATCCTTTTCTAACACGTGCGTTTAAATGGGCTAAGAGAGAGATAGACAATATTCTGGCTACGGCTATGCACCCCTATAAGCGCCGATTTTTCTGTGTGTAATTGGTCTGTTGCAAACTTTTGCTTTAGCGCTATAGAGGGTTCAATCTCATGTAAAATCGCGTGAAAAGTCCATTAATAGCATCAGAAAGTCATCAAATGCAGTATGAAACTCACAAGAGACGTTTAATGAAATCCAAGATGGCGGTAAAATATCGAGCAACCTGTATGCATGCACCACGAACATCCAAGGACAGCCAACCTCACAATACGGATCACACCAAATCAAAACGTAAATAAACACATAACCTCTGAAGCTTTGAGGTTGTCAACGTTGGCAATCCTTGGATGTTAAAGGTGCATGCATATAGATTGCTCAATATTTTACCACCATCTTGGATCTCATTAAACGTCTCTTGTGAGTTTATTATCTCATTTCATGACTTTCTGAAGCCACCAATGGACTTTTCAGGCGATTTTACTTATAATGAAACACTCTTTATCGTTGTAGCAAAAGTTTGCAACAGACCCATTAATGACAGTTTTTAATTCAGCGGTCGAGAAAAGATTACACATTTCAGTTCAGTGTATGACTGTACTGCACGAAAATACTCTGATCTGTAATATTTTCTCAATTGGTGTAATCGCCGTTAAATCATTAAAATACCTGGAAGTTTTTTAAAAGTCATCGACGACTCCGCTGGTTATTAAAAGATTACAGATACGAGTATTTCCGTGCATTACAGTAATACACTGAACTGAACCGTGTAATCTTTTCTCAACCGGTGGAATCATGGGTGAATGGTCTGTTGCACACTTTGGCTAGAGCGTTTTACCGTACCAATTTTATGTAAAAAGCCGTGCAAACGACTATGGCAACATCAAAAAACACGAAAATTCATGAATAAACTCAAATATTGCGAAAAACACCAGACAGTTTTCACCCCTGTATCTTTCCACCACATGAACGATATTTCGCGGGGTTATTAGCGCTGCGCACATTCAAATAATCACGGCCGACTGTCATCACAGCTGATTTCATAAACATTTAAGCAGTCAATACCAATGGCGTAGATTCGAATTCTTACGTCTCAATATCCTCAATGGGGCTCTTGAAGACTTTTGCTGAGAGCAAATGAATTGTCTATTCTGATGTAAAAACCAGCAAAAATCACAAAAATGACACTGAGAAAGTTTCAATTCAGTAAGAAACCTACATTACTAAATAAATGGCAAGATCGTAGTGGCGGTTCGACGCGGGTATCATGGGAGATTCCTATCTAATATGCCACTTTCTCTTTGGAAACACAGAGGTACGTCTCAAGTTAGATAGGAATCTCCCATGATACCTGCGTCGAACCGCCATTAAGCTCGATTCTGAGAGTGAATTTCGTGATTTTTTAGTGTACTCATCGTCATTTTTACAGGTTTTTATGCAAGGATCAACTCTTCAATCCCGTGTAGCAAAAGTTCGTAAGAGCCCCATTCCTCACAATAGGTTGTGAAAGGCAAGGAAACCGAAATTTGAGTCGACAAATTATCAAAATGTAACAATAACATACAGGGACCAAATTATGTTCCGGCTTGACGGTCCTCCGAAAGACGTTGGATGGTGCGTACTCAAGTATGGTCACGTGTGGTTTATACACCCCCCCCCCCCCCTAAGCGGTTACCTATCATCATGCGTGCGGGACCGTGAGGACGTAAAATTATTTGGTCCCAGGAGTTCCAAGAATGATGATTGAAGATGGAATCAT
>VMOF01000013.1:12509682-12527182 GCA_011764245.1 Trialeurodes vaporariorum
TTATTGCGATTGTCACGATGTAGATATGTAATATACATAAATGGAACACTTGCGAATTCATGAAAAATAATCCTTTAATATACAGAACTAACCATTTCAGGTGCCCTTTACACGTCAAGCATTCTAGGGGTATAGATTAGTAGGTGTGGAGGTTTAAGACGTTTGATGATTTTAATTCCCCCTCCCCCATTTATTTTCTTGAAAAGTATCGAAAGTTTACAGTTAAAACTAAGCCATTATTCATTATAACGCATTGTAATATTATTTTTTTTTTTTGTTGCCGTCGGTCGATATCATTTTTCGTGTTGGAAAAGCAAAGTTCCATATGGACCTATAATTTCCAAAATTTGAAGAAGCTTCCAGTAAAAAATACTGTACACGCGAGAAACTTTTTAGGATCGGTAAATAAGTTATTCCAGAGTCAATTCCATAGCCGCAGCGAGGAGGCTGTCCAGGGGTGGAAGATACGTGACAGCCCCTCTGACTTTTTAGAGCTATTAATGCGAATTTTACCCCCCTCTCTTTGTTCTGGATTTTAAAAACCTTTTTTTCAACAAAACGCCCAAAATTTCCTCAAAAATCGCTTGATTGCATAGACGCTCATAAAGGGTTTTCAATTTGCCGATCCCCTAGAATTTCAAATGTTTCTAATGACCAAGACCTGTTAAGTGTGACGTCATGAAAAAATTGGTTCCAAAAAAAGGCTCCGCCTCACTCGCGCTCTCGTGGGTTTTCCCATATGAAACACGATCCAAATTTTCAAATACAAGTGCTAGTAAACAACATGTTCTTTGCACCAGTTATGTTTATCACACCATTGGGTTCCACGTCCCTTATAAAAATTTCCGATTGTTTCAATGAATTTTCCGATAGGATATATATTCCCGCGCTTTTTTTCCCATAGGAATAATCGAAATTCCATAGAGACAATCGGAATTCGTGTAGATTCAAGCGCGCTGACTATAGCAACGATAGGTCTCATGATTGAAATAAGGCGAAATCATCTATGGTTCTATTCTTACAGTTTTAACAGCCACTTTTTTCTCAGTGATAAATATGAGCCCGCTACCACAAACTTTTTGAAACATCGCGCATCAATGCACAATCACAGTTATATCAAAGAAAGTCCTATGTTTTGTCCTTGTCACACTCACAGTTTCTTATGAGCACAAAATTCTAGGATATAGGCGACGACATGTGTGATGCCTCGAACAATAGCTTCGATACGAAGAGAAGTTGGAATGATTGAGTGTCATGGCGGTGATACTCCCATAAGAGACCGTGAGTAAGACGAGGACAAAATGTAGAACAACTTTCGCTGTAACTGTGATTGTAAATTAGCTTGTGATCTGTTAGGAATTATGCTAGAGTGAAAAGATACTTTAAAATACGTGGAATCTAACGGTGCAATAAAATTTGAGAAAACTGTTCTTTAACTAGCATGAATTTGCGTTCGAAAATTTGGATCTGATTTCTTATAGGTAAATCAACGAGAGTGAGAGATAGAGCATTTGTTTGGAACCAATTCTGATCGTGACGTCATCACTAAACAGCCTACTTTAGGATATGAATGAGTCCCTCTCTTTTCTATACCCCCCCCCCTCTTCATCAATACCTCGCCGTCACTTCTTTTCGAAACCCTCGTCAAATAGATTTTGACACATTTATTGCGGTCGGGCCCGACCGCTTAATGCACCGTGAAGAAATCTTGTGACCGATGGAGCCCAAAGGCGAGGGGCAAAGAGGGTTCCTGCGGGAGATGTTTCCACCCCCCTCCTGCCTTGGAATTTTGACTCATAGGTTGGCACAAATGACTTAGGTTGCTGGACCTGTATGGAATTCTCGTTCAAAGGAATTCGACTTTGACGCTTAATAACTTATTGAAATGAACAGGAATACCAAAACTTTTACAATTTTAAGAAAATAGACGCCGAGACCTCCTGGATTCCAGCAATAAATTAACGATTAATGAAACCAGTTTTAAGAAAACACGTTTTTAATTTTTCAAACCTTTCCCGCCAAGGTTTTGCCATAAGCAAGGCATTGGACTTATATATTAGATATGAAAATGAAAACAAAAAGCGTACCGTATATATACGGCACGCTTAACATAATCCTACTTATTGAGATAATTCGGGTTAGGTCCAATTAATTTTAATTAAATCCGGCACAAACAATCTACCTACCTTCATTAACTCTACTTTCTATAGATTTTCTTATCATTACAATATACAGCCCTTAAGATTGTTTAAAAAATCAAAATCGGTGCGCTCGAGCCAAAAAAATGGAATTATCGTGAGAAATTAATCTTTAAACTTGGAGTCAATCAATTGTGGCTCGATGAATTTTGATAAAAACTTTTGTACACACAATCCACTATCAAAATACTAAGATATTTTTCCTCTCTTAGTCACCATACACAACTGATAAAACCTTTTCAAGAGGCAATGTAGGTGGGATTGAGAAAAAAATATGGGAATATAAGCAAATAAAAACATAATCCTATTAATTGGGATAATTCAGGTTTGGTCCAATGAATTTTTATAAAACTGGCAATACAATCTACAATTAATCTATAAAAGAAAGTATTCCTTACAGATACAATATACAACACTTAAGAGAGTTTAAAAATCAAAATAGGGTGCTCGACCCAAAACATGAATTAAAGCGGGGAATTAATGTTAAAACTTGGAGTCAATCATTCATGGGATGAATTTTGATGAAACTTTGCACAAACATATTATGTTACTGACCCACTAAAATATTCCTATCATACAGTCATCGTCAAAAACCTTTAAGACCGTTTCAAGGGCTAATATAGGTGCGATCAAGCAAAAATCTTTGATACCAAGCAAATAAAAAAAATCATAATACTTGGAATAAGAAATTTAATTATGACTCAATTATGTTTGATGAAAAATGCAACAAAAGTTTGCAACCAACCTAGGCAGGGATTTCTTTTCAATGTAAAACTATAATATACAACCCTTCTTAAGTCTGAGACTGTTTAAAGGCAAAATAGCTGTTCCATCAATAAACCCAAAAAATAGAATATCCAAAGAAAATTAAACTTATAAAGAAAATGGATGGATGAATTTTGTTGACATTTGGTGTACACAATCTACAAACAAAGAACATCTTTAAAGGGGGGTTTAATCTACCAAACTAAAAAAATCTTTTGAAGATCCACAGTTCAAAACCCATCCTTCAAAGGATGAAGTAGGCAACTATTCGTACAGCTTCTCTGCAAAATTGCAAACACTTCGAATTGAAGGCGGAATTATGTCCAGAGGTGAAAATATTTTAAATTTGATGGGAGTCTAGGAGTCTCTATCAGAATTCTAAAGGGGGTTGGGGGTCTCCCCCAGATATCTAAAGGGGGGTCTGGGGGTCTCCCCCAGAATTCCAAAGGGGGGGGGTCTGGGGGTCGCCCCCAGAATTCTTAAGGGGGTCTGGGGGTCCTTCGACCCTCCCAGATAAAAATGGAGGGAGAAAGTGTTCGTAGGGTGTTCCCTACAGTTTATTTTTTTATCGTGACGTCGCACTGAACGGGTCTATTTCATCTTCTGAAGATGCATACAAAATATGATATTTTTCTGCACAAGTATGACTTCTACAAGTCAACCGATGAAACCGACAACGTTGCCTTTTACAAGATATAACGAGTTTCCACCGATCACCGAGCGGTTTGTTTATAATTGATCCTCTCATCGTAAACACCCGCTTTAAACGTCCACCGAAATGTCCGTAAGTCGTCTCATTATCGCCCATTAACTTCCTATTGAAGTAAATTGCTTTGGGCCCCTCATCCATAATCAGTTCATTCATTACCAAAATTTCAGTGCTTGGAGTCGACGACCACGGCTAGAGATGTAATGTAACGTGTGATGTTGATGTAGGTCATTAGACACTTGCGAGTCTAGAACCTATGATCCGATGGCAGAAACAGGATATCTTCTGTCTCTATCATTTTCCTGATGAAAGAATGAGACTTTTTTAGTCAACGGACTTTATTTTAATAGAGAGGTTTTGTGGGACTTGCTTTTTGAGGCAGCACAGAAGCAGGCAGCCATGATGCATAGGCGTAGCGTATCAGGGGCTGGGAGGGGGCGGCTATAGCCCCCCCCCACTTTTTTTGGGTGGAGGGGCTTAAAATCGGGGCTAAAATATTACGGAGGGGCTAAAAACGCATCGACTTGGTAATTCTTGGTAATTTTAAACATCCCTTTGAGACGAGAAGCAAAAAAAAAAAAAAACTTTTCACTTTTTAGCCCCCCCCCACTTTTTTTTGGTCACGCTACGCCTATGCCATGATGACAATCTCTTACGGTCATCTTCGGCGATGTGGCAGTTGCAAAGGTCTGAAGTGTTGTGTTTATAAAGAAAATGAAAGTACCTGATGAACTGAGATCAAAGATAAAGTAGCGTCATTTTTTTTTTTCGGAAAAGGAAAAAAGTTTTGAACTAGAATTTGGTGGTCATCAACTAGTATTGTCGGAATTGACGGCCGTAAATATAGGATATGCAGGGCTGTAGAACGCCTAAAATTATATTGATGAGCAAAAGAAAAAAAAATAAAAAAATAAAAAATAAAAAAAAAGAGGTCTTCACATTTGTGCCCCCCCCCCCCCCCCCAAAAGCCGAACTTGAAATGACGCCCCTGCAAAGATGCCTTTGGTTTCTAATTAAGTTCCATTGCTCCGCAGATGAAATTTTGGCCCAAAATATATTCTTTAAAATGGGAATTCGCGTATGTAACGTCACTGCGCACACGATTTTTTGCTAATTTGCACGTGCGTATCTCCAAAACCGGGACACTTAGGAAAAAACCAAAGGCTCCATTGTTCTCAGTTCATCAAGTACAATTATTTTCTTTCTAAAAAACAACATTTTAGACACTTGCAACTGCCCCATTGCATTGATTGAGGAAAGATTGCAGATCAGAGTGTTTTCGAGCAGTACAGTCATACACTGAACTTCGCAACCTTTCCTGAACCGGTGGAATCAGCGGTGAATCGAGAAATGCCGTTGATTATATACGCAAAACGGCAGTTCTGCAATCTGCATTGCACACAGTTGAGATGTGTTGCATCGTTCAATAATTTGGACTAGAGTCAAAAGTTGCAGAACATATTTCTCCGAAAGACTACTTCAGATCAAATTGGACACTCAATGTAGCTTCCAATAGGTCTGTTGCAAAATTTTGCTACAACGATTAAGAGTGTCTAATCTAATGTATAATTGCATGAGAAGTACATTGGTGGCATCAGAAAGTCATAAAATGCAATAATAAACTCATAAGAGGCGTTCAATGAAATCCAAGATGGCGGTTAAATATCGAGCAATTTGTATGCATGCATTACGAACATCCAAGGATAGGCAACCTCACAATATCGATCACAACTAATCACAACGTAAACAAACACATAACCTCTATCTCCAATGCGGTGTTTAACCCCTTATGGGCGAGTATACTCGTTATTCTCCTCTAGTCTAATACGCATTGTTTCAGTCCTCATTCCGAATAGACGCAAGTAGAGATGAAAACCCTGCAAGATAAGGTCTCGTCTGGAGCCTTCAATTTGTAGGATAGGCAATGCTAACTCCACCGAGTACGAACAGTTAACTACCTTCCCTGTATAAACAGAGGAATGGTGCTCTCTCGAATTAAGGTTTAAAGTTGGCTCGATATTTATCCGCCATCTTGGATTTCATTAACGCCTCTTGTGAGTTTCTTATTGCATTTTATGACTTTCTGATGCCACCAATGGACTATTCAGGCGATTTTACATTAGATAAAACACTCTTAATCGTTGTAGCAAAAGTTTGCAACAGACCCATTAGCCGTTTGGTCATTTGAGGATCGGTGCGCGCAATAACATACATATTTTTAAAAAAATTTAGAAAACGGGCTCTGTCCGACCGGATCCACCACCGAGACGTAGCAATCGAGGATCGACTGACTATGCATTTTATTTGTGTAAAAGTTAAATTAGAAATGCTTACAGATACGACAAAATGGGCGAAATTTAGATCCAGAGGATAATCATTTTTTTAAGAATCCATTTATGGGTGTAATTTAATTGGATTCTTTACAAAATCAATCTCCGTGGTGATGTGTGAATTTTGACTTAATTTTGCTGACTAACGATAATTTGGCCCGAAATTTCGTCCATTTTTTCGTATCTGCAATCGTTTCTGATTTGACTTTTGCACAGATAAAATTCACACTCGGTATTGCTTTGCCCCGGTGGAGGGTCGAGTCGGACAGAGCCCGCTCGAGCGCAAATGCTTGATTTCAAAGTTTTGACATTGCAAAGCAGTGTGTCTCTACCTCGAACCGTCAAGTTTCTTCTTATCTTGAACAGCACATAGGTTTTTCTTGTAATCTACTTTGAGAATCCAATTTGATAGTCTGAAGAGGGTCTAAAGTTCTGAGTGGCGGCCTCTGTGGTCGGGTGGTCAGCGCAGTTGACCTCTAACGCAGAAGACCATAATGGAAAGCAGACGGTTCCTGCACTATAGTCCGTTTCATTTAAATAGAAGCTTGAGCTCGACTCTTTCCCCTACGAGTTTTACCCTCACTCTCGTACCTGCGATGACTTGACACCTGTCCCATCGGTCGGGGATTCCGTCCGTCACAATGGACAGTCAGCAATCCAAAGGACAGTCTATTGTGTCGGAGCGGAATCCCCGATCTACGGGACGGGTCTCGAGTCATTGCAGGTACGAGAGTGAGGGTAAAACTCGTAAGGGAAAGAGTCGAGCTCAAGCTTCTATTTAAATCAAACGGACTATAGCGGATCAGTGGTGGCTCGTGCAATGTGGCAACATTGGATTTTCTCCATTTAAACTTATGCAAAACTATCGATCTTCAGGAGGTGCAATTGAACCCCTAGATTTCGATACTTTTGCATAGTTTGAAATGGCAAATAAGCGTGGTTGCCAAATCGCACGAGCCGCCACTGTAGCGGATCCAGGAAATCGTCCTTCTCTATCTCCTGCCATTTGAATGCATTTATTAGAAAAGGATAGAAGAGGGGGGCGAAAATCACGTGACTACCCATATAGCAGTAGCGGCCCGTGAGATTTGGCAACCATGCATTTTTCCCCATTTAAACTTAGGTAAAAAATCGATGCAAGCGGAGGCTGGCAGCCTCTTCGAGTTTCGATTGTTTTCAATGTATTTAAATGGGATAAAAACACTGTTGCCAAATCGCACGAGCCGCCACTGCCATATAGGCTGTCTTTTTCTAACATACGCATTCTAATGTGAGAAGAGAGAGGAGGACAGACTCCTGGATCCGCCAATGGGTCCCTGCTTCTCGACCCAGCTCGACCGTCCGTCCTTCCCGAACATTTCTTGGGCCCTGTTACCGTAAAATCAATTATTCGTACACATGAAAGATGTTAACTTTTAAAGACTTTTAATTCATATTTTTTTTTATTTTGTAACTTCTTCCCTCAGTTTTTAGCTGTATCATGCGCCGTTCCCATTGCAATTGTCACAGGTACCACTCTTGGCCAATCGGCACATTTGTTGCCGGAGTTAATGGAGCCCGGAAGTCACATACAAATCACAAGAGAGGAGGCAACTTGGATTGGTAAGATAACAGATATTCTTATTAAGGTGGATCCTCACCGTTTAGTTTCATATTCTGCCACTAGAAAAAAATACGTTCTTTAAATGAAAAAGAAATCATGGTAAACGCAAATAAATGAAAAAAAAGGGCTTCGATGGAGCCTCGAAAACAATTTAAGGAACATTTTAGTTCAAACAGTATGCTAAAATGTTACGAAATAACCGAGAAACTATTGTATTTCGGAAACCCCCTAATGGCGTCCAATTCTATATTTTTCATTCATTTGCGTTTACCATTATTTTTTTCCATGTAAAGAACGTATTTTTTTCTAGTGGCAGAATATGGAACTAAACGCTGAGGATCCACATTAATAGATATATTTAAAGGTTTGAATGTTATATATCATCAAAGACAAAATGGCAGATACAAATTCTTTGTGCAGGGCCAGATTAGCGATGAGGCTGATGTTTATGAATAATAATAATAATTAAAAATACTAGTTTTAGTTTAGTTTTAGTCTTAGGTTTAAGTAATCATCGTGTTTAGGGTAGAAAACTCAGAGAATGGGTTTGCTCAAATTATTTGAAAAAAAACAACAACAACAACAAACAAAAAACAAAAATAAAACAAAAAGAAAGTAACTTTATATTATTTGAATATAAACACAATCCGAGCAGAGTTACTACCCAGGGGGAAAAAATGAGGCTGTGGCCTAGGGCTCGAAAGTTTGAGGGGCCGCTGTAGCGCCATCGCCATCGCAATACTTATTTCTCAACTTCTAACTTTTTGAGGAGTGAGAAAATATATATACAGGGTGTTGAAAAACTGTTCCCGAATATTTCAGAGGCGGATTTTACAGGCCAAAATAAGCCTTTTTATCCCTATAAACATGGGTCCGAAATTGCAGTCTTTTCGAGTTACAGTGTTGCAAAGTTTCTTAAAAACAACTTGAAAAATTGTCATAACTCCCCCGTGAATTTTTCTTAATGCTCATAAATAGGTACTCTAGTGCAGTTTTAAGCGTTCTTGCCGATTTTGGTCGTGAAAATGCTGTATGCAAAAATTTGAGGGGGGTTATGGGGGGTTTTCTTGATTTTTCTCACTTTTTTTGGCCAAATTATGTGAAAACATGTTTTCGGATTCATTGAACCCAAAAACGATTAGCATTACTCAAAAGTTCGTAAAAAAGTATGCATTTTTAGTCCTTACAAGTTTTTTCAATTCGTAAACCATTCCCGAGAAAATCGTCCCTGAAGTTGCAGAGGTCGGCCAATAATCGCCTTTTCTTCGATTCTGTCAATTCTTGGCCGACTTCTCCAACTTCAGGGACGATTTTCTCGGGAATGGTTTACGAATTGAAAAAACTTGTAAGGACTAAAAATGCATACTTTTTTACGAACTTTTGAGTAATGCTAATCGTTTTTGGGTTCAATGAATCCGAAAGCATGTTTTTACATAATTTGGCCAAAACAAGTGAGAAAAATCAAGAAAAACCCCTATAACCCCCCTCAAATTTTTGCATACAGCATTTTCATGACCAAAATCGGCAAGAACGCCTAAAACTGCACTAGAGTACCTATTTATGAGCATTAAGAAAAATTCACGAGGGAGTTATGACAATTTTTCAATTTGTTTTTCGGAAACTTTGCAACACTGTAACTCGAAAAGACTGCAATTTCGGACCCATGTTTATAGGGAAAAAAAGGCTTATTTTGGCCTGTGAAATCCGCCTCTGAAATATTCGGGAACAGTTTTTCAACACCCTGTATATAAAAAAAAAACAAACATACAGAAAAATATTGAAGCAAGTATGAAAAAGCAATATATTTTCAACAGTAATGTCAGTCTATCTTTAATAGTTCATTGAATCATTTACATTCAAAAGCAGAACTGTTCGAAATGAATGTCTCCAACAATGCACTAGCCCATTTCGGTTGACTTGCCGGCACCATATGCCCAGCATTCCGCACCAGAATTTCTGTGAAAGTTCCTGCTGTTTTGTAATAACCGGCAACTTCAGAATCAACCACGAACTGACACCTCTTCCCAAAATGATAGTCCACCGCTCTAGGCCATTGTAAAGATAGATAAAAGTTCCGGCTCAAAGGATAAGCTACTATAATATCAAGCTGACCGGTGTAGAACAAAATAGGAAATTCTTCCGCAGCCAAAAGTTCTTCCACCCACGGTTTCACGGATTGCGCAAAATCAGAGCGCAAATTTAACTTAGCATCCATACTATACTCATTAAATTCATAATTTCCCACATGGATTGCTCTCCTTGTTTTCGGATCATTCAAAAACTTTACGTAGGGTCCACCCAATCCAGGTTCATCGTCCATAAAATCATAATATCTTTTCAGCCCTGTTACATCCGTAATTTCACTCAAATAATCCCTTCAAACAGCGTATGCAGAGTTATACATACCAGCGCGTATATACGCCCTTATATCGTATTCAGTTTCGAAAAAACTTTGTTTAGTTCTCTCATCGATTAAACCCAATTGATAAAGATAAGAACTCATATCCAGCATATTGTAAGGATCTGTGTATGCATTTCCCATTATGATACCTGCCAAAGGTATTTTGAATTCTGGTAATTTCTCTTTATTCGTTCTGTAAATTTTATACGCGATTGCTGGTATATACTTGCCAGCGTATGATTCACCGGCGATTATCAGTTTGTTATTTTTGAGTGCTGGAAAAAGTTGGTAAAAGTAGAGGAGATAACACCGGTACTACGGATTTATAAAACATAGAACAAAAGTGGATACTACGGATTTCTAAAACATAGAACAAAAGTGGGTACTACGGATTTATAAAACATAGAACAAAAGTGGGTACTACGGATTTATAAAACATAGAACAAACGCTGGTACTACGGATTCATAAAACATAGAACAAAAGCGCGGTCACTAGGGGTTTCAAAAGTGGGACCCCACCCCCCAAAAAAAACAAAAAAACAAAAAAACACAAAAAACACAAAAAACACAAAAAAACAAAAAAACAAAAAAACAAAAAAAACAAAAAACAAAAAACAAAAAAAACAACAAAAAAAACAAAAAAGACAAAAAAAAACAGTTTATTTTTCACGATTAATTCCGCGCTTTGTCGCCAATGCTAGTGTCCTTTTGCGTCAAAAAATAATCTATCATTTTTTTTATTTTAGTTTTGTGATCTTGAATACTGGATACAGACTTCTCCGCTTTTTCAACTTCTGCCTTGGCGTTTTTTATATCTTTTGAAGAAATGTCTTTGTGAAGTGCAATGGTCAATAGGATTTTCATTGTAACATCGAATTCCATTGCCTCTAAAGCGGGACCGATAGACTTAAATCCATCTTCTAATCGCTTGATTATTCCATCATACTTATCCTCAATATCGGAAATTTTCTTCTAGACGAAATGCTTAGTCACTCCATCTTGACCGTTGATCGGATCGTTCACATTTACCAACCTTTTTGATTGGCAGTGAATGAATTTTGCGGTAGAGTATGTCAAGCAATTGTTTTTGATGTAGTGCAGATTCACAGCATCCTGAGAGTTTTTAGCATCATCCACATTGATCAATATTTTCTTCTGCATGTCATACGCAGAGCCGTTATCAGTAAGAATAAATCCCGGACCTGGAGGGCCCGGAATGAGGGACAAATTACTTGAGCCATATCTCGTTCGGAATCTGCCAAACTTATCTATACCACTTATTCCACTCATATTTACTCTATTATACCACACTCGCGGAGCTCTTCCTCAATACTGACTATCTCTGCATCGTGGGCTGAGTTACCACTATCCCGCGATGCAATCAACAGGGTAAGTCGTTCTACCAGTTCGTTTGGATCGTTCCAATACGTATAGTATGCACCGGCATCTGACCTAAGCGTTATGAACCCGCGACCTATCTTAACAGTATCGCCATAGAACAACGGACCCACTATGTTCTTGTACTTATCGCTCATGTTTGATTTTACTCGTTCGTTAGGATCATGTTTTCTATGGGCTGCACTTGATATCTTAAGGATATCTCTGTAATTTTCCAAATCTAACTTTTCTATTTTGGTGGTGGCCGGGTCTTTTTTGAACAGCAATTCGAGGAGCCCTTCGGTGGCTTGAAATTTATTTTCACCGACCGTTACCTCGTCGTTTGCGTTCAGTCTGAAAAGTTTATTACCGATTTTCCAAGTTTTATCACCAATCGAATCATAATACACGCCGAAAGTAGTATCGTATGCACCGGATTTATCTTTCAAGAGTCCCGTAAAATATTGACTTCCAAGTGGTGTCCTAGTTTCGAGAAAGCCTCCGATGTCAACGAATCGCTAGTCCGAGGATCGATGTTATACCGATGATTCATCAACTCATACGGCCTTTGATTGCTTTCTTCATTGGATTCTAAGTTATCCACGCTTTCGTCCTTATTCACATGTTCATTTGAATCGGTTTTTTTTGCGATGCTTCCTCTCACATTTTTTCGATCCGTGTTATTATTAAAAATATTATTATTATTATTCGATGAACCACCAGTCAAGTCTATCAAAGTTTTGAGAGGTTTGACTATGGGTCGCAACTGTTTTTCGGATTCTTCTCGTTCATTTGCGAAGCCGCGTTTCAGAGCGTTATGCTTTTTACGGATTGTCCGCACCGCATCAGCAATTCGCCTCTCTAACTCCATATCTACATAGCCATCAGTTTAACTCGTACTTATATACACAGAGAACCCTTTATTTAATGGGTTTAACTCATAGTTATATATGTATCCAGTCCTCTGCGATACCTCCCACCATCGAGTGGGCTATCTTTATCGATAACTATGCACTCATACGTTTTGATGCGGTCATTCCAGCATCTAGAGCACAAGGTTAGAAAAGTATCAAAACTCATGTCGGCGCCTACGTGATCATCATAGATATGCTTCAAATTCAGGTTATCTTGCTTGAATACGACAATCATGTTGGCGTTGTCACGAACCAGATGTTTCGGTACTTTCGTATACGATTGGCACAGAAAAAAACTGTCAACTCCACTGTGTCGACCCATGCTGAAATAACGTCGCACAGAATCCATATTCTCGCACGCTATATCATCGAAAACAAAAATTGAGTCGGGCCTCGCTTTCTCGGGGGATATCACCTCATCGCGATCAGAATAAGCGAAATATCCTATCTCTTTGATCCGACTCAGAACACTCTTCAGATACTCATATTTCGGCTGCTGCAAAGATTTTGAGTACACATAAACATTGCGATACCTGAGACCGTTTGCGTTTTCAAGCAGGCATAGCATAAAATTGGTTTTACCGCAGTTAGATGGGCCGACTATCAGACACCGCAATGAATCCGGCAATAGAGACCCGTGATGTTTATGAGCTTTTAACGGCTCGATTCCGACTTCGTGAACCGAGAAGACCGATTTTTGTTTAATAAATTTCATATCAAACGAGTCGCACTATATTTCTCGCTATAAATACTGAAACCAGCTCATATTTATATCCAGTTGAGAATGACGTCCGAGTCGAATCATTGCCAGCGGAAACGGCGCAGTCGTGGCCGGAAACGTGTACAGAGGAAGAGAAGCGTACGCAATGGGGCCGGAATGAGGACAAGGAAAAAAGTGAGAAGAAGGAAGAAGAAGAGCGGTCGAGGATTGAAGAAAACGGTGACGAAGGGCGTAAAAAAGGTCCGGAAAGTGGGAAACGGAGTCTGTAAGAAGCGGGAGGGGCGCGGGCTGTTGAATAAGCTAATCGATGCCCTCCCATTCGAAGCACACGTCCCCTCATATGCATATTGCGGCCCGGAACAAAATTGGCCGAGAAACTGGAGAAGGGGGTCCGTGGAGTGAATGAACTGGATGAAGCATGCAAAGAGCACGATATCTCGTATTCAAGGAGCTCCGATGTGGCTAAACGGCATGAAGCCGATCGGGTATTGAAAGATAAAGCTTGGGAGCGAGCGAAAGCGATGGATGCTGGACTAGGGGAGAGAGCCGTTGCGTTAGGAGTTGTCGGAGCAATGAAAGCGAAACTGGCCCTAGGAGCCGGGCTAAAAAATATCCGGAAAGAGCTGAAACTCCGAAAGCCTACAACACTCCGCCAAGCATCAACGATAGCTATGAAAGCAGCACGTAGATATTTTACGGCTAGCAAGCATAAGAAAGATTTGGGAAAAAGGGTTCTAGTGATCCCGAAAGTGGGGGGTGTAGTGACCAAGATTGTCCCCGCACTAGCGAGTCTCAGCGCGGTTGGACATTTGCCGGGCGGCGCAAAAAAAAATCGCAGATATCGCGGCCACCACTGCGCGGCTTAGGAATTCGATCGGTGATGGAAGGAATACGGATGGACCCACAAAAGTCGGAGGAGGTCTCTTATTGAAATCACATCGTAAAAGGTTCGGGTTGTTTCTATCACCATGGAGAGATGGCGAAAATTAAAGATACCAAGAGCGAAACCCCTGACGAATATCGATATTCATCGATACTCGAAAAAACTGGGGATAAAGTATTTCCGGGGCGTATTCATGGCCGACACTCTTCCAAAGATTCTGAGAAAACGAGAGACAGGGATCGTCAATTTAGATACGTCTGCGGGCCCTGGCACACACTGGGTTGCCTACGCAATCAGTGATAGCATGACTCTGTACTTTGACTCTTTCGGGAACCTCAGACCCCCCCGAGCACTTGTCCAATACTTTAATCGAGCGGGTAGTATGGATGGACGTGTGCTGTACAATTATGACGCGGTACAGAAATTCAATACGGTCGAATGTGGCCACCTTTGCTTAGAATTCTTGTATAAGATCTCTCAGCTTTTGTATCTTGGCCCAAAATGTCGGAAACGTTCACGCTGAAAGGAGTAGGTTCCGAACTGAGTGCCAGGTATTTTCCGGCCATTCAGCTGGACGAGCGATATGAATACTCTGCGGCTTTAGTCAATCTTGAAACGTTTAATAGCATACCAAACATAGAGGAAGGTTGCGATACATTACATTACATTGACAATTCCGGGAAACCCGCGTTCATCAAGATACCAACCGGCGCGTACGAGATCAGAGACATCGAAAAATATTTGCAGGATCATTTCGATTCGGCCGATCAGATAAAAATCAGAGCGAATGTTAACACGCTAAAAAGTGAGATAAAATGTAAGTACAGATTGGACTTTTCAAAATCCAACTCGATCGGGCCAATGCTTGGATTCGTTAAGCGTAGCGATGACTTGAAAGCAGACGAGTGGCACATATCGGACAAAACCGTTGATATATTGAAAGTGAGTGTGGTTCGCGTCGAATGTAACCTGGTAAGCGGATCGTATATAAACAGTTACGAAGCTCATACGCTTCACGAGTTTTTCCCCAACGTTCCACCAGGAGTTAAAATAATAGAGGTCCCCAGCCATCCTATTTATCTCCCGGTCAGAGCCAAGAGCATTGATACACTCAGCGTTAGACTTGTGGATCAGAACGGTTCTCCAGTGAATTTTCGTGACGAAATAGTGACACTCAGATTACACCTTCGTCAGGACAGCCATGGGATTGGTGATCGAGCATAGGTCGGACGATTCCCGCAGTATTCGACATATAAGTGGAGGAGGACTCAGAAGGGGGAGTAGTGTTCGGAGCGACGTTACAAGATTAACACCACGTAACGTCAAAGTCTTAAAGAGGTTAGGTTATAATGTGAAACGTGGCATCGTTAGCCAAGTTCGATGACTCCATCAGTCGAGAACAGTATAGGCATATGTCGCCTTACAACTTGTCGTCACTGGGACATAGCGATGAGATTAGAATAGTAATAAACCAACAGGACGTGTATACATTACCCCACAAAAGCTATATATATTTAGAAGGCCGATTAGAAAAACAAGGGGATAATATTAGCACGGCGAAACTATGCAACAACGCGTTCGCATTTCTGTTCGATGAGATCCGTTTCGAGTTGGCTGGTATTGAAATCGATCGAGTGCGCAACGTGGGAGTCTCGTCGACAATCAAAACTTATTTGTGTCAGGATGCGTTGGATATTCGACACATGTCGATAAGTGGATGGGGGGAATCGGTACCGATCGATACCGACGGATATTTCAGCGCATGCATACCCCTAAAGTCTCTGTTGGGATTTGCCGAGGATTTTCGCAAGATTTTGATCAACGTGAAACAAGAATTAGTATTGATCAGAGCCAGATATGATGCTGATTTAGTCGTGGGTGCTAGTGAAACCGATAAAATCAAAATAAATCTAAACAGGATCTATTGGCGCATTCCTTTCATCGAGGTAGCAACACAAGAAAAGCTACCACTGCTGAGACTTGTGCAGAAAGATACTGAGCTCCACTTACCTTTCAGGAGTTGGAACTTGTACGAGTATCCGGAATTGCCACAGACGACCAAACATTCGTGGACTGTCAAGACATCATCGCAACTCGAAAAACCTAGATACGTCATCGTATGCTTTCAAACAGATCGTCGAAATAAGCTGAATAAGAGTGCGAGTGAGTTCGATCATTGCAGCTTACAATCATTAAAATTGTATTTGAATTCAGAAGTATATCCATACGAGAATTTTGCGATTGATTTCGCAAAAAATGCGTACACGATACTCTATGATATGTATGCTAATTTTTCAGCGAGTTTCTATGGTGAAGGTAACGTTCGACCACTGCTCACTTACGATGGTTTCAAAAGCACAGCTCCACTATTTGTCATAGACTGCTCGAAACAGAACGAGAGCATCAAGAGCGGTCCTGTAGATCTCAGATTAGAGTTCGAGTCGACTGCTCAGATACCCTCTAAAACTACCATGCTATGTATGATTGTTCACGATAATATTGTTAAATATAACCCACTGTCTAATACCGTGAGAAAAATTTGAGCTTTGTATCTTTGATCTTACAGTATAAACTAATTAAATAAAGAAAAAATTCAATTTTTTTATTTTTATTTTTAATTTTTTATTTTTCAAGTAGTATGGGAGGTCCAATTTGAAATCACAGGCGAGCCACGCCGGAGTTTCTGGCCTACGCTAACCTTTTTTGTATTCTTGTATAGCAATTTGGATCTTCAGCAGCAGCAGCAGCTGCATTTATTCAGATCACAGAAAATAGTAATAGGAATAAAATAGGGTGTGAAGGGTAATGAGATTGAATTAAAAAACATTGTTTCATCTGAAACATTTACATTTATTCAACACACAGGAAATAGTAATATGATAAAAATAACTTTTTTCAAAGTACAATTGTATATTAATTCGGTTCATCAGTAACATTTGCATTTATTCATTTAACATAGAAAATAGTAATAAAATAATATTAATTGTAACTTCATATTCAAAACACAGAGAAGGAAAATGAGATTGAATTAAAAATACATTGTCTCATCGGAAAGGTTTGCATTTATTCAACACACAGAAAATAGTAATATGAGAATTTTTTTCCCCAAGTACAATTGTATATTCTCATTCAGTTCATCAGTAACATTTGCATTTATTCAAAACACAGAAAGTAACAATAAAATAATATTAATAGTAACTTTATATTCAAAACACAGAGAATAGTAATAAAATAATAATAGTGACTTCAACTTTCTTAGAGTGTAATTGTGCATAAATTTGGTTCATCAGTAAATTTACATTTATTCAGATCAAAGAATATAGTGATAAAAATATGTGGGAGGATAGTAATAGTCAATAAAAAAAAATTACATGAAGTGCCTTCAACTGAGTGGATAGGCAACCTGCACCTGACAAAAAAAAAATTTACGAGTTCTTCTTTTCCCGTAATTTCAACAGTCAGCGCCTTCGAGGGATCGTGTAGGCAACTTGCCCACAGACAAACAATTTTACGAGATTGTTTTGGGTGGTGCTGCTGCCCCGGCATCGCCATCCCGCAATTTTAAAGCCCCCCGCAACAACTGATCAATGCATCCAAAC
>VMOF01000013.1:12532182-12554543 GCA_011764245.1 Trialeurodes vaporariorum
TGGGCTCGAGAGTCAACAGAAGCTTAGGGATTTTTTCCCCCGGCGGGGGTTTGTTTTCAGGGCAGTACGGCAGATCGCTCATAATATCGTGTAAAGTCTCGGGAACCTCTAGGTCGACCTCGAGCGCGTAGCCTACTGTACACTCATCAGTGTCACCTCCCGCATTCATCACATCAAATGATCGTAACTCGGCCTCCGTCATCCACCTGAAACCTCCATAAGGCAAAGGTCTACTCATCGCTGAAGCGTAAAGCGCATTCATGTCCAAATACATAATGGTCTTGCGCTCTTTTTCATCAACAATCTCGTTACCCAAACGCTCGTTATGGGCTTCGGCATATCGATGATTGCACACAGATATGCCCCCACGTATCCCCTTTGAAAAGAAAAGAAGTTGCTCATAGTCGCGCAATAGTTCTAACTCTACTTTGGTATACAGAAGCATGGCGTCCCAGGTATAACCGGCCAGAGTATAATGATGCGCAGGATCTATTCGATGCGTGCTCATGCTCAGATCGCGGAAGTTTGAGAGGACGTCGGCAAGAATGAGCACATCTGTCAACAGATAATGATCTACGTACTCTCCAAATGTAGCCATGCCAAAAGATTCCCATATAGAGCGAGCATGATCATACTCGGTATCGCTGATATCTCGCTCATACAACCGCGATCTGAAGCAATCTTTCGATGGAAGCGCTAAGTCATCGAATTTATCCCACGAATCAAGATAGTCATAACACATGACCCCTTTCCTACGCACCAAATCTAGTTTATCATCACCAAAATATCTAGCAGTATGGAAAAAGTCTTCGCGCTTAAGTAATGATGCCAATGAGTCCAACGATGCTTGCATAAACCTAGCGCTGTCCAAAAACCTAAGACTAAACGTAGGTTTCACGTACTTACTGAAAGATATATACTTTTCGCTACTGATCGGAATCACCTTGATCCTTCCCTGATCGGAATCTAACCCCCCCCCCCCCAATGATATCAGATGACTGTCATAATTAGATAATCCGTGAAAAAAAAACCGGAACAAAGTTGGGTAGCCTATACGACAGGTTGCAGGGCGAGCAAGCCGGGCCGGAATAAAATGATGTCAAATGGTTATGATCACGGACTTTAGGCCTCTGGTCGGTGAACTCACTCCCGCAGATGTAGCATGTTGTTGCAGCAACATAGGCCGCCTGCTCTACATCTGTTAAGGGGGACATGGGCAAGACTTTTTTATACTTATTGTATATAATTATGGCCTCAGTTTTCATGCATTGCATGAAACTCTCCACGGCATTGAGACCGCGAAACAACTGAGGCTTATGCTCCACCCCATCGTCAGAAATAACAAGGTAAGAATAACTGCAAGGGACGTGATCTTGATACCGTTTTGTTTTTTTAGTTTCGTATACGCCTCCGGCTCCAGTAACTCTCTGGCCCATCTCATCTACAACCTCATCTTCATCATCATCATCATCATCATCATCACCACCAGCATCATCATATGATGATGCTTGCAAAATACATTCGAAATCGGTTACTATGATAAATGGCACGCGCATCAACTTGTGATAAGACGTGAACTTAAGGATAGCATTATCTTTAAAGGGCATGATCACACGGGCGGGAGCGTTCTGATAGCAGTTCTCTGTGTGACTCTCTAAATGTTTTTTACTGAAGCATTTCATAAAACAACGGCGGCAGATATATGGCTTCCGTTTATTTTTAGAATCGCTTAATTGGGGGGAGACCAACTGATCGAAATCGCAAATGTTGTAATAGTAATACTCGTCTAAATCTACTTTTACCATCAAAATGTCTCGGTGAGTAATACTATGTTTTGCGCTAACCATCACCGGATAAATACTATAATACTCATCAAAAGAATACACATTTAAACTTAGGTCATTATTATCACGCATAAAACGCTTAATATCTGGTAAGCCAACTGTTTCTAATCCAACTATGCTAGACCAGTCTAAATCAGCAAATTCCCTCAACATAATGGATATTTTAAAACTGTGTTCGGGCAGGCAACTGACAAGATCAATAGCCCTCTTGCACTTCCTCAGTTTTTGAGGTATGATTTTCTCAACTGGCAAAATATCTCCGTCATTTATATCTTGATTGGCACATACTTCAACGTGTTGTTTCAAATGGTCTGACTCGTGAAAAACTGATCTACATTTAAAGCAAGAGTATTTAGTGTGATGTGATGTGCTCGGGTCATCGGAGGACATTAATCTATTAAAATTCTGGATCCACATATAATGATCTCGGTACAGCATTAAGTTATAATGATTGTCTTTTCCAAGCCCATGTTTTTTGCACAATCGAACGGCATGTATCTTCAGACTGTCATCGCTCAAACCATACACATTTATGCTCACGGAGTTACAATCTTCGAACTTATCTAAGTCATCTACGCGAACGGGATAATCTAAACAGTCCCAATTGAATTTCGTTTTAAATTCGGGATTTTTCCAATAGTGACTGACCCTATGCTTATTACTCGTTGCGACGAACTTTGAAAACATTGCATATTTAAAGCAATAGTCGTCATCGGACTGAACATTTACAATTGCGCGCCGTTTGGCTATTTGAATGGGTAATTTTACTCCCCCACCCCCTTTCAACGGATCATACTTATTGATGCAAACATCCATGTACAGCATCCTCATATATATCCAGTCGGATCCCAAATTCACAAAATCGATTTCTCGGCATTTTATTTTTTCGATACCCAAATCATACACATCATGGAACTCGATTGAATCGTGAACAGGCATCATGCTCGTGTTGAAATTCAATTCACGGAGTTGGTCTATTGATGCGCTGTACCATTCGCTCACAGTGGTGAACTGAACCTTAATGCAGCTTTTAAATTCTTTCATAACTGAACGGATCAACCCATCCACGGTTTTCTTAACGAGTTCCATAAATGACCCAGTATCTCCTTGAAAATTTTCGCAAGAAATACGATAAGTTGCCACTCTAGTCTGGGTTTGAAACGCCCGCTGTTTCAACGTGACTCGAATATTTTCGACGGACATTATAATTTTTCAAAATTATAAAAAAGAACACTAACTCACTCAAACGTATGAATCCAAGAGATTGGCTTTCGGAATGCCGAGAAGTTCCAATGAATTATCGAAGAATCTAGATCAGCGTGGGTGTAGGCTGGATTGGCAGGAACGGTGAACTTGTTGGTTGTAGCGCAGTAAGTATAACGTGTAAAAAATATGACTCAAAATTCGCAACTTGGGAAACAGCAGTCAAGTTGTTTAAACTAAGTTTGTTAAACGATTCCATGATTTTATTACGCTGCTGTTAATAATCTAGCACTGACACTGTCACTACACCAAAGTCACTGGAAGAATGATAAAACATGATAAACGACGGTTGAAAAGTTGCATCGGAATAGTTGATGTTTGCATAATATCACGTGCCAAAAAAGATATGATTCGTCACGCATGACATCGGTAAACAATACAAAAGATTTGGTTTTTATCCAAAAAAAAAAAAAAAATTCATTCGCAACGACAAAAAAAAATATTTCTTTAAATATTTCTAAATTTTTTTAAATATTTTTCGAGAAAAATTATTATTAAAACAATAGCCCATTGTTTTTATTTATCAATGCAGTATTTGTTGGCAACCAACGTGATCAAGCTGACACATGTTTATTATGACGCACCTTGATTTTTTTGTTCGCGAGATTATTTAAATACCGATTTACTATTTAATAATTTTGAACAATGCTGCATGTTTTGGTCACAGTAAACATGAGGAAATTTGCATATTATTATTGTGATGGACTTAATTAATTCATATATTAATATTCAAGATACAACAATGGATGATCTGACGCCAGTCAATGCGATTAGGCAGACACTTGTTTAATGTGACGCACTTTTTTTTCCCCCGCGAATTACACTAATTGCGGCCAATATATAAACTCAGTCGGTATTTGCTAGGCGTAACAGTTCATTGGATCATCATCTGACTACGTGCTGGTCCTGCTGTTTCCCAAGTTGCGAATTTTGTGTGATATTTTTTACACGTTATACTTACTGCGCTACAACCAACAAGTTCACCGTTCCTGCCAATCCAGCCTACACCCACGCTGATCTAGATTCTTCGATAATTCATTGGAACTTCTCGGCATTCCGAAAGCCAATCTCTTGGATTCATACGTTTGAGTGAGACCGATTCACCTTTGAGCGAGCATGAGCGGATCTTGCCGAATTGCTCGTTTTTGAAATTGTTACTGCCACCGAAGCCAACACCAAATCTAGTATGCGGCGAATCTCTGCAATCATCACAATCCCCGATACCATCTCCATCATCATCATCAAATTCTGAGCCGGAGCAAGGCGAGCCCAATGATGAAAATGATCAATTAAATAAAAAAAAAAAAAAATGTTGGGATACGTACCGTGTGCACGGTTTCGGAAATTCAAAAAGTTCTCTTGCCTTGTGGACATTGTATATGTACGCCATGTCTAATAAAACTAGGTGATCTGAAATGTCACATGTGCAGAGGAAACATATTGGCCTGCAAAACATTGTACCTCTAACATCATTCAAAATTCAGTATAAAAGTAAGTTCACAACATTTTGCGTTTGAGTATTTTATTTGTTTTCGAAGGTGACACATCTTTGAGAGAGCAAAAGAGAGAGAGAGAGAGAGAGAGAGAGAGAGAGAGAGAGAGAGAGAGAGAGAGAGAGAGAGAGAGAGAAAGAGAGAAGAGAGAGAGAGAGAAAGATCGATAGCGAAAATATGAGCATTAATTTTTTGAGGCATTATATAGACTTGAGCAAATTGCTCCAAAATCAGATCCTTACTGCAAAGCTCGTTAAGTTTTGCGACAAAGATCGAATTTCTTGGGAGCTCATTGAAGAGTTGGCTCAACTAATTGATTTCGCAGCCATGTCGAAGGATCCAGAAACGCCGGAATATTTTCTTCACAACCACTCCCGTCATTTTGATTTTAGATCCGTAATAAACAGTGGAAAATTGTTGTCGATTGATTTTATCCGCTCTCACCCAACTGCGCTGCAGCACTGTTGGGATCTGTTGTCGGCTAGATTCCCTTTTTCGGAGGTGGAAATGGCCGAGTTTGAATCAATGTTAAACTGGAATGTGGCGAGCCGATATCAAAAAATGAATGAAAATTTCATCGCAAGATACAAACACAAAGTTGATTGGGATTTGATAAATCAATATCAGAACGTATCAAAAAAATTCATTCTAGAAAATAAACCGTCTACGGAATAATACTGAGTTTATTTTCATCAAACATACTTTTTTTCGTTACTTTTTCAGAATTATGGAATTAACCTACCTGCGCTCATCATTTTCGAGTTATGGTGCATCCCCAACAATTTTTTGTGCATCAACCAAACTTGGAATCACGGAAATGGCCGAAATTATTGCTCAATGCTACATCTGGAATCACGTAAATGGCGGCAATTTCTCAATGCTGTATCAACAACGAATCTCACTGAAAATCCCGAAAGTTTAAAATATTTGTGGTTTTCACCTCGAACGCGTCATCTGTAATCTCAGCGGTTTTTTTTTTTTTTTTTTTTTTTTTTTTTTTTTTTTTTTTTTTCCGGCGAATCCATCAATTTTTAAAATAATGGAAGTTAATTTAATGCTTACCATTGTTCCTTCTTACTGTATCTCTGCATATGTTGTCATATTTCATTTGATAAATCACACATTTGTTTAAATTTATTCTCAGAGTTTAATTTCCATTTGATCCCATATGTTTAAAACATGTAATTTTGGTAACTATGTTTTACCTCCATTTGATCCTTTATATCTATATATAATGGTCGAAATTAGTTTATCGCGGAAAAAGAACAATATGTGTTAGCGATCGTAGTAAAATTTGCATATGGATAACGCTCTATGCGCACTCAATATTCATGCGTTATTTTTACAGTCAACAATTCATAATCTGACGCCAATGTCCGTGTTAACAGTTGCGAGTGATTAATGAGATGCACTTTTTTTGCGAAATGAACTTATTCCGACCAATATATGAAAATTCATAAAGCATCAGAAAAAACTATAAATATCTCCGTCATAAGTATATTATTTCTATCCATCGTTTTATGAGCGGTTGCAGAGAATGGATATTAAAAGATCCATTGTAAATGAGCTTCATAAGCCCATAAGAAAACATTTTAAAAAGAGGCGAGTTATTGTCAAAGGTTTCGACGACATATTTCAGGCTGATTTGGTTGACGTTCAAAAGTTCTCCCGAGAAAACTATGGGAATAAATATATTTTAACAATTTTGGATCTTTTCACAAAAAGAGCTTGGGCAGTACCGATTCGGTCTAAGGGATCGAAAGATGTTGCTGCAGCTATGGAGTCTGTTCTAAAAAACCTAAAAAAAACGCCAAAAAATTTGCAGACCGATGATGGTCTCGAATTTATGAACAAAGACTTCGAGAAATTAATGAAACGTTACAATATAAATCATTACAGTACTTTCAGTAAATTGAAAGCGCAATCCGTAGAGCGGCTGAATAGGACGTTAAAAAATCAAATGTGGAAAGAATTCAATGTCAGAGGCTCGTATAATTATACCCGTATTCTAGATACTCTTTTGAAAAAGTATAATTCTACGGAACACAGAACATTTGGGTTACCGCCGAATAAAGTAGATCACTCAAATAGATACGATGTTTTAAAAAAAATGTATAATTTGCCAATAAAACAGAACAAATCTCGATTAAAAAGTAAATTCAAAATCGGTGATTTCATCCGTATATCAAAAGAGCGAACAGTTTTTGAGAAGGGTTATCTGCCATCGTACTCAAGTGAAATATTTCGAATTGATAAAATTCAAAGAACATCTCCAGTAACGTATATTATAAAAGATTTGAATGGTGAGCAGATACTCGGAGCTTTTTATGACGCTGAGATGGTTAAATCGAAACATCCTCACGATTATCTAGTTGAAAAAATAATTAAAACCAAGGGATCCAAATTATTGGTAAAATGGTTGGGTTTCAAAGATCCGACTTGGATTAATAAATCTGACATTATCACGAAGTAATTTAGAAAGTATCATACATAACTTAGAGTATCGGGTATGTTGGTTCATGTTGCGGGGTTCGGCCCCCAATCGAACCAACATATCTTTTTTCTCGGTTCAATGCCATCAATGATTCATCGATTTTTAAAACACATGCAGCATGCAATCTGGCAACGTTCCATTTACATCCTCGGCGCTTCTGATTGGCTGATGAAACGATTAAAATGTTTTATAGATATTCATTCATTTTCGAAAATACTTACCAGTGCGCTCTTGAAGCTCTATAAGTGCGGTTGTCTCTACACTTTAGTCGCTACCTGAATCCTTTTCTATCTCAGTATGTGTTACTATCATTTAGAAATCGTCGAACGTAACGAGTGGGAAGGAGAAACTTGGACTTTTTTCGTTCCGATGATCGATAATATCCCTGGAGTTGTTTACGGGGCTTTGAGTAAGCTCTTGGATAAAACCGACGGAGTTTTCGAGTTAGTTGATTGGTACGATAATACCAAAAAAAATGAACGAAAAATTCAATACTTGATGGATTTACCGGACCCGAGACGTGGCTATTACATGAAGCGATATAATTTTGCAGAAAATTATGAAAAAAATCCTGTCTCATCAGAAGAAATTCGGAAATGGGTCCATCGTTACAAAAGACGTGCTGATGAAATAAGTACAATGTGGAATAAAGGTCAAATAAATTTCGATTGCTCAGCCAGATCGGAATCTTCGCCGGAACCTTCATCGGAATCTTCGTCGGAATCTTCGTCGGAATCTACTGACAATGATTCAGGCACTGAAACTGATGATGCGACCCAAACTGATGATGCAACCCAAGCTTAACCGACGAAACTAAAGTTGGTCGGTGATCCGATATAAAAACAAAAATTATAATTAATCGTTAAAAATAGACTGTTTGTTTTGTTTTTTTTTTGTTTTTTTTTTGTTTTTTTTTTGTTTTTTTTTGGGGGGGGGTCCCATTTTTGAAACCCCTAGTGACCGCGCTTTTGTTCTATGTTTTATAAATCCGTAGTACCAGCGTTTGTTCTATGTTTTATAAATCCGTAGTACCCACTTTTGTTCTATGTTTTATAAATCCGTAGTACCCACTTTTGTTCTATGTTTTAGAAATCCGTAGTATCCACTTTTGTTCTATGTTTTATAAATCCGTAGTACCGGTGTTATCTCCTCTACTGGTAAAGTTGGTTCAACGCGTTGTATAAGTCACGCGCCACATCGGTCTGGGTTCTCGCGTATCCAGAGTCTGATTTTGTGAAACTGAATCCGACTCCCACTGGATTATCGATGAAGACTAAGTTATAATCGTGGTGCCAAGAATATTGTCTTTTTTCCAGAGTAAGTTTATCGTCATTATCGTCAACCTGAAAAGGTCCAAGTTCTTTGAAAAGTCCGTACATTGAACCGACGCCAGGGCCACCTTGTAACCAAATCACCAAAGGACGCTCTTCCCAGTTTTCGAGACGACTTTTGAAGAGCCAAAAGAATAAGTTCGAAAAAATATCTTTCCTGACTGTCAGATAACCTGAAAAGCTTTCTATACCCTCGAGTAAAGGAGGAACAGTCGCTAGCAGTCGAGCTTTTTCAATTTGACCGGATTTTATTAATGGCGTCAAAAATAAAGCTTCTCCAACCGCCCATTCGGACGTCTCGTTATTTGACTTTTTGAAGTCTTTCGAGAGGAAATTATATATTTTTCCAGTCGGGTTTTGCAGAAGTTTTTTTGGACTGTCTTCTAACGCATTTCCCAAAACTGATAGAAGTAAGAGATAAATTGTAGTGCACAGCATTTTGAGACTCGCAAATCTACAATGGATTTTAGGTCGTTGAGATGAAGTATTTTTTTGTTTTTTTAATTAAATAACTTATTAAGATTCTGTAGAATATTCAAACTGATCTAGCATAGAAAAAAATCAAACTATTTGGTTTAATATTTAAAATAATGCATTATTTTTATAGTACCGTATTGAAAAAAAAAAAAAAAACAAGCAGGGAAAATTCCAACACGCAGGTGTTGGAAAAGCGTGCCACTAAAGTCTGAACAGCTTTAATGCTTTTGCTAGCAATGATAATAATTAGACAGCATTCAACATGGAGCTGATCTCGAGAAAATTGAGTCCAAAGTTGAAGAGCTAGCATTTAAACAAAAAACTTGGAATTACGTACGTTTTGATTTCATTCAACTACCGTGTTGTGTTTTTGCATTTCAACACCGGAAAAGTGGAATTTACTATGTAGGAAAGGTACTTAATTTTTAGCGTTTAAAGTGACTTGGTTCCTTTCTTCTTTTTTTTGGCATAATCACGAAAAACGAAACTCTAAGAGAAACCAAACGGCAGAGTTGGTTTACACTGTTGATTATTTTAAAATCCGTCAATCCGGACACTTAATTCCGTTCCCAATTCTATAAAAGGAACCGAGTCGGAGTTGATTCCTTACGTGACTCGGATTAAGGTTTACCCTAATCAGCCAAAGGAACCAAGTTCTCATTTTATTTCATCATATGGACAATGACATCAATGAGGCTCACCAGCTCACTTTTACCTGGAATTTTGACGGGAAATAGTTGTTATTACAGAAGAAGCACTTGTTGCTTCGAGATTCAGTATTGCTAGCTCTATCAATCAATGACTCAATTTTATCAAAAATGTCACTCGGTTCTTTTGTGACAAGTGCTGTCCAATTGAGCTTGTTTGGTGAGAAATTATGAAAAAAATAAATTTAGATCAGATGTATCTATAAGGAGATGAGTCAAAGGCGTTGTTTTTGTGTGTTTGTTTTTTGTTTTTTGTTTTCAAAACTTTGGAGGGCTCTAGCTCAGAAGAGAAACATTTGCAGCACATACTCATGTAGGAAAATAAAGTCTTATATATATGTATGTTGACCCCAAAAATACACTCCATAAGTTTGGCACTCAAGTTTTGAAACACCCTGTTCTTGATATTTTGCTCCCCCCCCCGCCCCCGTCACAAAAGACAACATCTTGACCATGCACATTTTTAAAATCACAGTTTGACTGTAGAGATATTTTCTTCCCCCCCCCCCCCTTAACGAAAAAGGGGAGAATGGGTCACCTATCTCTGATGTTCGTCGTGCGCGTGCACAGATTGTTCGGCTTTACGACTGCAATTTTGGCTTTCTTTATAATGCGTTTTTTGGGTTTATTAGTGGATTTTATGACTATTTGATGCCACCAATGTAATTTTCAGACAATTTTACATCAGAATCAAAACTCTATAGCACTGTAGCAAAAGTTTGCAACAAACCCATTGAAAGCTGAAAAGAGAAAATTATTTGATAAGGCTCGATCTTTTTTACCCACATAAACTATAGACAATAGATATTTCTAAATCCCTCCACCTTTTAAACGGCTTGTTCAGGGATCAAACATGAGGTTGCGTTCTTTTGAAGTCAAAAAGCGTCATATTCGGAAAAGCCGTGATTCTAAATAATAAACAGTTTTTTATTTTATCTTTTTTTCCGTTTTAGGTGCTGTCAGCACTTATGGCGATTGTCACGATGTAGATACGTAATATGCATAAATGGAACACTTGCGAATTCATGAAACAATAATCCTTTAATATACAGAACTAACCATTTCAAGTGCCCTTTACACATCAAGCATTCTAGGGGTATAGATTAGTAGGTGTGGAGGTTTAAGAGGTTTGTGGATTTTAATTCCCCCTCTCCCCATTTATTTTCTTGAAAAGTATCGAAAGTTTACAGTTAAAACTATGCCATTATTCACTATAACGCATTGTCATATTATTTCTTTTTTTTTCTGTTGCCGTCGGTCGATATCATTTTTCGTGTTGGAAAAGCAAAGTTCCATACGGACCTATAATTTCCAAAATTTGAAGAAGCTTCCAGTGAAAAATTTTGTACACGCAACGAACTTTTTAGGATAGGTAAATAAGTTATTCCAGAGTCAATTCCATAGCCGCAGCGAGGAAGCTGTCCAGGGGTGGAAGACACGTGACAGCCCCTCTCATTTTTTAGAGCAATTAATGCGAATTTTACCCCTCTGGCTCCCTGTGTTCTGGATTTTAAACACCTATTTTTCAACAAAACGCCAAAAATGTCCTCAAAAATCCCTTGATTCCATCGACGCTCATTGAGGGGCTTTCAATTTGCCGATCCCCCAGAATGTCAAATGTTTCGATGCAAAGACCTGTTTAGTGTGACGTCATGAAAAAAATTGGTTCCAAACAAAGGCTTCGTCTCACTCGCTCTCGTGGGTTTTCCCATACGAAACACAGTCCAAATTTTCAAATACAAGTGCTAGTAAACAACACGTTCTTTACACGTTGTGTTTATCGCACCATTGGGTTCCACGTCCCTTATAAAAATTTCCGATTGTTTCAAAAAATTTTCCGATTGGATATATATTCCCGCGCTTTATTTCCCATAGAAATAATCGAAATTCTATAGAGACAATCGGAATTCGTGTAGATTCAAGCGCGCTGACTACAGCAACGATAGGTCTCATGATTGAAATAAGGCGAAATCATCTATGGTTCCTATTCTTACAGTTTTAACAGCCACTTTTTTCTCAGTGATAAAATATGAGTCCGCTATCACAAACTTTTTGAAACATCGCGCATCGATGCACAATCACAGTTATATCGAAGAAAGTCCTATGTTTTGTCCTTGTCACACTCACAGTTTCTTAAGAGCACAAAATTCTAGGATATAGGCTCATCAGCACCATCACGGCATGTGTTGTACCTCGAACAATAGCTTCGATACGAAGAGAAGTTAGAATGATTGAGTGTCATGGCGGTGATACTACCATAAGAGACCGTGAGTAAGACAAGGACAAAACGTAGAACGTCTTTCGGTATAACTGTGATTGTAAATTCGCTTGTGATCTTTTAGGAATTATGTTAGAGTGAAAAGATACTTTAAGGCAAGTGGAATCTAATGGTGCAATAAAATTTGAGAAAACTGTTGGTTAACTAGCATGAATTTGCGTTCGAAAATTTGGATCTGGTAAATCCACGAGAGTGGGCGAGATAGCGCATTTGTTTGGAACTAATTCTGATCGTGACGTCATCACTAAACAGGTCTACTTAAGGATATGAATGAGCCTCTCTCTTTTCTATACCCCTCCCGCTCTTCATCAATACCTCGTCGCTTCTTATCGATGTACCCTCGTCAAACAGATTTTGACACTTTTACGATGCCTGTCCTGAACGCTTAATGCACCGTGAAGAAATCTTGAGACCGGCGGAGCCCAAAGGCGAGGGGCAAAGAGGGTTTCTGTGAAGGGTGTTTCCACCCCCCTCCTGCCTTGGAATTTCGACTCATAGGTTGGCACAAATGACTTAGGTTGCTGGACCTGTATGGAATTCTCGTTTGAAGGAATTCGACTTTGACGCTTAATAACTTATTGAAATTAACAGGAATACCAAATCTTTTACAATTTTAAGAAAATAGACGCCGAGGCCTCCCGGATTGCAGCAATAATTTAACGATTAATGAAACCAGTTTTAGGAAAATACGTTTTTAATTTTTCAAACCTTCCCGCCAAAGGTTTTGCCATAAGCAAGGCATTGGACTTATATATTAGATATGAAAATGAAAACAAGAAGCGCACCGTATATATACGGCACGCTTAAAAATACAAAATAATTATTTCAAGATTTTTGTTTTCGTTTTTTGTTTTTTTTTTTTGAAACGGAATATTAAAGACACAAAATTTCCAGAAAAAGAGAGAAAAACTGTAAGGTCGTTAAAATCAATTGGTTTTTCCTTCTTGATTCATGTGACTGATTCCGATGTAACATAAACAAAATTATAAAACGTTTCACGATTTATCAAACGGTTCACAAAATACACCAAACTGTTAACGTGTATGTCAATAATTAAAACTTCTCTAACGCACTATTGCCACAGAAAAAATGACAATAATCGATTGATTTTACACTTATAAAATTGAATGAAACATTTTCAGTGAATTTCGTTAATTTAAAAAAGAAAAAAAAAACTTTTAACTTATGAAACTTTTGAAGATTGGCGCTTGCCATCTTTCAAACTTGAAATATGAATGACTTCACTTGCTGTTCCTAAATGTACGATGAAAAACTCAAGCACTCTTCGTTACAACGAAATTGATTTTTCGCGGTCTTAAAATGTGTCGAAACGCGATCTTTAAACGCTCATAAATACGAGGATAAACCGCGAGGTGAGGTGCTCCAATTTAATGACATTTTGTTTCATTTCAAAGATGGTTCCACCGGTTGAGAAAAGATTACACAGTTCATTACAGTTCATGACTTTACTGCTCGAAAATACTCGCATTTATAATCTTTTCTCGATCGGTGCAATCGCCGTGAAATGATTAAAATAACAGCACGTTTTTTTTTTAAAGTCATTGAATCTACCGGTAGAGGAAAAATTACAGATACGATTATTTTCGTGTATTACAGACGTACACTGAACTGAACTGTGTAATCTTTTCTTAACCGGTGGAAACATCAGCAAAATGAAAAAAATGCCATTAAATGTACAAGGAAAGGCAGCTTTGCTCAGCTCGTAAACTTTATTGGATACAAAATTAAACACTTTTCAGTTCGGAATGTCAGTCTCTTCACTCTGTTTCGATGACGGATAGTTGCGCGAAGATTAAGTGCAGTAGAATCTGTGCAACAGATTGACAGAGAACTCTTCAGTAACCTGTAGCAAGAGCCCCATTGTGAAACATGGCTATTGCTATATGGTCACCATCGTTAAAGTGAATCACCATCTATGAATGACCTTTGAAAAATGTACACTTTAACAATGGTTACCATAGTGATAGCCAAGTTCTATAATTTTCGACAAATAGCATCACGCAAAGACAGTCTTATTTAACGATCGGTTTATGTTAGCGCTGGGCAATAAAAATGGGAGTTTCTTATAAGTTAATATTGTCCCTCCATCAAGCAGTGGTTCTTAAGAACGACCATACTTTAGATGTGAGTCACTACTCTGGTGGCTAGTCACTCTGTGCGCCTCTGGTAGAAATGTTCCATGACTAATGGTGGACCAAAGTGTGCAACAGCCCATTGCACATTTTTGCTGTTATCGATCTAATAGTCGAGTCTGGTGTAACAACCTCACAAAATTACGATGGCAGTACTAAAAACTTCCGAAATCAACTCCTAAACTCAATAAACGCTTTTATTTACGAAAGCGTAAATGGTGGCTTAGGGCAGTAAAAATAGGAGATTCCCACCAAAAATACCATAACTCCATCAAGAAGTGGGCAATGAGAGACGAATTTCATTTGACACCGGTGTCACTAGATGCCAAAGTACCATTCATCGGATGTGGATCACTACTCTGATGACTAATTACTCTGTGAATCATACTTGTCAGCATAGAGAGAGTGACGAAATTAACCCTACACTGCGTAGTGTATCACTGGTGATACATAATGTAAAAAGCCCTATATCAGACATTGTAATGTATATTTTGACTTATTCCAAATTGTATCACCAGTGTCACATTATAAGAAAACATAAAAAGGGGCGCAAAGATTTTTCAAAAGACCACCAGCACTCATTATAATGCATTTAATAAAAGAAATCATGGTTGGGGGAAAATTTGTCCCCGTATCCAATTAAACCCCCAAATTTTCATTATTTTTACTAAGCTTCTGGCATTTGCTCTTTGAAAAATCCAATTAAAGGAAAAAATTCTTATTTTTTTGAAAATTTTGAAAAAAAAAAATTGTTTTTTTTTTTTTCTCGCCATTTCTTATGGTGTTATAGCACTTGTAAAAAACAAGACAAAAATGGAAAAATGAGAATTTTCACCGAAAAAATGTCTAATTATTTTTTTTGCTATTTTTCCCATATATGTGACCACTTAATGAATCGAAAAATCCAGTTTTGGTTGAAAAAAAAAAAATCTCATGCAGTGAAGGGTTAAGACAGGAATCTCCCATTAGTACTGCCCAGGCCACCATTACGCTCGCGCAAATAAAAGCGTATATAGAGTTAAGTAGTGGATTTTGGAAGTTTTGTAGTGCTGTCATCGTTATTTTTGGATGTTTCTACACCTGGGAGTTGATCGGGGACTTCATACTTAAACATATCGATAAAACTGAAAACAAGTGACACGATTGGGTGAGAGATCGATTCCGGGTGGATCTTTTTCGAGAACCATTGTCCAGTCGCTCGGTAAGTAAAGGTTGCTCCGTAGACACCTTTACATAACGAGCGACTGAACAATGGTTTCCAAAAGACTTCCGCCCCACATCGGTCTCCCACCCAATCGTGTCACTTGTATTCAGTTTTATCGATCTGTTTAACTATGAAGTCCCCGATCAGCTCGCAGAATCGACTATTAAATCTTTTAAAGCAAAAAAGTGCAACAGCCCCATTAGCAAGATCCCCATTTCCATAAACGAGATTGACTCCATTATTGAAACCTGCCTTATACCTATCATTGCTTTATCCACCCATCACTATGTTACGTTTCTAGAACGTTGTTTAAGTTTGATACTATGCCAACAGCAAGTATTTTGGTCCTCGGAGAACTCATGTCAAGTTTGATTTGCGGTTACCTCGCGGATGTTTTCGGGCGACTACGAATGTTTCAAATTTGCACTCTCTTCAACGCCCTCGGCTACGCCCTGGTCGCAGCATCCTCTAACTTCCTCACTCTTGTCACGGGTAGATTTTTCATGGGAGTCGCAATCGGTAAAAACACTTTACCATAAACCATTTGTGACCCGATCTGTGAAAAGGGACCTTATCTTCCGGATTCTGAAAACTGAGTTATTAAGACCACTGCATAGAGGACATTCAGACGAGCATTTTGACATAAAGTTGACCCCAAAAGCTCAAAAATTGACTGAGTTATGGCAGCTGACAAAAAAGGGGCCCTTAACTTCCCCGTGTTAAATTGCATAAGGAATTTAAAGGGCCCCTTTTCTAAATTTTTGACATGCTCTCAAAAAGTACCCGTAGCGCGTTCTGTGGTCACTAAAATGAACTAACTCTCATTGCTAGTTACTTTTAGTCCGTCAAAACAGCGTTTTCGAATATTTGACTTTTTTCACTTAAAATCGCTCTCCTGAAAAATTTTGTTCCGGAAGATAAGGTCCCTTTTCACAGATCGGGTCACATTTAGTGATGATGACACGATCAAAATTGGATCCAAAAAATTTTTCTATTTCGCTCTCTCTTATGATGTTATCCATAAAAAATTAGATCCACATTTTTGAATAAGAATTCATGCTACTAAACAACCAGTTTTCTCAAAGAACCTGTCTCTTACCCACACGGGGGAAAAAAAACTACGGTGAAAATAACCATACGGATACCTGATTTTGGCACCTGCTAGATGTTATGGTAATGTTAACCAGAAGTATACCATGTTTTGACTAGGTATATACTAGGTGATGTTACCTGATTGCATGTCGAGTTTACTCAAAGTATCGGTAAATGTACCATACTTCTGGTTAAGTTTACCATAACATCTAGCAGGTGCCAAAATCAGGTATCCGTATAGTTATTTACACTAATCTTTTTTTTCCGTGCATATTAACCCGATGGTGGATTTTCGAACCATAACAGTTAACTATTGATCTATCATACTACCTCAAAGTCAAATAGAGGGGCTACATAGAATTTTAATATAACGATCCTGCGGACCGATCCTTAAAATTCAGTACTTTTGGGTAGACTGGATAAGAATGGAAAACGGTGATTGGTGGAGACGAGTCACGTGGTTGCCCAGTCTAGTCAAAATACGGAATGGATTAGATTGGTTATCAGGTACTCCAAGACTGCCCGATAACCAATTAGATAAATTCTGTCGTTTGATTAGACTTGGCAGTTGGCAACCACGTGACTCGTCTCTACCAATCACCGTTTTCCATTCTTATCCAGTCTACCCAAAAGTAGTGAATTTCAAGGATCGGCCTGCAGGTGAGAAAATGTTGCTTGTTTTTGTCATGTGTCAGTTTCTTTATCGTGCAAATCCTTCCAGAAGAAACAGTCATATCGATTTGTGTGTCCAAGTATCCACACTAAAACACCTGCATTTTTTTTTATAACCAATTTCAAATGATTTGTCAATTTTTTTTTTTTTTTTTTTTTTTTTTTTTTTTTTTTTTTTTTTTTTTTTTTTTTTTTTAAAGTTTAAAAAAAGTGAGGAAAACAAATGGAGCCTGCGTGAAATTCATATCGATTTATTTGTCCAGATATTGCCACTCTAAAACACTTTCACTTTCATTTATGAACGTGAAAATGTTCATAAAAGATTTCCATCATGGCTAAGTACCTCCTTGCACTGAAAAGAAAAAAAAAAAACAGATTACCTGAAGCATGACAACATGTGAACCTATGTAAGGGATAGTGCAATGGGCGGTGGCGTCGCGTGCCATCTGGCAACAATGCAACTGCTCCATTTAAACTCATTAAATATATCGAAGTTTACTTGTGCACTGTGCACCCCCTGAATTTGATCTTTTACATGACTTTAAATGGACAGAATACATTGTTGCCAAATTACACGCGACGCCACTGACAATGGGTCTCTTTCAAACTTTTGCCACAACGATTAAGAGTGTTTAATCTAATGTAAAATCGCCTGAAAAGTCCATTGTTGGGATCAGAAAGTCATAAAATGCAGTAATAAACTCACAAGAGACGTTTAATGAAATCCAAGTGGCGGGAAAAATCGAGCAATCTGTATGCATGCACCGTGAATATCCAAGGATGGCCAAATTTGACAACCTCACTGCATGAAGAGGTTATGGTTTGTTTACGTTGTGATTGGTTGAGATCGATATTGTGAGGTTGGCTATCCTTGGATGTTCGTGTTCCATGCGTACAAATTGCTTAATATTTCTCAGCCATCTTGGATTTCATTAAATTCTTCTTGTGAGTTTATTATTGCATTTTATGACCCGATGCCACCAAAGGATTTTCAGGCGATTTTACTCAAAATTTAACACTCTAAATCTTTTAGCAAAAGTTTGCATCAGACCCCTTTCCAGAAAGCTATATAGTGCACTATAGCACTATAGTTCTAGATAATATTTAGGAAATTCTAGTGCAGTGACCATATTCTGGTATTAAACCAGCATTTTCTGGTCAAAATACTTTTACTTTCTGTCGTTCCCATATCGGTTGTGCTTCTGGTAGTATGAGTAGAATCTGGTATTATGACTATCGCTTTATTTTTTCAGTGTGAAGTTTTTAAAATCACGTCCCAAAAGTACTCTGTGTCACTATAGCTCGTTGGGGGGGGGGGCGTCCGGAAGCGTTTTAGAATTAAAATGATCGGAGATCTGATGAAACTGAGATTATAAATAAACGGAATGCAGCTTTTTAAAAAACGATAGATTATCCATTCATACGCTGCTTCTAACCTAAATAATAAAGATTTAGTAAAATACCTGCCTTCTAAGCGAAATTGGAAGTTCATCACCTTTTAACCCCGAGTAGAGGTAGTTTCAGAAGTGAAGGCGCACCGAGACCGATAATCTTTGGGAAAACGTCAACTTTATTTCTGATATTACTCGATGGAAATTACTAAAAATGAAATCGAGTGATCACTTTTCAACAAGGAACAATTTAAAAGCAAAAGAAGAAAGTCAGAGGCAAGTTCGGTTTTTATTTGAAGGAACTAATGTTGAAAATTCGACAAAGATTATAGTTTAGGGCGCTTACACTTCTGAGACGGGTCAACCCCGGCTGCACCGAAGTAAAACTGCGATAAAGCTGGGGTACGCCGGATTTCCGAATAATTACTATCAGTTTTGCTTAGAATGCACGTCTTTTACAAAATATTCAATATTTATGTGAGAAACGGGGTTGAAATGTTGAAATAGTCAATCCATCGATTTTTAAAAGTTGAATTCCTTTTATTTGTAACCTCAGTTTCACCAGCACCCCGATCCGATGAATTCTAGAACGCTCTCTTCTAAATGAGGTATTCTATACTTAGATTTATAATTGTTTGCCGGTTGTTAAAAGAAAACCAAAAAAACAAAAAACAAAACCGTTTCAGGAGCTTACTCCGCAGGGACAGTCTTCGTGAGCGAAACATCCCCGCCCGAGTTCAGGGGTCTCTTCCTATCGATGTCTTCCACTTGTATCGCCGTCGGATTGGGTCTGATGTCCTTCATCGGTGTTTACCTGCCGTGGAATATCGCTTCGACGATCATGTGCGCATTTGACATGCTAGCTTTCAATCTGACGTTCCTCTACCACGAACCAGCGTCTTGGTTGGTTCAGATGGGGAGGCTTGATGAAGCGGAACAAAGTCTGAAACGGGTCGAACTACCGGAGAACGTGAATGCGAGACTGAAGGGAAAAACAAGAGGCGAAAGCAGAGAGGGAAAAAGAGGGCGGTGGCTTAAAGATAGGTAAGATTAGAATCCGTACTTACTTTTACATTGGTTTTTTTGAAGCACTGTGTATAACTATCTTGTCCAAATCTCTCGTTACAATGATGATGATGAGTGGATATACAAGAAGTCATTCATTGACTTCAGTAATGGGTCTGTTACACACATCGGTTAGAACGTTTTAAAGAATCAATTCATTTGTAAAAATCCGTAAAAATGACAATAGCAGCATCAGAAAACACCAACATTCAATAATATAAAATCACAATTGTGAAAAACACTAGACAGTATTCACCCATGTATCTTTCCACCACGTGCATAATATTTCGCGGGGGTTTGCGCGGCACATTCAGATAATCATGGCCGACTGTCATCACAGCTGACTTCATAAAAAAATATAAAGACTGCCGGCGTCTGTTCGAATACCTACGTCTCAATATCCTCAATCCCTCACAATAGGTTGTGGAAGGTACGAAATCCGATATTTGTGTCGAAAAAAATTTTCAAGATGAAACAATAACACACTGCGGAGCCACAAAGGATGATGATTGAAGTTGGAATCATACTTGGAATTCCTGTGTGTTATTTTTTCATCTTGATACATTTTCGACACGAATATCGGTTTCCGTACCTTCCACAACCTATTGCGTGAAGAATTGAGGATATTGAGACGTAGGAATTCGAACAGGCGCCACGCCGCGCCGTCAGTGTTTTCTGTTTATTTGTTTATAGTACGGGAACTTGGCTGATGCACTACCGTGGACCCAGATAAAGTCAGCTGTGATGACAGCCAGCCATGATTATTTGAATGTTCCGCGCCAACCGCGCGAAATATCGTGCACGAGGTGGAAAGATACAGGGGTGAATAGTGTCTACTGTTTTTCACAAATTGTGAGTTTATTATTAAATTTTGGTGTTTCCTGATGTCACCATTGTCATTTTTACGGATTTTTACTTAGGAATTGATTCTTTAATACGCTCTTGCCGAAGTGTGCAACAGACCCATTGCGGGATATTTTCTGTTGAAAAAAGGCGACCCTGGTAAAAGTTTTCCATGAATTTCCTTGACCAAAATTCCATAGGTATCATTTTTGTGAGTAATTGTTTTTTTTTTTTTCCATGTAGTTACATGGAAAAAATTTTATGTAATCCTATGAAAGGCCCATGGAATGTCATGAAATGTTATGGAGAAATGATGGTTTGCCAACGGAATTCCATGACATTTATAAAGCGTTCCAATAAATGCCCACAGAAATAATGCCCACCGAATTTTGTTCATAGAAATCCATGGAACCTTATTACCAGTGAAAATTTGAGGCTTCTTGGGGGGGGGGGAGGCACGTGCCTTCGCCCTCCTCCCCCGGTGGATCCGCCATTGCTTCCATTGGATTAAACATTAATAACTCTAACCTAAAATTCCCTTCCGTCAATTACGCAGCTTACCCATTTGACTGCCTTTAGTGCCTTTCCAGATAAATTGATGCTCATTGATCACACCCAAACCCAAATTTTTTAAATTCAAATCCATTGTTTTCCCATAGGTTTTGATGTAATTCTTGAACCAACCGTTTGGAAACCTTTCTTGATGATGACCGCGATATCAGCGTTGCAGGGAGGCAGCGGTTACTACACGGTCGTCTTCTACACGATCAATTTCATTGAAGAATTTCAAATTCCGTTCGATTCGGCTCAAGTCATGGTGGCGTTCGGTGTCGCCAGGGTCCTGTCATCGGCATCATCAACTCTTCTGCTCCGTCGGATGGGACGAAAGACAATCGGCGCCATTTCTGGGTTCGCCTCGGCCCTTGTTTTATCTGTCGTGTGTGGATACCTTCAATTGAGGAGTAATAATCTGGTTCTTGCCGAAGAGTATTCCTGGGTGCCGGCTTGTTCGTTGATCCTGTTTGTTTTGACCACAGGTACCTATACACTAATTTCGTGATGACTTGGTGATGACGTCATCTGGTAATGAGTGTTCCAAAGAAAAACAAAAAAACTGTCTCTCTCGCACTCACCTAACTCCTAATTACTGCTATCTCACGCTAGTTTCAAAAATCGTATGTAGAGACATCTTTTGTGTTTTTTTTTTTTTTTTTTTTTTTTTTTTTTTTTTTTTTTTTTTTTTGGTACCAAAAACAAATTTCTCGAGGCATTTTAATGCGATTTTGATACATATTATGTCGTAAAACAAGGCCCTGTATACGAATTTCAAAACTAGAAAGAGACGGGTGTACAACTGGGGGTACAACAATACATGGGGGTCACGGGAGAGCGGTTTAGTTTGGAACGCTTCGCGAGTTTTGTCACAACCGATATAGAGGGTTTTAGCAATAATAATAATTTTGATAATAATTTGTCGTAAAACAAGGCCCTGTATACTTATTTTGTGAAATTTTATGGCAGAGATGAATTTCTCGAGGCATTTTAATGCGATTTTGATAATAATTTGTCGGAAAACAAGGCCCTGTATACGAATTTCGATACTAGAAAGAGATGGATATACATGGGGGTCACGGAAGAGTGAATGAGATAGTTTGGAACGTTACTCGAGTTTTATCACAACCGATGGCGATCGATGAGTGCATTGTTGTGGTTGTTGGCTAACCGTTGACTTCGCACTAAGTAATGTCAGTTGACTCCTTAGATGTTGGTTTAGGTAGGCACTATGCAATACTTGACACAGTTAATTGAAGCATTGGAGGTGGCCTACCTTGCCAAAATGTAGACCTGACGTTATTGGATTTTCCGCTTTTTCATTTGGAAATTGGACTCAATTTAAGATACTAACAACACGTCTTTTCCCAAAAGCGACTAGTGGCGTTATCAATCGGATTGAAATCCGGCTGGAATTAACTTACTTAATTGTGTACCAAGCTTAAATTTTTGGAAGAACCTCTCAGTCACGATGATTTTACTGATGATCATGGTTATGTTTA
>VMOF01000013.1:12555043-12623769 GCA_011764245.1 Trialeurodes vaporariorum
AGATGCGTTTTGACACATTAATTTTCATTGTAGACCGTATTTAAAGTTTTTTTTCAAGCTGTGAAACAGTGATGGTTTTTAAACGTAATTTTTCCACGAAACCTCATTTTTATTAGATCGTAACTTTTGTTACCCACCTCTATACCTTTTGTCTAGCTATTTCGGTCATTTCCCACACTAACTCAATCTCTTTCGCACTCATTGAACATCAGCCCGACTGCGTCAATAGATACGACTTTAATATTGAACAGATTTTAATGGTTAATGGGTCGATGGTTCAAAAATTTTCTAAAACTATTACGAAGCCGATGTATAATAATCTTGTTTGTTTCATTTAGATTATCTGAAAGTAATGATATATCTGGGAAAACTGATGCCGTGGTATGGAGTGTGTTGGTTGAAAGATGAGAAACTCCATCGGTATATATTCTAGTCCGTAGCGCGTTCTCTGCCTTTAAAGGTCATACAGTTGAAGAGCGTTTATTGAGGGGATTTTAGAGTTTTTCAGCAACATTATTGTCAGTTTCGCTCCTGTTTACCCCAAAAATGTACTTCTTTTGTGGCAAAACCTTGCAACAGCCCATTATTCGATAATGATTTATTATGATAGGTGTATAAAACATCTGCCTGCTTAATTCCAATAAGTCCAAACCATAGTCTAATACCTCGTATAGGCCGCAAGTAATAGATTATTCAAGCATCAAATTTTCGAACAATTATTTTCAAAATATTTTATATTCACCCGGAGGCTTGAAAAGTTGACTATTAATACTATTTCAAATAAAATGAAGACTTATACGATATCTATAATGAGAGACAATGGGTGGCGCAGGAAAGAGAGAACACGTGAGAGTGGTATCAATTGTTTCTATTATTGAATGTTGTTGTTGTTTTTTTTGTTTTTTTTGTTTTTTGTTTTTTGTTTTTTTTTTAATCAACAGTTCATCGACTGGTTCGTCACACTTCTCCACCTCTTATAAATAAATGCGTAGTATGTAAATATGTGATATCATTCACAAAGATTAGGTATGCATCGAGGAATCAGAGTATCGATGATGGGTGTGTATTTGAGATATAGGTATAATCTTATCGAAACATTATTGCTGGAATTACGGCAAGTTTTTTGCAAGCTTTTACGCGAAACGCTAAGCCGCGTTCCTCAAAATAAAAAAGCTTTCAAGTCCTTCTGTCTTGAGAATGCAATAAAAATGTTCGCGCATCATTTCTCGATTACCCGTCCACTCCTACATAGTGAACGCCACTCCATTAAATGTTTCCGACGTTTCTGACGTTCGAAGCTCCTCTACATCATCACGTGATAAAGGTATCGATCTTGATTTCGGGCGAGGTGCTCTATGCCCATTACAGTTCTTCTTTACTGTCAGCTGATGTAGCTAAAATCAATAAAAATACAGATTGTAAATTCTTTAGAGGTCAAATGATAAGGAATCAAGACTAATTAATTATTATCCAACGCCTTTACATTGTCTGTTACAACGCAACAGCCTTTTTTAAGTGCTTATGCCTATGAAATTTTTCCTACGCAGCTGTTTTGTTTCCGCCTCATTAGATTTTTGATCAGAATCTATGACACCAGTCGCCAACAGGTGTGTTAAAGAACGTTATGCAACTCTTAATATGCGCCTAGTTAATCATTCAATGTATGTTAAAAACTGTTTCTCACAGAAAACGGAATTCATAAATGGAACACACATTCAGAAATCGTTTAACAATGAATCACAAGCATAAAAGCACGTTCATTCATTATAACTTTCTCCTACCTCTGCGCTCGAAGTATACATACATGCATACTCATTATTATATATATAGTGTCGATACCGAGGACGGAAAACGTTCTAAAAACGCGGGTCAATACTGAGAAAATTCATGGAAAAATACTGCGTAAAAATTATTTTTCCCAGCAAACCTGCAGGA
Organism: Trialeurodes vaporariorum; assembly: GCA_011764245.1. Classification (NCBI taxonomy): domain Eukaryota; kingdom Metazoa; phylum Arthropoda; class Insecta; order Hemiptera; family Aleyrodidae; genus Trialeurodes; species Trialeurodes vaporariorum. Next base: position 12,556,979 of record VMOF01000013.1, read on the forward strand.
ATCCCTATATTTACCTCCATTTTATTGTTCAATGAGAAACCACTGTGGCAAATGCTCAGTTATTTATTGTCAGTGGTGTTCTGTAAAAAATCTTTCTCCTTGAAAAAAATTGAATTCCGTCTAAAATTGCTTGGTAAAATTCTTAATTATATGCAAACCGGACCATAGGTGTATATACAGGCCATGGGCATTTGCCGTTTGTGCATGCACCCGTGGTGACTATCACTTGCGCCCAAGGGGGGGGGGGGGCTGGGACTTTTGCCTGAGGGTATAGTGGGGAAAGGGGCATTTTTTTTTTTTTTTTTTTTTTCCAATACTCCCTTTTTGAAACGCATCAAAAGCTGTTTCAAAATAGAAATTCCACCATATGTTCCTTGCGAAGAGCCGTAGCGCTCACCTCGATTAATATGGAGAATAAACCAATGTACTTTATCTTAAGTCTTATTCAGATATATTTATTGATAGTAATCAGCGGGGGGGGGGGGGGGGGCGGCGGCAGATGACAGTGCTAAAGCCCTCCTCCGAAATTACAGAAAAAGGTGGATGGAGAGCGGAAGGAAATAAAGAAATGACGAAAAAGTGGAGTGAAAGGAGAAACGGGTGAAATAAAGGCCTGTAGCCTCCCCCGAAAAACATTTTAGATCTGCAGCCAGTGCAGCCCTCCCCGAAAAAATAAAAATCTCTAGTCTCGATACTGGCCATAGCTATTTTACCTCGTTAAAATTGAAGAGGCGAAAAAGTAATACACATAGGTACTATGCGTTTCCATGAGCGAGTATGTAATTATGTATTTATTGTATTTTTTTAGCTATGAATGTAAGATAATGTAAAACTAATTAAATGAAGATAATTAGTTTTCAATTGGGACGACTCCGCATCTGAAGCGAATATGCTGTACTTTAAGACTTCCTTTTCCTCTTTTTTCTCCTCTTTTCCTATTTTCTTCTACCTCTTAGTGCCCCTGAATCTTGTACATCCGGCCGCCCGCCCGTCTTTGAGGCCTAATATATGTATATCCTTACTTCACTGGTCGCAGGGTGCAGTGTGTGCGGTGAAGGCTGAACACCCCTAATTCGGCCAATTAAACGGTATCTAAAATGAACAACATGCAAAGTTGCATGCCAATTGCACGCAACGCCAATGATTATACTATATATTGCTTGGGACTTCTGCGAGCGGGTAGGTACCTTCTTCCGAAAGATGAGGATTTTGAGTTTTGAAGAATGCGTTTACTTTACATTCTGCTCAAAACTTGTCGTTTTATGCCGAATGGTGGGCGCGGCGGACCAAATGGTAACTTCCGGGCCCAATACCATCAGCGACACGCAAATAGGCAACGTTTCCTTTTGTTCGTTTAAAATAACCCATCGGATAAGATCGAACTATTGCTAACAACTTCAAATTTGACCTTTTTCGCTGAATAGGGCAGTTGCAAGGGTCTAAAATGTTGTGTTTTTTTTTTAAGGAAAATGATAGTACTTGATGATACCTAGGAACAACGGTGTCTTTGGTTTTTTCATAAGTGCCCTGGTTTTGGAGATACACTCGTGTGAAGGTGCAAAAAATCGTGGGTGTAGTGACGTCACTGGGGAATCCCCATTTAAAACAATGTATTTTGAGACAAAATCTCACGGAACAATGGGACTTCATTAGAAACCAAAAGCATCTTTGTTCTCAGCTCATCAAGTACTTTCATTTACTTTATATAAAAAACGCAACATTTTAGACCCTTGCATATGCCCCATTGAATGAACATAGTGAAACTTTGCCTAAGCGGGGGGGGGGTGTCAAGAGAATAAACAGTAAATAGCAAGAGAATTGCTGAAATGTGAGTTTAATTGTTATACTCGCAACTTCCAATGAATCAGATTGTATTTTCCAACGTTATGAAAAGACGTTTACTGATTATATGTATCTTGACTGTATCATGAGTAACATCAATTTAACGTTCTTTCAACGCAACTTGGATCGTGACTACGTCATGAAAAAGACGTTCCCACGTTACACGAACGTTACTATGACGTTGCCGTTAGCGATGTGACGAGTAGACTTAACGAGATACGTGACATTACAAGCGATCAGTTATATTTCTTATGTTTTACATTTTTTTGAATTATTAATAGTTTTTTATGTTGGCTGTAACTTTAACTTAAAAGCTCAACCTGATTACGTGAATTGGTTGTGGTCTAAGTAACGTTTTTAGAACATAATGGACTTCCATGTCATGCATTCAGCACTGAAGTCAGTGATCATTTTTTGAAAGTTATTTGAAATAATAACGTCGGAACTATTTCATTATAGTAAATTTCATATATTTTTTCAGGAAACACAGGAGCTCATTCTGCAGAAGATTATGCCTTATTTAGCTATTCGTCATAAAATCGAAAGTCTTGAGGCTCTACTTTACCCGGAGGCAAGGACTAAACTAGGTGCCATGAGATTCGGCAATCTTCGGGACATAATGACTTTCCATACCAAGATGTGGCTTTTAATTTTTGAGAAAACACATGATGGGAGAGTTAAAAGAATTTTGAAACTCCTAGAAGGTGCAAAAATCACAGTAGAAGATTTTTGCTTAAGCATTGGTGGATTTTTTGCATTATCTTCAGACAACATACATGTACCATCGGTACTGAGATACACTATAAAACAATTGGTGGACGCTGTAAAATACAATACAGGTGTTGTGGATCCAACAACTTTAAAGACTGTGAGGGTACTCAAGAAAATTTAGTTGTAGAATTCTTTAAAAGTTTGAAAGCTTCTACTTAAATTATGGTTATCACATAATGTTAGTACATTTTCAAGCATAAGGAAACATTCTTCTTTTTTCATAGTGTTTTTCTTATTCAATTTTATTTCACTACTGTTAAAAGCTGTGTATAGTTTTCATTAAATTTGTTTTTGTTACAGATCCCTGAAATTATAGGGACCTGTAAATCATCATAAATATAGCTTAACACATAATTTGTATTGATAGTATTTTTTTCTTCAACGAATGGAAACCAAATATTATCGAACCAACTTCCTAATTTAATTTGATAATTATTATTCGCAATAAATGTAAATATGTCTTGTTACCGATATGCTTGGTGAATGAACGGATGAGCTAAAGAAAGTGATGAAAAAAAATGATACTTATGCAAACGTATGACAACGCTGTAATGTCAGCAAATTTCAATAGTGTCAGCAATTAATATTTTCCGATGCAACTCTCTGTCCGTTCTCTCTCTCCTTCAAGTCAGTCGTTCGTCGTTCTATCCTAGATATGTAGCCTCAGCTCATCATATTCTGTTTACTAAATAAATGCGGTATGCATTCGTTTCTCTCAAACAAATTGTTGTTGGACTAAATTCTTTCCTCGACTCTGCTTAATGTCAAAAGTAAACTTTTTACATCGGGTTATGGGCTCAGACAGCTTTCAACTGTGGCTTAAGTATTGATGGAAAAGTGTTTTTTCGTGTAGTGAGTGTTTGTGCGTTGATAATCGGTCGAAATATTTTTGCGGACAATTTTATTTTTGTTTTTTAACATGGGTTGGTTTAATAATAACAACGACCAAGAAATAACCATAAAAAATGACTTGGATCTCCATGATATTATTTTATACACACTGTTTCTTGTTTTAGTGTTTGTTTTGGTGATTTACTTCATTATGCGAAAATGTAAAAAAATGAATCGGCAGATCAGAGCAGTGCGAAACGCTTAAATCTTGCGGGAAGCAAGTTAAAACTTTAAATCTTGCGGGAAGCAAGTTAAAACTTTAAATCTTGCGGGAAGCAAGTTAAAACTTAAAATCTTGCGGGAAGCAAGTTAAAACCTTTAAATCTTGCGGGAAGCATAAAAAACCAAAACCTAAACAAAAATGGGTGACGATTGTGCGCACGTAGAGAAACTGAAAAGTGCCGAAACTTTTCAGTTATGGAAATTCCAAGTCACAATTTTGTGTCAAGCGATAAATGAGTGGGAAATAGTCAATGGGCAAAAAAAGAAGACGAACCTGAAAGAAAGTGAGAAAGCAAGTGACTGGGATCAAAAAGACGCGAAATGTAAAAAAATAATCATGTCAACGGTAGATAAAACTCTCTTGGCTCACGTGATGTTATGTACAACGGCCGCAGAAATGTTCGAGAAGCTGACCACCATGTTCGAAAATAAGACCGAGGAACGGAAATCTCTTTTGATGCAGGAATTTTTCAACTCCAAGATCGCTAGAGGTGAGAAAGTGTCAACCTTTGTCAGCAATATTTCAGGACTTTTCTCCAGATTGAAATCTTTGGATACAAATTTGAGTGACGATTTTTTGACAAACAAAATAATATCATCATTACCTGAAAATTTCAGTACTTTTGTCACGACATGGTGTATAAATGGCAATAAAAATTTAAATGATCTGATAGCGAATCTCATTAGTGAGGAGAACAGATCTGAGTCTAAAAATGAAGAATCTGTCTCATTTCTCTCAGGTGAGATAACATGTTATAAGTGCCAAAAGAAAGGTCATATCGCAAAAAAATACCCCGACAATAATGCTCATTTTAAAAAGGCTAAAACTAAATGCAGCATATGCAAAAAATCTAATCACACAGAAGAAAAATGTTTCTTCAAGAAAGGAGGAAAGTATTATAAGGGTGACAAAGAAGACGAAACAGCAAAAGCGTCTTTCTTCGCACATGATTTTAAAGGTCAAGAAGAAGGCAATGATAAGTCAAAAGCAACCGTTTTTTTTGTCAACCATGCTGAGAGATGTGATGAATGGGTACTAGATTCGGGGAGCTCTTCGCATATGACCAACAATCTAAACTCTCTCGAAAAGGTGCGTGATGCAGACTCAGAAGTAGCCATTGCTCAAAAGGGCAAAACGTTGAAAATTAATAAGAAAGGTGATATAAATTCTGATAAATGTATTTTGACTAATGTTTTGTACACACCAGATCTCAGACGAAATTTAATGTCTGTGGGTGCAATAGTCGACAAAGGTGCGAAGGTTATTTTTGACAGCAAAGGAACAACGGTCGTTAAGGAGGGAGTTGAAATAATGAAAGGCCCTCGAAGCGAAAATGGGCTATTTACAATCAACTTGAATGTACGAGAAGAAGAAAGCACTTTTCTGACATGCAAAACTGAAAATGTACTAGAGTGGCACAAAAAGTTAGGTCATTTGGGAGCAACGAACATGAAAAAAATTCAAAATATGGCAGATGGTGCACATTTCGAATCGAAAGAAATTGATGAAGCTGTTAGGAATTGCGAAGTATGTTTAAGGGCCAAGCAAACCAGGACTCCTTTCGGAGATGAAAGGTCAAAAGCATCAAAAGCGTTAGAAATAGTCCACTCTGACGTGTGTGGCCCCATCTCTCCAAAAACGTGGGATGATAAATCTTATATTGTAACATTTCAAGATGATTATACAGGCTTTGTTCAGGTGTACCGTATGGCTCATAAGAGTGAAGTTTTTGGTTACTTTCAAGACTATGCGGCAGAAGTCGAAACAAAATGGGAAACAAAAATTAAAATGTTAAGAAGTGACAACGGTGGTGAGTATTCATCCAACGAGTTCAAACGCTGGTGCAAGCAGCGAGGAACTGTGTTGGACCGACCACCCCCATACTGCCCAAACTTAAATGGAAAAGCAGAAAAAAGCTCAATCACACACTTTTTAATAAAGCAAGAGCTCTTATTTTTGAATCTCAAGTTGACAAACAATTGTGGGGTGAAGCAATCCTGGTCGCAGCGCATTTAATCAATAGAAGCCCAAAAAGAACATTTGAGAAAACGCCGCACAGTGCAGCGACCTGTGGACAAAAGTCAAAAAACCGACCATCTTGTAGGGTTTTTTGGACTTTTCTAATGGAAAGGGGGGTAACCAATGGGTAAGTTTCCGGCATTGGTTTTCTTTAATTGCAAAATCAACGACTGTGGCGACAATGGGAAGATAAGAGATCGTCGCTTCAGATTCGGCGACGCGCATTTGAGTTACGCAGTGGCGCTACCCTAGATGAGTCAGATTACGAAGACAAATGTCAGAATAACAACAACTATGGATCTCTCCACTTCCGATAAGTTATTTCTTCAAGAAAATAAGTTTGTTCACTTATTTAATTGAAATAGTTCACTTATTAAAGCTATTTTGGAAAAAAAGGTTAAATTTGCCGGTTTTTTTAATTATTCAAAATGTTTGGAGACGTGTATAAAAAATATAACGAATTATAACTCCCCCATTTTCACATATTTTGTAGCCCAAACTATGAGGATTCAGAATATTTGTTCAGATTTTGCGCAAACTTGCGCATAATCTCACAGCCATAGTTTGAAATGTGCCGGTTTTACCATACTCCCTTAAAATCGTGTTTAACCTGAGCTCATAGTAATATTCATAATTCTTCTGAATTAGTTGGTATAGAGAGCAATAAGGGCTTGAGACCTTAATGAAACAATGAGTTGTGGTAACAAAGTCGTCTTGTACGATTCTATTGCTTAATAATCCCTCATGTGATTCTCACTTCTTTAACTTGCGAAGTGAATGTTCTCAAATCAGAATAAAGAACTGAAAGAAATAAGAGAAGAGGCAGAGTATTTTCTTCAAAACATCTTGGCTATAGGTACCTAATAAACAGCCTACTTGAGACTGAAATAATTAATGCTGCATTACAAAACTGAACTTGACGAGTAAATAAAGCAGAATGAACATCTTCAGGATTTAACGATGACATGCTATAATAATTAAGTCACGAATTTACAAGTGTTATATTTTAGCAACTTAGAGGTACGAGGGTGGATTTTAAAGTAAGTTTACCTATTTTTTCTCAGGGACTATTAATGTTAGAAAAAAACAAAACCATTGTTGAAACGTACATACTCTCAGCTTTTTAACGAGCTACAGTTTTTCAAATTTGGCTTACGCGTTGCGGAGATATCGTGGATTTTCCCGCCTCTCCTTCAAACGTGCCCACCTTTTACGCGCTGCGGAGCTTCACAGAAAACATGAGTTGAAGAATTTGAAAAAGTAAAATAGAGCTATTATTTTATTGAAACAAGTTATAACATTGTTGTGAGGCATCTCACCTCATTTTTTGACACAGCCAATCGCTAGATTCTTGAATTTTTCAAATCGGTGCAACAATTTCTGTATAAACAGCCGTCGTAAAATGCTTTCCCCATACTCCTGAACCAGGTTTTGACGCAAGCTGCTAATCCAGCTTCAATTCATGATGATTGCACTGTCAGTATTGACTGAAAGTTTGAAGATCAATACAAATTGGATCATTTCATCAGTAGAAGAGTAGTCTATCCAGTTAAAAACATGCACTCAGGTGTTATTGAGATGTCTGATCCGGAGATAAGCGCATCGCCTGCCGAAACTCGCAGTCTTTTGTAGAGCGTGAAAAGGTTGGCACGTTTGAAGGAGAGACGGGTGGAGAAAATTCACGATATCTCCGCAAAGCGTTGGTCAAATTTGAAAAACTAAAGCTCGTTAGAAAGCTGAAAGTACGTACGTTTTAACGCTGGGTTTGTTTTTTTCTGGCATTGATAGTTTCTGAGGAAAAAAATAGGTAAACTTACTTTAAAATCCACCCTCGTATTTTTTCAATTGAAAAGGAGGATGCAAAATGGAAAGTATCTATAATATGTTTGACATTTTGATACTTTTAGCATAAATACGGATTAATCTAGGAGAGAATTATTTCACTCTACTGCCTGAGAAAAGGCCGTAAAAAACCCTTTAATTTCATTTGACAATGCATTGCCGCAATGGTGAAACTCAATAGGTGCGAAGGTTGAAGTTGTGTGATTACAGTCGCCTCGCCACATACATCCACGTTCGCGCCTCAACACTCTCGCTACAATTGAATCAATATATATTTATTACATAATTTGTTTCAATTTCTTTTGAGGAAGACTAAATTTTACTTTCTTTAATAATTAGAGAAGTCGTTTACGCTTTGTTCACGTTTTTTTTAATACTTAACATATTTTTATCGTTGTTATCAAACTCATTTGGTGAGTTTTTTTTTCTTTTTTTTGAGCTCGTTGTTTTACTACCAAGCTCACATTATGTTTTATCTAATAAATAATCCAGTTGCATCCTCAAGAAGGATATCTGATTTTTGATAACTAGGAGTATAGTTTTTATTTGTTGTCAGTCCGACAGGAAAAAAAAAAAAGAAAAAAAAAAGGGAGTTGCAATTCAACAGTGTTTTCCAGATTGAAGTGGCATGTACATTGGCAGGAGGTACCGTGAGATTTTTCTAGGCCCTATGATCATCCCTCTTTCGAGAAAAATAATGTATATACGTGTAGTATTTCATTGTTTTAGCATAAATAAATTTTTGATACCATCCCACCAATTCGTCAAGTAAACCGATAAAAAAAAAGATATTTTACTATGACAGAAAAAGGCGTCAAAATAATGCTTGTAGATTCTTGGTGATTCTGCGGCCCTCCTGCCCCCTTTCAAGATAACGTTCAGAATTGTAACTTTCCCAGTGTTTAGCTTAATAAATTACCTACATTTTGCCCAAGTTTCAAGTCTTTATCTGCTTTCGTTAAAAAGTTATGACTTTTGTCCGTATCTCCCATAAGGTCAAAGCACTGTGCGCCGTACGAACTTTGGTTCAACAAAAAACCAAATTTGAATTATTTACAAGTCTTTGGAAGACCAGTATTTGCCAAAGATAATTCAAAAACCAAGAAACTTGACGAGAGAAGCACCAAGTTTTGTTTTGTTGGCTATAGTCGCACAGGTTACAGATTATGGTCAGAAGAGGATAAGAAAATCATTGTTTCTAGAGATGTGAGATTTCTGAAATTCCAGCATGAGACAGACCGAGTAAACATCAACGAGCAAAAAGGCGTGAAAATCAGAGTAGAAGAAAATAGTGTAGAAAACGAAGATCAACAAACTAACACCGAAGCAGGAGGACAGAATGCAGAAGAAAATAGAGAAAGAGAAGAAGAAGTAAGAGAAGACAGAAGCGCAGATGAAACTCCGGCGGGTGATGTATCGAGTGACACTTTGGAGACTAGTAGAACAAGTGATGAAATGATGACATCAGCTAGCGAGTGGTTGCCGTCTCAGAGTGAGGATGACGATGAAGATGCAAACACAACTATGATCAACTTACAAGAAGGAGAAAGGCGCTACCCTGCACGTGATAGAGTGAGAACAAAGACATTCCCTGATCATGAAGTAATGATGGCGATCGAATGCGAACCGACAACGGTGTCTGAGGCTCTGAACTCGGCGGACAAAGATAAGTGGTACGACGCAATGGTGAGTGAAATAAAATCTTTGAAGAATAATAATACGTGGATAGTGGATACTAGTCAATCCACCTGATGATTCTAAAGCCATTGTCTCATCTAAATGGGTGTTCAAAAAAAAGAAGGGAATAAATAATGAAATAGACCGTTATAAAGCACGCCTCGTGGCAAGGGGGTTCACTCAAGTGAAAGGCATTAATTATTTTGATACTTTTTCCCAGTAGTTAGGTTTTCAACGATACGATTCCTTCTAGCTTTGGCGGTAAAATTTAATTTGAAAGTAGAGCATCTCGATGTAGAGACAGCCTTTCTAAATGGCAAGCTTAAGGAGTCAGTTTATATGAGGCAACCGGAAGGTTTCGAAGAAAAAGGGAAAGAAAATAAGGTATGTTTTTTAAAACGGGCGATCTATGGGTTGAAACAAGCCTCCATGACTTGGAATTTAACGATAGAGAAGACCTTGATTAAATTAGGTTTCAAAAAATCTATGCATGAAGCTTGCGTTTTTTATAAAATCGATGAAAACTGTACAATAATAATTGCTATCTATGTCGATGATATTTTGTTTTTCTCTAACAACACGAAACTGAGCAAAGAAATCAAGAGAAAATTAATGAGCGAGTATAAAATGAAGGACCTCGGAGATTTGAAATATTATCTTGGCATACAAGTGTATCAAGATAAATCAAAAAACCAACTTATAATAAATCAAAAGCAGTATATTCTCAAAGTACTTGAAAAATTTGGAATGTCGGACTCAAAACCAGTGGCAACGCCGCTTGATACTCAAAAGAACATGTTAAAAGAAAACGGTGATGACGGAAATCTAGGAACAGATATTCCATACCAGAATCTCATCGGAAGCATGATGTATCTTGCAGTTTGCACACGGCCAGACATCGCTTTTTCAGTAAGCTATCTGAGTCAATTTAATAAACAACCGACAGTCCAAAATTGGAAAAGCGCTAAGAGAATATTGCGTTTTTTGAAAGGGACAATTGATCTTAGCATTGTGTATGAAAATGTGGATGACGAGCTCATTGGATACATTGATGCCGATTGGGCAAGCTGTCAGATAGACAGAAGGTCGTACACCGGATATGCTTTTAAATTATCAGGAGGGGCTATAAGCTGGGAAAGTAAAAAGCAGAGGACTGTAGCACAATCAAGTGCTGAAGCAGAATACATGGCTTTGGGTGAGGGAACCAAAGAAGCCATGTTCATGTATCATTTGTACAGGGAGATTTTCAACGAAAAATTGAAAATCTCACTCTACAACGATAATCAAAGTGCCCAAGCATTGGCAAAGAACTCAATGTTTCACAACAGAACAAAACATATAGATACTAAACACCATTTCGTCAGACAAGTGTTGAGTGAAAATATTATGACTTTGAACTATATGGCAACAGAGCACATGCCAGCAGACATGTTGACAAAACCTTTGCCGAAGGCAAAACACGAACTCTGTGTTCAATCTTTTCTGAAGGAAGTTAAAAACTCCAAAATTGTAATATAAACTATATTCATTTAGTATGTAAGTATATTGTAAGAGCGAGGCAGAAGCCCTCGTAAGGGCAAAAATTATTTTTTTTATGTTAATTTTTTTTGAAACGACTGATTTCAAACACGCATCCGATTAAAAAATTAAGGGGAGTGATGAAAAAAAATGATACTTATGCAAACGTATGACAACGCTGTAATGTCAGCAAATTTCAATAGTGTCAGCAATTAATATTTTCCGATGCAACTCTCTGTCCGTTCTCTCTCTCTCCTTCAAGTCAGTCGTTCGTCGTTCTATCCTAGATATGTAGCCTCAGCTCATCATATTCTGTTTACTAAATAAATGCGGTATGCATTCGTTTCTCTCAAACAAAATTTTTGTTGGACTAAATTCTTTCCTCGACTCTGCTTAATGTCAAAAGTAAACTTTTTACATCGGAAAGATGAACATATAAAACAGTGGGCGTCGACAGGTCCAAAGAGTTACTACTATGAAACCAATTTAGGAAAAAGCGTAACTAAAATAAAAGGTTTCACATTAAATTATCAAAATTTAGAAAAATTGAATGATAACACAACGATGAAGCTAATAAAAGAGGGTGTATCCGAACTGAGGCAGAGTTCAGTAGCTCTGACTTAAAATAAAATAACAAGAGAAACAAAAACCAAAAATTTAGTGAATAAATTAGAGACTAAAAAATTTAAGTTTGATTATGATAAAAGAGTAATCTTGCCTAATTACGATACTGTACCATACGGTTATTGAACATAAATATAAGTAGTATAAAATTCGGTTGCATTATAATGAATATTTTTAATAATGAATATAAGTAATCTCAACATCAATTTCTAAATCATGTTGAGGAATTTTAAGATTTTTTACTTCTTTTTTAATAGTTCTAGATAAAACACTCAAATGTCCGATAATATTAATCATATGTTTGCTATATTTCTTTTAGATTCAGATAAATGTTGAATTTCATCAGAGAGCGGATCCATTAGAGTTTCATATTTCGACCTTGTTCGCTCAACAGGGTTTTTGAAATACGGAATAATGTTTTCAAAATCAAACTCATCTTCACCAACACATGAATCTTTGAATACATCCATTTATGTACAGTAAAATTTATAAAACTTTGAGTTTTTTATTTATTGATTTTTCGGTGAAAATAAAGGTAATTAGTCAGTTTTGGAAAAGTGGTTAATCCGGGCCTTGAAAATGTGAAAAAAATGAGAAAATCTTAACTTTAAAAATTTATATCTTGGCTGCACGTTTGTGCGCAGTGAAAAAAAACACTGAAAAAATAGTTAAAAAAGGCTAATAAAAATATAAAACTAATGGTTTATTTGAAGATTTATTTTTCAAGAAATTTTGGCTTTGGTTTTTTCGGTTAAATTCATATTAATTTTGGATAAATTTGAGAGATGGGTTGAGTGGGGTGAACGTACCCTTATACTACTTTTTACACAGTTTTAAATGGAGTAAATCCATTGTTGGCACATTGTACGAGCCGCCGCTGATCACAATCAGCTGTGATAAAAACTCGCGTAGCGTTCCAGACTATCTTTCTCACGCTCCCGTGACTCCCATGCATATCCATCTCTATCTAGTGTCGAAATTCGTACACGGGGCCTCGATTCACGACATGTTACCCATCGTATTAATATGACTCGAGCCAAAAAATGTCCCACAAAAATGTCTCTGTATACGATTTCGATCAATGAGAGAGAGAGAGCATAGCCATAGCCAGGACAATGTGTCTTCTCTCTCTCTCTCTCTCTCTCTCTCTCTCTCTCTCTCTCTCTCTCTCTCTCTCTCTCTCTCTCTCTCTCTCTCTCTCTCTCTCTCTCTCTCTCTCTCTCTCTCTCTCTCTCTCTCTCTCTCTCGACGGAGCTGTAGACCTTATTCCAACTTGGATTTTTGGCCGACCTTATTCCATCAATTTTTTTTAAGGTTGATTCAGAAGGGGCCGTAGACGTCTAACAACTGACTTTGGTTAGAATTTTCACTCTCTCAAAATTTTATGTACTCTCTCGAGGTTATCCTTATTCCATCGGATGGTATAAGGTTAGCCAGTAGATAGTGATGGTATAAGGATAGTATGTAGAAGGAATGCAGGTTCTCTCTTGAATGCGGTGTTGTCATTTATTCTTTTGGTAACTACCGAGGGTTTTTTAATATTTTTTGCCACATATTTACCGTTCAAGGGATGCAAGAGCCAAGTATAGGTTTATGGTTCAGGTTTTGACCAATCTTGATGATTTCGTATGACTATTTTTTTTCTTTTTTTTTGAGAGGGGGTGCGTTTAACCCTCCTTCTTTCTTTCCCACCCACAGTGATCATCGCATTACTTCAGAACGAGTTCAGATAAAAAGTCGCTGTTTTGATTAATCTTTATTATTTTGGATGAAATTTTTTTTAAGAGTTCCAAACTCCCCCCCCCCCACACCACAACAACGGCGCCCCTCCCCTCGTCTAACTTTTGAACGATTTAAGATAAAAAGTCGTGAGTTGGACCAATCTTCATTATTTTGGATAACAATTTTTTCTTAGTCCAACCCCCTCCCCCCCCCCCCCGCCATGCCAACGTCTAACTTTTGAATGAGTTAAGATGAAAAATTGCGGTTTGAACCAATCTTCATTATTTTGGATGAAAGTTTTATTGGGGGAATCCAACCCCCCCCCCCCCCCCCCAATCAGCTCCGTTGCCTCCCCGTCTAACTTGTGAACGAGTTGAGACAAAATGTTACGGTTTGGACCAATCTTCATTATTTCGGATGAAAATTTTTCACAAGTCGAAACACCCCCACCCCCCTCCACTCAACGACGATTCCCCTGTTTAACTTATGATCGAGTTGAGTCAAAAAGTTGCAGTTTGGACTAATCTTTATTATTTTTGTTGACAATTTTTTTTAAGGGAGTCCAATCCTCCCCCCCCCCCCTACCCTTAAATCAGCTCCGATGCCTCTCGTCTAACTTTTGAACGATTTCAGATAAAAAGTCGTGGTTTGGACCTATCTTCTAATTTGGATGACAATTTTTTCTTAATCCAACCCCCCCCCCCCCCACCAGGCCCCCGTATTACTTTTGAACGAGTTAAGACGAAAAATTGCGGTTTGCACCAATCTTCATTATTTTTAATGACAATTTTTTCACAAGTCCAAATACCCCCCCCCCCCCCCCCCTCCAAGTTTTTTTTGGTGGAGTCCAGCCCCCCTCCCCCTACCCCCAATCAGCTCCGATGCCCCCCATGTCTAACTTGTGAACGAATTGAGACAAAATGTTGCGGCTTGGACCAATCTTCATTATTTCGGATGACAATTTTTTCACAAGTCCCGATAACCCCCCGCGCCATAAATCACCCCTCCTCCGAACACCGACTCCCACTGTTTAACTTATGATCGAGTTGAGACAAAAAGTTGCGGTTTTTACTGATCTTCATTATTTTTGATGACACTTTTTTAGGGGAGCCCAATCCATCCCCCCACTCCCCGCCATAAATCAGCTCCGATGCCACCCGTCTAACTTTTGAACGAGTTGTGACAAAATGTTGCGGTTTGGACCAATCTTCATTCTTTCGCGGATGAAAATTCTTTTATGGGAGTCCAACCCCACCACCCCCTCCCACCAACTTCAGTACACCCACTTCCGCTATAAAGCTGAACGAGATGCGACAAAAAGGTGCGGTTAGGACCAATCTTCATTATTTTTTATGAACATTTTTTGTAGAATCCAACCCCTCTTCCCTTTAACCTTAGAAAGAAAAATTACAAAACAAGAACCAGCGACAACTTTGAACAATAAATAAAACAGAAAACGGGTAAAATGCTGGAATTCAACCTAAATTGGCGCGGATGTTTCGGCTCAAATCGTAGCCATTTTCAAACAACATTTTAAGTTTGAGTTGAGAATGGCTACGATTTGAGCAGAAATGTCCTCGCCAATTTAAGTTGAATTCCAACATCTTACCCGTTTTCTGTTTTATTTATTGTTTAACCATAGAAACCTACCCTTCCCTTTGACACTGCTTCCACACTAATAACAGTAAAAATCTCATCGAGCGATGAATCGGTTTTCGCCGTATATATAATGCATCTTTTGAAAAAGCGAGAAATGCGTAGCGGTACGTATTAGATATTGGATCAACAGAATTAACGACACTCTTGTGCAGTTCTGAAGAACGTCACCCTACAATTTTTATCCAATTTGATTTTTGTCCGGGCAAATTGTCACACGAAAGTGCTTAAAAGTCATGAAACACACGCCAGAGTTTTGACGACAGTCTCAACTGAAGTACATGTATTAAGGTACTTTTACTCTGCTCTGCAAAATTAAGGATTCAACAAGTGCGTGAGATCTGTTTAGTCTGCCTAAAATTATAGACTGGTACTTATAAGTATATATATATATATAGATGGTACTTCGTAATCCGTTCATAGATTGAGTTCTTTGAACAAATCTAGAATTAAGATAATTTTCTTCATCACAATAAATTCTCAGTTCCAACAAACAAGAGCCACAAAAACTGAGCCTCTCGTATTTTAATCGAAATAAAAGAGTATTGACAGCTGAATCTCCGCAGTCGAAAAAGATCGTAAATCTGGCGTGACAAAACAAGGACTGTTTGAGACTGGGTTGCGGACGGACTTATTTTCTCAAAGGCGATAGAAAATAGCGCGCTCCGTTTTAGTGTTCCCTTTTCGACCGCCAACACCCGTAAGGTCACGCGTGCACGCGACCCTTTTACAGAGCATTTCGGTGTGAGATCGTCAAAAAGTGGCCAAAACTCAGAGAGTGAATTTCTCATCAATAATTTATCATTTATAAGCTTTAGATATTACGTAATGGAGCTGTTGTAAGCTTTTGTTACGAACAGAGTAACTATCATAGAAGAGGAAAAAGGGGGCGGTCCTATTTCTGTCCGGTCACGGGTGCTTGCCAAAAATTCTTTCTGCCCGGTCTCGACTTAAGGAAGTAAAATTCACTACAGGGCTAGTTCGATTTATAGACCAACACACTTTACGGAACTCTTCTTTCTGCCCGGTCATGACTTAAGGAAGTAAAATTCACTACAGGGCTAGTTCGATTTTTTAACCATCACACTTTACGGAGCTCTTCTTTCTTGCCGTAGTAACACAATTACACAGAGCAAGAATGATTTTTATTTGTTTTCTTTTTCATGAAAAGTACTTTTCGTACTACTATGAAGTAATAAGTTGTTGTTAGGAAAACGTCGAGAAAGAGTAGAAACAACCCAATTTTATAGATGCAAATCTTAAGTGGTGATTCTTTTTCCTCTTTTTTTAAGTCAGTTTTACACAAGAATTTTGCATCTTCTACCAACAGTCTTAGGTACTCTCCTCTTGCGTCTTGATAAGTAACGTTTACACATTTGCTAATTTTTTCAACTTCACTGCATGTTTTTTCGTTCACCGTTCGATTTCGGACGCGCAGCTCCCACTCCACCACGTCTATGTTTTCAACACAGCTTTTTAAATGGTCCACGACATCTTTGGCGTAATATTTGTGCTGTTCTCCTGTTGTATTGAAGTAATCGCTCAACCAGCAATGGCAGCTTCCGACCAACAAAAATAAGATCATTTTTGTATATCTTTGGCGTTGATCCATTGATTGTGAGTTTGGTCGAATCCGAGCCATTTTACGTAGACTTTTTCACCTTTTTTCTTCAACACCTTTTCCACCAAGTACACGTCTTTATATTTGGTTTTTGAGAGCTCCTGCTCGTAAAATCCTCCTTGAATATCTTGATTGTTCAAATCCTTCAATTTGTATGTGACTGGCACTGTCTTGTTAACATCAGCGATCACGAAAACTTCCGTAGTCCAATTGGGGGTGTATCCTTTTTCGAAAAGGTGCTTGAACTTTGAAATGCGCACTTCCTCACCGACACGGAATTTAGGCTTCTTCTTCGGCGGCAACTTTTTAGTCATCAATCGCTGCAATACTTCTTCTTCGTTTGCTTCATTCACTGACGATGGAGCGAGACCGATTGATCGATGAACACGAGAGTTATATCTTTTTATTAGTTTTTTCAACAATGTCAGCCACTCGTAACTGCCTTGCTTGCTGAATTCTTTCCACATCCACGTTTTTATGGTTCGATTGAATCTCTCCACCACACTTGCTTTCAATTTTGAGAAGGTACTGTAGTGCTTGATACCGTATTTTTTGAACACATGACTCACCACGCTGTTGTAGAACTCCTTTCCCAAGTCGGTTTGCATGTATTTCATAGGCTTCTTCAGTTTCCTCACGATGTCATCCAGTGCAACGCTAACCTCCTCTCCTCCCTTCGTCTTCAACGGCACCGCCCATCCTCTCTTACTGAACGTGTCGATAAGCGTGAGCATGTACTTGTATCCTTTGTTTTCCTTTGCGTACGGTATCATCTCCACTAAATCCGCTTGATAGAGATCATACAACCCCTTGATAGTGACGTAGCGTCTCGGAAAGTTTCGCCGCGCAGCTTTGTGCAGTTCATCCACAATTCCATCCATTTCACTAAGAAGACAAATTGGCGGGAAGAAAATGGTCCCAAGCTTCCGTTTTTTTACGAATGTTCGCTTTTTCTTCTTTTGTGAATTTTTCAGCCTTTTTATCCAGTTTCAACACTGCCCTCCACGTTCGATCCACCTTCTAATCCATGTCCTTCACATGTTTTTCCACCATTGCTTTATCCCCTCTGTGAGCACTGTAAATTTTTTCGATCAGGAAGCTTGCAAGTTCCGCCAGTTCCCGCTGTATCCACTCTTCATGAATGATGATAGAATCGTGCACCATACGAACAGTGGCAGCATCCTCAATTGATGAAGGCATCCCAACTTTGGCTAGACGAAATTCTTGACAGTCAAACTCTTTTTTGTGGACGTTGGGTTTGGGTAAATAACCCAATTTATATTGTAGGTATTTCCTGTTTATCCCATCTTTCAGACTTTTCGGGTCTCCCACGTTACACAAGATTTTGTCTTGCAGGTCATAGTTGCCGTCCGCGTTGAGGTGAAATCCGATTCCCGGAGGACCAGCACGATTTTGATATCCTCTGTACCGTCCAAACTTGTCCACTGTCTTCATTTTATGTATCCGGCTTCTCGCAGTTCTTCCTCTATGGATGCGATCTCCACTTTATGTCCTTCGTTACCGGCTCCTTGTGAGGCGAAAAGTAACGCCAAACGCTCCACCAGCTCGTTCGGATCTTCCCAATGGATGTAGTCAATTTTGTTACCAGTCACCGGTAGCAGTCCTTCGCCCCTCACTTCGAAAAGTTTTTTTATGATTGTCGTATATTTTTTTCCTCCGCTGCTTGCAATCTTAACCCTCGGGTTGTACTGCTGTCTATGAGCGCTGGTTTCCACAAGTATCTCTTTATATGTTTTCAGATGCTCCGCGTTGAATGTCTCCTCATTCGGTCGTTTTTTAAACAACAATTCAAACAGACCTCTGCTACCACGAAACATCTTCTGACCGATATGGATGTAGTCGTCTTTATCGAACTCGATAACTTTATTGCCGATGGTCCATGCATTCATCAATCCACTTGCTCGCACACCGAAGGTTTGGTCGTATTTTCTTTCCTTTCCATTCGTGTCCGTTATGAGACCGGTCAGATATTCTTTCGATAGGGGTCCCAGTCTGGCAGTGTACTCTCGCCAAGCAGCCCAGTCCTTCGCCTCGTCTTCCTGCGATTGGTAAACTGTTTCGTAGTAGGGGAAGTCCTCTTCATCTTCATTTGTCTCTCGCCGCCCTCTTTTCTTCACCTCCTCAACTTTCGTCGCTGGCTGTTCACGCTTCAGTTTCTTCAGTTCATTTGCTTTTTCTTGCGTCAGGTCGATCAAGGTTCCCAGTGGTTTCAAGAGTGGCTCGACACGTTTTTGGTTTAGTTCCTCCTCCAAATGTAGCGTTTTTTTGAATTCCTTGAACTTTTTTCGGATTGATTTCGAGGCCTTGATAAGGTCTTCCTTCAACTGCTGGTCCATCTTGATTGATTCCCGAGAGTCAGTTACACTTTATATACCATCCAATTTCAAATATTCATCGATAAAGTTCAAATCTACATTTAAATGATTTGAAATTTGTTTCCTGTCGGTGAGGTTGTATGTTGATTTTACAGCATCGTCTTTCGAGTGAAACGCCCACTTCCACGTCCTTTTATTATCTCCTTTGATGGAAATTAGATCGTCCCTCACTGTTTTTGCTTTGGCTGTATAATCTCCCTTCTCAGCTGACTCTATCATGGAAAGTAGATCCTCCCGCATTTTGATGGCAAGGTCCGCCATCTCTTTCATGACAAAGTATTCGTGAACTTTGATAAACCGTTTCATCATATTCATTGTCACCGCATCAGTCAACTCTACGGGATCCGCCACATTTTTTATCGGTTTAGTTTTTGCATCCCAGTACTGTAATTGTTTCAAATGTAAAGTTTGAGAAAGTAATATTGAGAGGTACTCTAGGTTCACCGCATCATACTTTTCCTTCGGGGTTCCCACATTTTCTAATCGCCGGTTCATTGCATTGAATTCTCCGCCGTCCGTAATGTCCGTAATGGCTCGTTCCTTCAGGAAGTTTACATTCACCGCGTCTTGTTCGCTCACAGGTTTTTTAAACGTTGGATAATAGCCTTTGTTGTATATCATAGTCACCATCAGCGGTCAGATGGAAACCGACTCCGGGCGGTCCCATTTTACTGTGGACACCTCTGATGTGACCAAACTTATTGACGGATGATTTCATCCTCCTTCACGCCCTTCCTTCACTGATTTGACTCACCAAGTCAACCGGACTTTATATAATAGTCGAATCCTTTCCGATAACCACCATTGTTTCGTCCGCTTTCCTTGTCTATGACGATGAATCCGTGAGGGGTCTTCCAACAAAAGACGCACATCTCTTGAAACTGCTTGAAACTCATATCGGCTGCTACGTGGTCACTCCAAACGTGGTGCAAGTTCATGTCGTCCATTCTGAAGAGGCAAACGAAATTCGCGTTGTCCCTTAGTAGTATTTTAGGTATTCTGCTGTACGTCTGTCCGAGATAAAAGCTGTCGATTTCTCTGTGTCTGCCCATTGCGAAGAAATCTTGGATAGGTCCTTGTTTTTCGGTGATGACGTCATCAAAGATGCAAACCGAGTTCCTCAGCACTTCCTCCGGTTTCAATATGTTGTTTCCCATGGGGTAGAATCCAATTCCAGCTTCCTTCAAAACTTTCTCCAGAAAATCGTATTTGGGTTGATCTTTTGATTTGGAAAAAAGGTAAACGTTTTCGAATTTCGGCCCATTCTTATCGATCAAGAGTGATAACATGATATTTGTTTTCCTGCAATTACTCGGACCAGCAAAAATAGCACGAATATTGTCGGGGAACAGTTCTCCGTGTTTTTTTCTTAGACAACCTCCCGAAAACGTGTAGGATCGGATCGGCAGTCTTTGTTTTTGTTTTTCAACCTTCATATTTCCTTGTGATGTTCGATAGTGGTTGGTACTCGTACACTGTATCGTGAATGAGAATCACTGTGGCGGTGGTTCCTGTAGGAAACTTCTTTCTTTGTTTCAATTTCCAACCTCACATCAATCGGTCCGTATTTTATTGTTTCCTGTTGGCGTGAACAATCGATGACAATGATTGGATATTTACTTTTATACTCGTCCATCGTCAAAAGACATCCGGCATCCGGCAGACTGTTGAAGTTGGAAGACATCCGGGTATAGTTGTTGAAAATTGAGTGAAGTCCGAGTTCTCGAAATCTTGATCCAAATTCTCGTTAGGATAGGAGTTGTTGTTCAGTTTTAAAAATACGTCGCTCACGCTGCAATGGTCAAACAGGCTCGCATTCTTCCTAGAATCGTCACTCTTTCCACTCTGAAAGAAAACCAATGCGTAGCGGGGCTTCTCAAACTGTGGAGCTGTTCTCACTGTCCATGTATGTTTCTTGGTAGTCGGCAAGTCGTAGTGCTGGTGTAGTTCCCACGTCCTGAAAGATAGAGGCAGAGCTTCGTCCTTTTCCATAATTTTCATGATTGCCAGTCGTTGAGCATCGTCCACGGTGATGAATGGGAGTTTCAGTTGAATCTTGCTCAGTGTGAGTGAGTAATGGTCTGCCGTTGTGATTACTGCATTGTCGTTAGTCCTTGCTCTCGTTAGGATCAGCTGTATCTTCGAGTTTATCAAGATGGCACGGAAGTCCTCACCGATGCCAAACAACAATTTAAGCGGAATGATGACATTTTTAAATGTCCCATCCGAACTCATGATATGTTCATTGTTCCATCCCATTGATTGAAGTTGACGCGCCTGGAAGTCGTTGTAGGTTGACACAATTTTCGGTATGCATGTCAGTGCTGGATTGTTCACCTGCTCCACTGTGACAGCGTTTATTTTCAGCTCCGCTTGATTGAATAGATGAAGTACCCCCGCGTTGACAAGTTTGGTTCTTGTTGGTGCAATCGCTGTTCCGTTTGTTGCCTTCTCTTCGATTTTTCCGCTGAGTAATAGGTATCCCCTCTCCAACCAAATATAGCAGTCTGATTGATTCATCCAAAATTCCGGTCTGTCATTGGGTCCGAGGCTATTTGCGTTCACAGGGTTGATTGTAACTTCTTGGATGTTTGTGATGGAGGTGTCCATCAAGGGAACGTTTTTCACGTGTAAACTTGGATTCATTTTCTCAGGCGGTATCCGAGTCGTTGTAAGATTGCTTTGCTCTTCCGACTCAACCTCTTGGCTGGTTGTTTTCTCTTGATGGGTCGTTTACGACTAATGGGTGGAGGGGGGAGGCGCACGTTTAAATACTTATTAAACTGGAACCCCATCTTGCTTCAGGTGTAGTCTCACAGTGATTTTTTCTCCACGGAAATTCAAGAGATTCCCGTCTTCGTCCAATATTCTCACAGTGATGTTGTCGATTGTCTTCGCTTTTACCGGCAGGTAGGTTATGATGTCGTTCTTCTCCAAAATTTTATATCCTGGTGGCGCTGTCGGACTGAACATGTGAATGACATGGATTTCACGATCGTTTAAATAGGATCCGGAGACCAAGTTGCACTCTATGGTGATTGCGTTGAAGCGCACAATGTTCACCGAAAGATCGGATGTGTGTGTGATGTTAGGTGCCAATACGCGCTTACTAAATCCCAAGAGGGATCCAATCGAGCGATCCTTCGTAAAATCGATTTTGAATTTCGAATGAATCTCACATTTTATTGTGTTGTTGTTAGCCTTCAGAGAAATGTCCTGCGCTCCGATTTTGCTCTTCAGATAGGCCTCTATGTCCTCCACTTCATACGTGCCCTCCGGTAGCTCCACCTGTCCATCTCCATAGCTAAATATATTGCATGTGTCATCAACGTTCGGCACGGTGTAGTAAGTTTCGAAGTCCAAAAAACCCAGGCAGTAATCCACGTTTGGTTTGAGATAAATCGGTGGGGAGAAAGAACTGGAAATCACCGATTCTTTTCCTGTAAGAGTAAATGTGTACGACATCACCAGCCGATCAGAAATTCAAGGCACAATTTTCCACAATCCGAACTGTCGAATTTTTTTTTGATCTCGTTATTATATAGAATTTTACTACCGCGATAGCATTTTATAACTTCTGGAGGTGGTCTCAGTCCAAATGAATCAAAATATATCACCTCACTACCATTCTTGCGGATAGCCACCCAGTGTGTGCCTTCTCCAGTGCTTCGATCCAGATTTAAAATCAGCGTTTCCTTGCTCCACGGTTTGTGTTTTCTCAGCTCATCTGTCATCAGAACTCCGCGGAAGAATGGAAGATTGAGGCGGTAGGCATACTCCAAAAGTTCAATGTTGGTCATCGCTTTACGCGGTAGTCTCCTTAGCAGTTTCCCGGACTCCATGGTTTCACGTACAGCCCAAAGCCTCGTCTGAACGGAGCCAATCGCACTTTCCCCTTGATTCCACTACCACTCTTCAGTTTTTGCAGAGTCTTCATTATCTCGTTGGCCGAGCTAGCGGCAGTTCCAGCGGCTGTGATTCCTGTTAAAATAGGCATGAGGTACTGTAAGAAACCCCCCGTTTTTGGTAAGGGAATGACTCGTGGGCCAACCAGCTTCCTCTTATGTCCGGACCCTCTCTTCACCTTCTTGCTTCGCCTCTTTTTTGACGCTTTACATCCTGCTCCTGTTGCGAGTTTCAGCTTCATGGCGTTAGTTACTGCCCACGCCGCGGCTTTTTCACCAAAAGTTGAATCCTTTGCAGAGACTCTCGTCCACGCTTGCTCCTGTAGTCTGCGATCCGCTTCGTGCCTCTTTGAAAGATCCTTCGGGTTGTTATAATACGCCAAATCGTGCAACTTACAAAATTGATCAAATTTGTTGATTCCGGGATCTCCGCGGGCTAGTCTTTCCTGCAGCTTGGTAAAAGGCCCGCAAAATTGATATCCGCCCGGAATATGTGCCTCGAAAGGGATATGATCGATGAGATAGTTCACAATCCCTTTTCCCTTCTTGCTCCTTCTGTTCACAATCAACATTTAAGATGATTTCCTAAAAACTACTTCCTTATATACTATTGTGTAACTGTCGGGCAGTCTTGCGCCGGGCGTTACACTCAAGTATTGCATAGAAAGTAGTATTTTTATCACAAATACTGCGATTTTGGACTTTTCGAGTGTACAATTATCATTCATGTTATTCTTCGACATCACAGTCATCGAGTAATCGAATTCGGATGTGTTCAAAGACTTTGGAATTGCATTATAGTGTCACGCACCCCGAAACTCTCGTTTGTTGAAAACGAGGGAGGTACGGATCTCACATTGAGATACTGGAGCTATGCCTTCTGTACACTAAAAATTTTCGTGTCGAGGAACAATCACTACTGTGGAACGACTTTTTCATTTTGAAAATGAAAATTATTACGAATATGATGACATGTATTGCATGAATTTCTGTCCAACACGCAGCACTAATGAACACTGAAAAAAAAATAATAGTCAATCGAACCAAAAGGGAATAGTGGGAGGAACAGAAAAAATTTTTGTTCTTTAAACCTCTAGAGAGTTTAATTCAAATAAGTCAAAACGTGAATTCAACTATTGAATTTTTAGTTGAATGAACCATTTGGTAACTTTTTCAAACCAACGGGGAAATTTAGGCTGTTTAACTAATTTCTTTGTTAATTTAACCAAGCAAAAAATTAGTTGAATTATCGTTGTTTTTCAGGTCTGTTTTACGTAAATTTTTGTTCGATTGAATAATTTTTCGGTTGAATTGACCAATAAAATTTGTCTAATTAGAAATTTAAAAAATTGTTGGATTATCCCAAATGTTTCAGTCAAATTTACTTAAATGTTTGTTCATTTATCAAATTTTTAGGTTGAGGTAACAAATAAAATTGTTCCATTGACCAAAAAAATGGTTGAGTTATCTAGGTTATTCAAGTCTAATCAACGTTGATTTTTTTCCGTATGACTAATGTTTTTTCTTACATTCACAAATAAAATTGGTCCATTGACCAAACACAAAATGGTCGAGTTATCGTGGTTATTTAAGTCTGATTAACGTTAAATTTTTTTTCTTGTGACTAAAAATTATTTGGATGAATTTACAAGTGGAATAATCAAAAACCGCGATTTCAATGCATTTTTTTTTTTTTTTTTTTAATCGGAAAAAGTAAAGTGTATCAATTTATTCTACGTATACATATGAATATTAAATAATCTGTCACTATGCCGATTATATTGTCGGTTTGCTCTCGGTTCTCGGAACCTCCCTCGATTTCTCTGAGTTGTCAGACAGCGCAGAGTATGTAGAATAGTTTTCCATGCAGTGGGGGATGTAGAAATTTTTCAAGGGAGGGGGTGAGGTCCCAAAAAAAAACGGATGACCTTTTTTTTTTTTTTTTCATCAAAATAATTTTACAGCCTTACGAAAAATTTTCCTCGAAAATCCCTTCGTAAACAATATCACAAGATAGGGGTTGCCATTTGAAATTCGCCCCCCAAAGAATAAAGTTCACCAAAAATTATGAAGAATGGTCCAAACCGCAATTTTTTATCTCAACTCGTTAAAAAGTTGGCCCGGGGGGGGGGGGATACATCTGTTACACCCTGTATACAAAATTTTTTTGAAAATCTGAAAAAAATCAGCATTTCGCTTTCTTTCTCCTCAAACGTTTAACACTTGCCGATGGGAGAGTTTGCCAGACAGCTTATTTTCCTCTCATTGTCAGTTTACTGAAAAATTGGGAAGAAGGAGACGCACCGCCCCTCGCGTCGCACAAAGGAACGAGTCAATGGACGGGTCGGACATAAATTATTTGACTAAAATTAAAATTTCTGAATGTTTTTACCGTCAAAAAACAAATTATTTTGAAGCGATTCAGGTAGAAAATTGTATGATAAATCAATTACATTTTTATCAAACTTCTACGTTGCATATTAACAAAGATATACGTGCATTTACAGTTTCCACGTCAGGTCCGCCTCGCCCCTTGACTCGCTCTACTGTGAGTCGGGACCCTGGGATAGGACTGCAGTTACTGTAGCGAATCGAGCCTTAAAGGCTCGGAGTGGGGGGAATGTGTTTCATTCATAAATCTACAGCCGGTCTTATTGACTCTTTTGATTGACAAAAGCAAGTGTATCCCCATTTTCAGGTCGATTATTTTCTGTCCATCACATTTGGTATCTCTCTGACTCTCCAGCACCAGCACCCCCCCCCCCCCCCAAAGCTCATTTCAATCCGACTTACTCTTTCAAGCGATCCGAGTGCGGTCCGGAGATTTTTTTTTTTTTTTTTTCCAGTCTCATACACACTCTCATTGCGTACAAAGCAAAACGCCGCATGCTCCGTAGAGTGTACTATTGATTCCATAATTTTGATGGGCAGTGTAGGTTCAGTCCTTCCTTTTGGATTATCTCTCAGTCATGTACCAAAAAAATATGTCTGCTGTTTTCGCATTCAAATGTCTGCACAAACAGCATAACCGATTTTTTATGATTTCGCTGCGCCCCCCGCAAAGTTATTTCTTGCTGATTGTCAAAATGACGTTTGGCATCTTCGCAAAAAAAAATTTTGTCAAAATTACAATCCCATTTTTTGCAATTTTTCCTGGTAGAGTTGTTTCTGTCGTAAAAGATTTGATGAAACAGCAAAAAACATGGAAATTTTGGAAGGTCTTCAGGAAGCCTTGCGTGAAATTTTATCCAGAATTATTGAGAATTAAAAAAAAATGTGGTTGAATAACGGAGGACGAAAACCCCAAATCGATAGTCACAAATCGTTTGGGTGTCCGTCATTATTCAACCGCATTTTTTTTAAAATCTCAATAACTCTGGATGAAAGTTCACACAAAGCTTCCTGAAGACCTTCCGCGTTTTCAAACTGGCCAAAATTTTGGAAATACTCCACCGTTTTTCCAATTTTAGTCAAAAATTGAACGGTGTCGATAATTGGAACGAATTTGCTGAGGAATCACCTTAAAAATTTCCTCTGAAAAAAAAGAAACACGGGGCAACTACAGTGTTGCCATTTCGGGGTTAAATCCAATGTCAGAGCGCAGTAGGGGCTTTTCCTTTGAAACTTGACAAGACCATGCATTGTTTAGAAGCTCGGAGGAGTGACACAAGAATCAGAGGGAGAACGCCGATCAGCCAAACAGTCCATATTATTTGTATTTTCACACCCCGTAACAGTGCGGTGCGGGCGCAGCTCGGCGCGGCGCGGCACAAAGGGGGGTAATTCGTCACACGTTGTTGCCGCTTCTACTTTTGGCTCAAAAAACTGAGTTGCCGCCCTTTGAGTGGAAAAATACTATGCTGATTTCTATTGATTTAAAAGGGGAGCGTAGCATACTTTCCATCCAAATGGCAACACTGCCAGAAAACCCGGGAGTGGGGGGAGAGAAGCAAGCCTTGCAAAGCGGGCATTTTAAAATAATTATTTTGTTGATAGAAATTAATGGCAGTCTAGAGGGAAACTATTTTTAGACGAAAAAAACCCTTTTTTTGGGGGCTACAACTCGACAAATCGGGACTGATCAAGTTATCGGCCTAAAGGGGGGGGGGGGGTCCATGCCACTTAGGGTGGATAATTTTCTAAAGAGATATTTTTTTGGGCTCGTTGATTTATATTGCCGTCTTCTCAAATAAAAAAGTGTTTAAAAATTAGTGT
Organism: Trialeurodes vaporariorum; assembly: GCA_011764245.1. Taxonomy (NCBI): domain Eukaryota; kingdom Metazoa; phylum Arthropoda; class Insecta; order Hemiptera; family Aleyrodidae; genus Trialeurodes; species Trialeurodes vaporariorum. Next base: position 12,583,901 of record VMOF01000013.1, read on the forward strand.
CCTTCAATGATCCACCCTAGTTGTGCTACCATACTCTATGTGCCACCACGGGCAAGAGCTCACTAGACGGGACCTCGGTACTCGGTGGGACCAAAAAGGCCCGCCAGATCCACTCCTGTGAAATAGTTGCATGGGGTCAATGTAAAACCCCTTTTTTTTTTTGGTCAGGGAAATGTTTTTAAACCTTCCTTGTATCAAACACTTAACCCCAAGGTTGTAAATTAAAAAGGGTTCTCTCTGACTTCCCGCCACAAATTCGGTGGCGCACAGTTCAAAATCTCATGAGGCAAGATGGCCGACAAAAGCAGAAAACAATGCACGCACACACGGGCAACTCCGTGTCAATACACGAAGTCGCCCGAGTGTCCGTGACTGTTTTCTGCAAAAGTTGTCGGGTGACTCCGTGCATCTTCGGTGTTTTCTGCTTTTGCCGGCCATCTTGCCTCTTGAGATTTTAAACTGCGCGCCACTGAATTTGTGGTGGGAAGTCAGATGAGCATACCTTGTTTATTTACAACCTTGACTTAAGCCCACCTACATGTACTGAGAAATTTGGTTGTTTCAGCACCTCCTTTTGTGACAAGAGCCAATTTTGTCACTTTAAATTTCATGAGACCTGAGCCTTCTCGCGCGGGACATCATAGGTATAAGGTGTAATAGAACATGGGCCGTTCTTTTAACGACAAATTTTAGGGGCCAAAACAAGAATTTTTTTTTTTTTTGCTCGTGCGGACACAATTGTTCGAAACTTTACCCCTTTCTATTTTCAGCGTTGCGAAATTTCAGGATTTTGTAGTGAAAACCACATGATTTCCGCGGGAATTATTTTACCCCTCTCCCTTTCGTTTCTAAATGTTTCAGCTGATTTCTGCAATGGGGCTCTTGCAAACTTTTGCTGTAAGGAAATGAATAATCCATTCTGATGTATAAACCAGCAAAAATCACGAAAATCGCATCAAGAAAGTATATAATTTCAGTGTTAAACTCACGAAACTGCTCAATCGGCAAGATCGTAATGGCGGTTCGACGCAGGTATCATGGGAGATTCCTGTCTAATTTGTCACTTCTTCTGCGGAAACACAGAGATGCCTCTTAAATTAGATAGGAATCTTCCATGATACCTGCGTCGAACTGCCATTACGATCTTGCCGATTGAGCAGTTTCGTGAGTTTAACACTGAATTATATACTTTCTTGATGCGATTTTCGTGATTTTTCAGTGTGCTCATCGCCATTTTTACAGGGTTTTATGCAAGAATCAACTCTTCAATCCCCTGTTTAGCAAAAGTTCGCAAGAGCCCTGTTCACGCCGAGATGTGAACTGTCTCGGTGTTTGAATTTCGCGCGCTCGGCCGGCCCGCGGATACATAGTGCGTGGATCCCGGACCGGCTGATCGTGCGAAAAGTGTGTGAGCCCCGGTGACCAGTCTCTCGTTACCTTTTCGCGTGAGTGCGTGCGCAAGTTCAAAGTGTGGTGAAGTGCAAGGTAAAAGTGTTTCCCCCCTTTTCTTTGACCCCCATTTTCTTTATTCTGTGATTCAGGGCCCCCCCTCATGTATTAGTTTTTCCCCCTTTTCAGGCGTCATGACGGGATTTGGCTAGCGATTCTAATGTGACATATTCAGACGGAGAAACTCCTTTTTTACACATGGTTTTAAGGTAAGACTGGCTCCCCCTTTATTTCTTTGGTGATGGATTGATACCCTGGTCCTCCGAACCCCCCTCATCTCATGTCTCCCCCGAGCTCCAAGAATCCCACGTCTCGCTCGTGGGACGTCGGGCCCCCCCGAGGCCCCGGCGGGAACATTTGGTCATCTCCGGACCGTATATGATTTGAACCTTTCTCCCCCCTCATGGATTTCAGTTTCAGTGTTTTATGTTTCATTATTAAACCCTTAGTTTTTAAATTTTGGGTATCATCCATCACCACTAAGCTCCCCCCCCCTTTGTTTAGTTGTTGAAGCATCACGCATCGCAACAGAGCTTAGCCCCCCCCCCCCCCTCTAACTTTCCGTTTATTATATTATGATTTCGATGCCAGTCTATTTTATTACAAATGTTATACCAACTTGTGATTTTGTGTGTTTTAAATCCAAAGTTTTCTCCGTTTAAATATTCACTTTTCGCCGTCAGGTCTCGTCTGACGCCTGGTATTCTATCGAAAGTATACAATCTCTATCGATCGTTCTCTCTCTTTTTCTCCTGCGATGTACTCCGTTTTCCTTTTTGAGCATGGCCTGCTCCTAATCAGCATCCCAATTTGTGTTGTTTCGGACCCGACGAACGTCGTTTCGCGGGCGAAACTTTCCCCCCTCGCGTCTCACTGCGCGGCCCTACTCCTCGCACGCTTTGCGGCGCGTATCGCGCGTCGCGTCTAGAACTTCGCGTCACCTTGCCTGCGCTGCGTTGCCGTGCACCCCCCTCCTCTCCTCTCGTGTATTCCTCTTTACGCACCTTCGTTGCTGTGGACGATTGGAGCGCGGAGTCTCTACGCAATATCTATTGCTTTCTTTCTCCTCTTTCCCCCCGTTTCGCGTTGGCCGTGCGTTTGAAACATGACTGACGGAGCTGCTGGTGGACTCGTCTCCAAAGCTACTTCAGCTGCTGATGCGTTGAAAGAGTTGGAGTTTGAAAAACAGTTTCTCATTGATCGTAGAGCTCACATCTATGGCCAAGCTCAAACTATTTTTGACAAGTCATCAGCACTAACCCCAAAAAGCGCGACTCTGTTCAAAATTCAAATAGACCGGCTCCTCAAATTACAAGATGAATTTGATAAAGTGCAAGGAGATATTCTCCGGTTAAATGTAAAGCTACAAACCGGATCAAAAATCGATGTAAACAAAAATACCGATTCATTCACTGGTATCGTTGACAAGGCTCAGGAAAATTATCTGAAAAAGCTTGAAAAATCAGTTGACGATGCCAATCCACCCCCTCAATCCTCTCACGTGCGCCTCCCCAAGCTTGATTTACCAAGATTCAATGGTACTCTCACTGACTGGTCGAGGTTCTGTAGTCTATTCGAAGCCTCGATCCACAATTCAGCCACGCTTGATGAGGTTGAAAAATTTTCATATTTGTTAAGTCTACTCGACGGAGAACCCCTTTCTTTGATAAAAACCCTCGAGTTGACTAAGGAGAATTATCAAATAGCTTGGGATTTATTGACAGCAAGGTACCAAAACGAAAGGCGACATATCTCGCATCATTTCAGCGGCGGCTTGCTTGATCTCCCGAATCTCTCTAACAATACGCTACCTACGTTCCTCTCGACCATTCAAGAGCATACGCACGCGTTGGCGGCGCTCAAGCGTCCCGACACAACGTACGCTCCTATGTTGGTGACTGTCCTTCTGCGAAAGTTCACAAGTTTTCACAGGAGGCGGTTTGAGGATTCGCGGACTGATAGCACCAAATATCCGGAATTTGATGAAATCCTAAAATTCTTAAAATCGGAGTGTGCGCAATTAGACGAATTCCTCATCGCACCTCCGCCGGCCCATCTCAAACTCCGTCGCGCTCCTCTAAGGTTTTGCATGTCGGTTCCAGCCCCCCCTCTCTGGCACAGCAGAAAAGGCAACAAAAACCCGCAACTGAAAACAACAGTGCAAAGCCTAAAACTTCTGCTCGAGCCGCACAGACCCCAAACGCGCGACCCCCCTCATCTGGGCATTCAACCACCACCGCTTTTGTGTGCAGTTGGTGTGGTGACTCCCACGTCATTTTTCAGTGCAAGGAGCTTTTGAATTTGACCCCACAAGCTCGTAGCGATCTAATCCGAGCGCGAGAGCGGTGTTCAAACTGCCTGGGAAAACATGTTGTGGAACAATGCCCATCGAAAAAAAATTGCAGCGAATGTGCTGAACGGCATCATTCACTGCTGCACCCTCAGTCTCATCCGAAAAAGGTGAATCAGGCCCCACCGTATGTATGAATAAAGCCCCTGGGGATCATACTACGGTAATTCTTCCGACGGCTCAAGTTGTAGTGTGTTCTCTGAGCGGACATAAGTGTATAGTTCGAGCCGCAATAGATTCATGCGCGCAAACTAGCATCATACATCTGATTGTGCACTGCAATTGCGTCTAAAGCCGGAAAAATGCCGTTCCCAAGTTTCGGGTATTTCCGAGACCACTGTGCCACTGGCCGGTCGCGCTCTCGTCACTCTCCGCACACGCGACGGAAAAGTCGTCGCTCTTGACCATCCTGTCGCGGTGGTGCGTCAAATTACCAACCCCCTTCCCTCTGTGCCTGTCGATGGTAGCATTCGCACCCTTCTAGGCCAACTACCCCTCGCTGATCATTTCTTCGACGAACCTGGAAGTATTCAGTTGTTATTAGGTGCCGACTTATACCCAGAAATCCTAACTGGAGAACAAGTTAATTTGGGACCCTCGCTCCCTCTTGCGTTAGGCACAGTTTTTTGGCTATGTTATAATCGGACGTGCACCTTGTCGAACCAATTCATCGCCCTCTTCGAACAAAATGACTGCGCTTTTTGTAAACAATGTGACTCTTCACCGTCAAATTGAAGATTTCTGGCGAATCGAAGAGCCCCCCTCTCCCGCCAAAATCACGCCGGACGAGGCGCGGGCGGAAAAAATCTTTGTTGATACCGTTCGCCAACAAGAAAGCGGTCGATATCAAGTAGCCTTACCATTTCGTGAAAACCACCCCCCTCTCGGGCTTTCGAAAGCCCGTGCTGAGCAGCGATTTCGGTCCCTCGAGCGAAAGTTTCAAGTTAATCCAGTGTTCTATGAAAAATATAAAACTTTTATGAGCGAATATTTGACAAACGGTTTTATGAAACAGGTCTCCTCCCCCCCCAGCCAGTAGCCCCCATTACTATCTCGCGCACACGGCGTCCTAAAAAAGGAAAAAATACGCGTGGTGTTCGATGCGAGTGCCCCCTCTACTACCGGCGTTTCATTGAATGACATTTTGTTACCTGGGCCGAAGCTGCAAAATGATATACCAGATGTGCTACTCAATTTTCGACGCCATTTGGTTGTGTTTTCTACAGATATAAAACAAATGTATTTACAAATTGATTTACATGAAAATTGTCATAAATACCAACTAATTCTGTGGCGCTCGGAGCCCAATCAACCCCTTCTAACCTACGCCCTCACCACCGTAACTTTCGGTGTAAACTCCTCCCCTTTCTTGGCGATTCGAACGTTACACCAGCTCGCCAAAGACCATGGGCATAAATTTCCTCGTGGTGCCGAAAATATTAAAGCGTGACTCCTACGTCGACGACCTAGTCTCGGGTGATGTGAGTGAAAAGGCGGCCGAAGAGAGACTTGATGAGACAGGATCTCTTTTGGCAGTAGGCGATTTTCATCTTCACAAATGGACGTCGAGTCACCCACAAATACTATCGAAATTTCCTTCTGAACAGCTAGAATTTCCTTCTCGCGAAGATCCCGATAATCCACGACACGGAATTCTCGGGGTCCAATGGAACGCGGAGAAGGATGCGTTCACATATTCTATCGATCCCTCCCCCCAGCCTGTCACAAAACGGGGGGGTTTTGGCGATGATCGCCACCATTTTTGATCCCTGTGGCTGGATCACCCCTGTAGTGATGAAAGCCAAATCCTTTATGCAGGAACTTTGGCTGTTAAAGGTTGACTGGGATGACCCTCTCTCTAATGAACTCATAACCGGGTGGCAACGATTCATTGCTCTGTTGCCAAATCTCTCCGTCATCCGCATTGCCCGTCGCCTCAACGCCGGGGGCACGGCCGTTGAAATTCACGGTTTTTGTGATGCGTCTGAGATAGGTTATGCTGCCGTACTATATTTACGTACCCCTTCTCATAGTTCTGAAGAATCAGCGAAAATCACCATCCTTATGGCAAAGTCCAGAGTGGCCCCCCTAAAACGGGTCTCTCTGCCCCGATTAGAGCTTTGTGCAGCCACTCTGCTTACCACTCTCCTCTCAGCGTATCTTTCAAAACTCCACGGATATTTTGAGGTTACGCAGGTGTATGCGTGGTCAGATTCGACTGTGGCGCTGTCTTGGATCCAAACCCCCCCGCACCGTCTAACGACGTTCGTTGCGAATCGAGTAGCTGCGATCAATGACATCCCAGACGTAATTTGGCGACATGTCAGGTCAAAAGACAATCCGGCAGATTGTGCCTCCAGAGGCCTATCTCCTGCTGAACTTCCCAATTTTGACCTATGGTGGAATGACCCAGAATGGCTGGCTCTCCCTTCTGCGAGTTGGCCGTCAATGGCGGCCCCTCTCCACCCTTCTGAAAAAGTTCCAGAGCTCAAACCTATTGTGCATACTCTAGCCGTCACGGTGCCTGAACCGAGGCTGCGTTTATTTTCATCGTGGGACAAAGTGGTCCGTGTTTACTCTTGGGTGCGCCGTGGTATCACGCCTCCAAAACATCAAACCCAAAAGGGCCCCCTTTAACCGCAGCCGAAGTGGCCGCCACTGAGGGCCAGCTTTTTAAAAATAATGCAAGCAGAGTTCTATCGCGAAGAACTTAACCGTGTTGGGACGAGCCAGCCCTGCTCCCCCCCTCTCCAGCGACTAAATCCCTTTATAGACGCTCGTGGCTTACTTCGAGTCGGAGGTCGGCTCCGCCACGCAAAAATTCCCGACGCAGCGAAACATCAAATTCTCCTCCCCGCGCGCCACCCCCACACTCGGCTCCTAGTTGAAAAGTACCATAAAATGTACATTCATCCAGGACCCCAACTGTTGCAAGCGCTGATACAAAGAAAATTCTGGATACCACCCGGGGCGAAACTTAATTCGCACCGTCGTCCATCAGTGCATCCCCTGCTTCCGCGCAAAACCCCAAAGTAGATGCGCCCCTCATAGGTGATCTCCCCTCTCCCCGCGTCATCCCCCATCCAGCTTTCTCGCATTCTGGAATGGACTTCGCGGGCCCCTTTTCAGTACGCATCCACCAGTTGCGCTCCGCGCGCACAGTGCAGGTGTACCTTTGCATCTTCGTGTGCCTCAGCTCTAAAGCCGTGCACGTAGAAGTGGTGCATAATTTGACGACCCCTGCCTTTTTGGCAACATTGCAACGCTTCGCCGCACGACGCGGTCTGCCTTCAGACTTATATAGCGACTGGGGAAAAAAATTTTCATCGGCGCTGCGAATCATTTCCATCGACTGCTAGCCTCACTTCCTCCTGAGATTGGCAACTTTGCACGCGATAATAGTATAAATTTTCATTTTAACCCCCCTGCTGCACCCCATCAAGGTGGTATATGGGGGGTGCGGTAAAGAGCGTCAAAGGACACCTCACTCGAACCATTGGAAATCACGTACTGATCTTGGAAGAATTTCTAACACTTTGCGCACGCGTAGAGTCAATGCTTAATTCGCGCCCACTCACAGCTTTGTCATCCGATCCTAATGATCTCCAACCCCTTACTCCGGGTCATTTTTTGATCGGCAGACCTCTAGCACCCCCCCCTGACCCCCGGGTTGGAGCTCGAGGAAGTTCCTGTGGGCCAAAGATGGAAGCTAGTTGACGCCTTTTTTCAGCGTGTGGGGAAAACGGTGGTACCTTGAGTATTTGCACACCCTCCAACCACGAGGAAAATGGCTGAAAGACACCCCCTCTCTCAAAGAAGGGGCACTGGTCCTTGTCCACGACCCCAACCTCCCCCCCTTAAAGTGGAGGCTCGCGCGGGTGATTCAGCTCTACCCCGGAGATGATGGGGCAGTGCGCGTCGCCAAAGTGAAGACGGCGGTGGGGGAGCTTACCAGGCCATGTCTCAAGCTCTACCCCCTCCCCTTGTGACTTACATCAAACGTTTTTTTTTTTTCCAGGCGCAGAGAAAAAAAATCATAAACATCATGTCGGACTTATCAGATTGTCTGTCGCTCTGTGACTCGGAAGAGATCCCCTCTCCCTCTCGCTCGAGGTCACCCTTTTACCCGAACCCCCCCTCTACCTCGGAACCCCCCCGAAACCCTCCCTCGACAGGTCGTAAGAAGCGCCGCACGCGTCGTGGCGGACTTATGCGCCGACGCCAATGGCAAGCTCATGAAGCCGCGCGTGCTCACCAACGCTTGGCCCCTCACCCTATTCCGAGGCTGATGGACAACGTGTTCGTTGCCCCCCCCTCTCGGGTGCCTCCATCAGGAGCGCCACTTATCAACCCACCCCCTCCGATGGTACCCCCTCCGATGGTACCTCCTCCTCAGCCGGCGCCATCTCTCTCGTCGAGCAGCGAAGTTCCCGCGAATAGAGCGCCCCCCTCGCGGTTACCAACGCCCCTCCCTCAGGCTCAAGGTCCTGTCCTCATCAGACCTCAAGCCTCAAGAGTCCCTATTCTGCCACGAACTTCGGAGCCCTTTCGCATTGAGCACCGGCTCGTGGTCGAAGTTCCGGCTTCTAGGGTCTCTTCGTACCGCGACTTACCAGCCTTAGAGGCCGCCGTAGTTCCGCCGTACCACAGGGCGTACCCCTCCCCGCTCGACTAGTGAGTTGAACAGTAAACGGGTGATCCCCCTTAAGGCTGCGATCCCCAGTAAAAAATTCTGAGAGATCCGTCCCACCATGGGCCTGCGATCCTCAAACAAAGTTATTTGTCATGTTTTTTCATTTTTTTCCCGTTCCTTATGTTCAACCCCCCCCCCCCCCTCCCACCCCTTTTATTTATTTATTTATCTATTTAATTCTTCCTTTTTTTTTTTTTTTCGTTTTGACGTCTGAACCTTGGGAGATCCCCTTTTGGCTGAGATCCCCTTGGTAACCCCCCCCCCCCCCAACTTCACCACCTCTCCACTCTTTTCATTTTGAAACCCACGGAGTTTCAACGCCGGGGGAATGTTCACGCCGAGATGTGAACTGTCTCGGTGTTTGAATTTCGCGCGCTCGGCCGGCCCGCGGATACATAGTGCGTGGATCCCGGACCGGCTGATCGTGCGAAAAGTGTGTGAGCCCCGGTGACCAGTCTCTCGTTACCTTTTCGCGTGAGTGCGTGCGCAAGTTCAAAGTGTGGTGAAGTGCAAGGTAAAAGTGTTTCCCCCCTTTTCTTTGACCCCCATTTTCTTTATTCTGTGATTCAGGGCCCCCCCCTCATGTATTAGTTTTTCCCCCTTTTCAGGCGTCATGACGGGATTTGGCTAGCGATTCTAATGTGACATATTCAGACGGAGAAACTCCTTTTTTACACATGGTTTTAAGGTAAGACTGGCTCCCCCTTTATTTCTTTGGTGATGGATTGATACCCTGGTCCTCCGAACCCCCCTCATCTCATGTCTCCCCCGAGCTCCAAGAATCCCACGTACCGCTCGTGGGACGTCAGGGCCCCCCCCCCCCCCCCCCCGAGGCCCCGGCGGGAACAAGCCCCATTCTGAGAATCACATTGTGGGAATCACTATTTGTCAGTTATGCCATTTGTCGTATAGTTTAACGAAATCTTGAACATGGTTTTACCAAAATAGTCCAAACACAGTTTAAAAAATGAGGAAGACACTCCAAAACCCCCTTAAATTTGTCTAATCAGACATTGTAGGTCCAAAATTGGAATGAACAATGTAAATGGGCTACTTTTGAAGCTTTTCTAAAAATTCACACGGAAGTTATGTCGTTTTAAATAGATTCCTCATTTTATTTGATCCAAGAACTCAAACGCTGCGCGGCGACTTGGAGTAGGCGATTCACCCCGTGAATTCAAACTACCGCTTCACTGCTGCCCTTAATCTCTCTCCTTCTATAGTACTTGGCTGCCGAGTGAGGCAGTGCAACGTCATGCACTCCACAAGCACCATCAGTCAGAAGTAGCAAACTGGCAACACTTTTGTTAGGAGTTTGAGCGCGCGTTCAAAAACTCCTCTCCAGTTTAATCTTTCAGTGTTGCTGTTTTTTTCCGTGCTCCTTTATTTTTATTATTAAAAGAGCAGAGATTGTACTATTCCTCTTTTTAAAAAGAAATCAATCTAAACGTCTACGTTGCGTCCCCCGTTTTTGCTTCAACGTGCAATAAAATATGCGATAAAAGAAGAGCAAAGACAAATTGTTTGAGGTTTAACCTAACGATCAAGATCAACAGTTGGAAATTCCCTCCGTTTTCCTTAATTTTGATTATATACCTACATACCGACTCAAAGAATAACGTCAGGAAGTCTTATGCATCGAATGGGTTTAAAACGAATCAATATGGGAGAAGAGGGGAGGAAGGTGCGTTCTTAGGCGTCATGTTGATGGAACATGAGCGATAGAATGTCGTTAAGAAAAAAATAAATAAATAAATAAATAAATAAATAAATAAAAAAAAGAAAAAAAAAGTCATTGAAGGGTAGCATTATTGTTAGCCTTTCTCAGGAAGGATCCAATCCTTTAAAAAAACACATTCTGGAGCAATAGTTTAAAAAACTGGGACCAGATCTGATTCATGGAAAGTTGCCTTTAGGCCAATCAGAGGTTATAGCCAAGGTCCATGTATATAAGGTCTGGCCGGTAGCATTTGGTTCCCCTCGTTGATCCACAGTTTGGGAACCACTTCTCCATTTAAAACCATCGATCCAAGATGGCGGCGAACCCGGGAAGAATTGTAAAGTAAATGGGGGTATGGGTTCCCAAACTTTGGATTTCCCTAGTTGGCGCTACCGGCCAGACCTTATATTTATGAACCTTGGTTATAGCTGATACACGGCATGTGTTACTGGCAAATAAGGTTGTCTGCAGAGACAGAACGTTGTTGTTTATGGTTGAAGAACCCTGAGTTTTCACTGCTTCATTTTTTCCATTTCAATGTATCTATAAATGAGGCCGGAAAAGAGGCATGAGAACTGATACCGCCGGGGAAAAATTGGAATACCTAAAAAAAAGAAAAAAAATAAACCTTTCACTTTATAAATATACATTACAATTTTGCGGATCGTTCCGTCTCTCTCCCTTTTTGTTAAACCTAATACGTTTGTTCTTGATTTGTTCAATACGGCAGCGATGTTTAGTCGTACGTTTGAACGCACGTGTAAGGTCAAAGTCAAAGGCATTCACCCAGCGTTCGATTGTTTCCACGGCTTTAACTGGACCAAAACCGAAGTTGCCAGATTTAACGCTCCGCCACTAGCTCTAGTTCTTTTTGAAACAAGATAGTAATTACCAACTATAAAACGTCTGCAAAACGACACTTATTGGCAAAGCACCAAGGAACTCAATGATGAATTTTCGGGTACCTACATCTTTGCCTCGCAGGAAATTTCAAGTCACACGATGAAAAATATGAAGCTCAACTTTCCAGGAATGGTACTTTTTGGAATGTGGCCGACATTTTCTCTCTCTTTCATCAACTTTTTTGTAATTATTGAGATAATGAGACAACCAGACGTTAAAGATAAAATATTGCACTGCCCTTTAAAACTAATCCGTACAAAGTCATCAGATCTTCAGTAATTTATATTTGTTAAGCCATAGATGAAAAATCGCTTATCCGATAACATGTTTTAGTGTCGTAAAAACGCTATCCACACGGTTTATTTGCTCTATCAACAAACCACTGCATTTTTGCCCTGGTTTAATATGATTGATTTTTCGTGACTAAATGGAAATGGCAACACAGAGCAAGCAAGACAAGACACTTGTTCCTTTTCAAAATACCACGAGAGTGGCCGGCGGCGTGTTGGAGGAGGGGGAAGATTCCCGTATTCTCTGACTGCATCGGTCTCAGGCAACGGCCGCGGCGCACTATGGGGTATTCGACCCGAATTCATGCTCAAAATTATTTATGGACATGAAACGCTACCTAAAGTGGTTCTTTGACTATATGATGAAGTTCTGTGACTAAATAAGACGTTTCAGCACAATTGAGGCAATTCAGGTGATTTGGGGGGGGGGGTGTTGGAATTAAACATACTATGTTTCGCACCTTCACATCGAGTTAATTTTACCTATTAATGGAATTTATCATTTGCTTCACCGTAAAGACGTGCCCGAAGATTTTTCGATACCCCTGCTTAATCCCCTCTCTCCCTTCGCTCCCTGCCTTTCCATCACCCCTTACCCTAATGACATGTCTCCTTTCCTTAGCTCTCAAAATTTCTTCGAGATGACCTTCATTTAAGGCGGCCACCCACGCTACGCGCACCATATTTAACCTTTTATTTGTCTTTTTTGATCCAAAATTGGATACCAATTCAATACCAAGTCTACAGAGGGTCTAAACATAGAATTTACCGGACGTCTTCAAATTTACAAAAAAAAAAAAAAAAATTCAACAAAATGAGAAAAAATTGAGAAAATATTTAAAATATTAACTCTATAGCTTCTAAAAGATAACTGCAATTGATAAATAACTCCAACGAATCTTTTACGAACAGAAATACTGACTTTTTCTTTTTGTCCGAAAAAAGTCAAGTTTCGACCCACTGTGCAATTATTTGATGTCTGTGTTATCCCTTTACGCCTCTCCATCAAGCTAGCAAGGTATAAATGGTACATTTCAACAATATTGAGAGAAAATACGGTACAATAATGAAGATTTTGGCAATTTTGGGTGAAATTAGTGTTAATTTTTCCTGAAAATAGAATTACAAATTTCCCAATTTGCGGCGAATGCGGGTCGATGCGGGTCGGATCTTTTTTGGAGCATAAAGTAGACGCTTTGGGCTAACTTTTAACGGAAAAACAAAAGTGATACAAAGTGATACATTCCAACTAAAATACCTTTGTTTCTATCAATCTCATTATTTTTTTTATTAAAATTTACTGTATGGAGTAAGGCTAGGATTATAAACTATGTATCCTGATATATAAAGGCTTGAAATAGTTATTCTTACCTTCCGGAACGTCCTCTCTGTTTTGTTTCCCAAGTTGGAGAAATATAAACAACTTTAAAACCACTTATCTTTATTGGTGTAAAACACAGATTTTAATCGTAAATTGGTAAAAGTGCTGCGCGCTCTGGCGGATTGTGGGCGAACCACTCAACGTGGAAAGCTCAAATTGTACAGGATGATGTAAAAAACTATACAGAATGCACCAATACCATTGGTTTTGACCATAGATTAAATTTAACTTTTGGACTTTTGAGCATGAATTCGGGTCAAATACCCCATAGTGCGGCGGGACAAAATCAGGGACAGCCTTTCTTTGGCTCTGCATTTTCCAGATCTCTTGTCATAGTGTTCCAAATGTTCATAGTGATGTGTTGGCGTGAGGGTTGATCGTGAACATAGATTATTTAATTTCACTCTATTTTAACCGTTTTGTGATCTTTCACTATTTTTTCGCGGAAGTTAGAGGACGTTTCGCTACTTTCGAGTGAATATGTAATTTTGCCGGTGCATTATTCAATTTGGAAGATTAATACAGTGTTATAATACAGGCGGAATAAGCTGTTCATGAAGAATGAAAATGTCCTCAACTCGAAAGGAAACCTACTGAATAAAAATGAACTCCTATAATAGTGAATTACTAATTCAATTGTTAAATAAATATGCTTTTTCTTTCATTCTATTCATGTTTTATAATTAAGTGAGTGCCGTTCAATAGTTTGAATCTAAACTACTCGACGAGTAATGTGCTAGCTGTTTAAATGTGAAAAAAAAAATAAAAAAAAGTGTTCAAAAACATCGTTGACTAACGTTTCGGTTTAGTCTCTTTTTTCTTACTTGTGACGTATTGCTGGATAAAATGGATACAAAAGTGAAAAATAGCTGAAAGTGGTGCGTAAGCCTTTCATACCTACACTTTTCGGCTCTACTCAGTGTTTCAACATTTTTTTTTCGTCTCACCTTTTGGCTTAAATACATGATTATTTGCGTCAGTTTTCGATTCATTACAAGGATAACTGCCAATGGATCTATATTTAAGTTCAATATATTATCGTCTCACTTCAGCGGAACTCCCAGGTTTTAATTTTATAAACCAATGATGCAAATTAGAGCTTCATAATTTTGTCACATTCAGCGCTTATTTCTTGATCTGGTAAAACGAAGTGACAATATGACACATGAACACATCTGCTTGAAAATCTAAGAAACTCAACATTTCAGTTCACCCCACCCTGAAAACTAAGCCCTTACAGCCATATCACGATTTTTAACGCTTCTAGTACCATTAGAAGTCTTTCTATCTAAGTAATCCTTAAGCATGGAGCGAGGGGGTGAGGATGGGGAGGGTGAGTGTAGTCGAGGGGGTGGGGGGGATACCAATGTGGCTCAGTAAAACCCATATGGTTTGATATTCACTATACTCTGTTCACGATAAGAAGGCGGGTGAGAATTCAGGTGGTAATGCACTATTTAGTAACCGCAGTGCGGCTATGCCGGCTACTCCAACCCTTCGCAGTGGCCGTTGTTCCCCCGAACTCTCTCTCTTGGCACGGAGGATCTCCAAGAACCGACAGGGGCCTAATTTTTGAAAGGCAACGGAATTTTGCATCCTAAAGATTTTATTTATGACCATGCCAGCAGCACCTTTCAACAAGGCGAGGATTACAATCATAGGTGAGGAGCGATAAATTGCAAACACCAATAATTATATCAGCCACAACCACCTATAAGTGCGCAGGATTAAAGTATTTAAGCAATTGAATCATAACTAAATAAGTGCAAGCTACAAAATATTAGGAATATACAAAATGCAGCTAAACTCCGGGCGCTAACTTCTACTGTGTATATTGGAGCCCGAAATAAAACATGTTTCCCCTATGAATATGGGTAGAAAAATGCCCCCCTCTTGAACTGCGATTCCTCCATGTTTTACAAAAATTTGATTTATCAGTAATAGCCACAGTTACAAATCAAAAAGACTTGGAACTTGGTGATCTGAAGTATTTTTACATAAAGTATCCATTTATAAACTTGAAAAATTCAGAAATTAAGTCTGATTATACGTTTCAAGCTATCTTGTACTATTAAAAGCACAAATTTCATGATACAGGTTTACCATTTGAAAAAAATGTCTAAAGTCCAATGGGAGAAACGCTTAAAAATATTTTGAGCTTCTCGCATTTATTCAGTTACTTAGACATGATCTATAAAAGAATAATTGCTGCGCAACGATGTAAAAGTCACTACTTACTGCGGACAATGGCTCTAAATAACAGAATGTGGGAAGTTGTGTTCTCACTGCCACTCACTATCGTAAAAGCACTGACTTTATCTGGCTTCAAACACATCACACCGAAAAAATGCAAGAAACCGACATCTTTCTAAGAGTATTTCCCATCTCAGCGTAGTAATTATTTTACAAATATTTAGTTCGCAACCATAAAATTTATAATCTTAAAAATACAAGATTATTAGAAAAAAACAGTCCAACATACTAACACCGCATATAATCTTTTGCAGGTCATCGCCAAGTTTTTTTCTATTTTTTTTTTAACATGCAGTAAGTACTGCATGTTTTTGTTATGGTTTTGTATCGATTTTGGCCATAAACTTCCTGCATAAAAATCGACAATTTTCGGCTTGGTCGCAAACGTGCGTTGTCAGATTTCCGCGCGTAATGATCGCGTACTGCTTTTCGGTGGATTCCTTTCGTTCGATATATTGCGGAGCGGCAACGCGAAAAGTCTCCCTATCCTTTAAGCAGTCACTAAACGAATCGCGCGCCATATCGAATCCGCGATATTCTTCGGTCCGCCGCACAATGGATAGAAATCAAATCTTTGGCGGTCCAAATTCGATCCTTTCAAAGTTGGAAAATTAGTATTTTAGCTGGGTACTATAGTTGATTTCAAGGGCTTTATTTGGCTCCGTTTTTTATTCCTGGCTTGTCCCATACTTATCGGAGAATATCATTTGATGGATCGACAATTCTTGTGATATCTCATGTCTTTGTATTTTGACCACTTAGGACTCGATTTGGATCCATAGTGCGCCGTTTGAAATGTTCGAATAATGTTTGAGTTAGGTTGACTGAGTATTGACCCCAAGTTTTTCATAAGGATTTGTCTCCGTTATGAATAAATTTGGTAGTTTCATTATTTGTCTGTGATTACCAACGAGCTATATCTAGTTCGGAGGCTTTGGTAAACATGCGTATTTGCCTCGGAGATTTTAAGGTTAGAGATTTGTGTTGTGAAAAAAACCGAAGTTCCTCCGCAATGTATTTTCGCGTGTTTTCGAAGTCTATCAGAGACTTTAAAATCTGAATTTCTTTATGAACTGTGCGTGTTTTCTGTCACTCAAAGCCTTAATTTCAGTTTCTACTAATTGAAACCTCAAGTTCTTCATAGCTTCCATTTAATTTGCCAGATTCTACAGTGCGTGTTATTGCCTCGTAATGCCGTAACTCATTGCCTTTCTTGGCATTTCGACGAGTGAAAGTGGTATGTTTGTGGTGATTTATTCAACAATTTTGTAATTTGACCTCTCTCAGCAAACTCTCTCTTCCTGAGACAGATTTACTCATTTTTATCTCCTCAATTTGAGTGATCTGAAGTAGATAACTTCGTTAACCGATGAGCGTGGTCTAGAGTAAGTTACCGAAAGGGGAAAAAAAGCAAAGGTGGACCTTTACATTTCAGACCAATTGTACCTATGCTTGCATGACAGTCATGGCGAGCAGAACTATTTAAATGGCAACACCAACACCAAGTTGTGTGATGCATTCATTCAATGATAAATGATGTCGACAGAAATAGTGGGCTGAGGTTGATCGGAGAGCATCCATTTCACTCGACTCATCTCTTTTGCCCAAGTTGATTGAGCCACTCGTGAAGTGAATTTTACTTACTACGAGTTTGGTTGGAATTTATTTACCTAAGAACAACTGTCCGACAAGACAGTCTGTCGCTTCTGAACTGCATCAGAGGGCATGGGAGAGTGGTTGGTTTGCGCAGAGTTTCAACTCGTTTCTAATGAAGCGCTTATCAATGCGCTTTGATGCGGCTTGGAAACAGGCACCATTGTCTGTCAGAACCCTATACTCAAATGGTCCCCCTCTAATAGAATGGTACAGTGACTCATCTTTCATTGAAACTGCTGAAGATGATTCGACATGTTTTACTTGCAAACGGATAGTTTTGCGAGGATGAAAAAAAGCTTCATTATGAAGCTATCTGAAACTACACTGAAAAAGTGCAAGAAGTGTGTTCGACACTGAACAGCACAGTTTATGATGCCAGGCTTTGGCTCTGGGCATGAGGGAAAATGGTCATAATCTCGTCAATAATCTTACAAAGTCTGAAGAGAGAAACCTAGAAGCCAAGTACAAATGATAGTGTTAATTTGGACACATTAGATCTAATCGGGGAAAGCCAACTCGATTTGTCTAATTCTACTCGATGTAACCTAAGTCGAAACAAGTCTTGACCGGACCAATCAAATCAGCTTTTCTAAAATGTCGTGAGTAAATCATGAATCCTTGGGTCCAATCGGTTGCGATAAAATTGTCGACTACTTTAGCGGCATATCCACCTAAGATTCTTAAGTAGGATAAAGTAACTTTCCCCTCTTCTTTGAAGCAGTCGATAAATAAGTGGTTACGAAGTTGTGACTGAACTTCACTCGAATCTCATGCTAACATTCACTCGAGTGGCTCAATGACTAGGATGAATCGAATTGACTTGGGCAAAATAGATGAGTGGAGCAGATGGATGCTCTCCGATCAACCTCACAGCAAAATTTTAGTATGGCACCGTTTTACAGCCTTCTTGTCCACACCTATATCTTGTAAAAGAACATAACATTATAATGAATTGGTACCCCGTTTCGTGCATCGCACGACGTGGTGTTGTCTTCACTTTTAAAGAAAGTTAGGTTGGTTTTTTTTCATAACAAGGTGTCTGTGAATTACTGTATTTTGGTCACTTCAGAGTTCTACGGAGTACCTAACCTTAAACCTAATACTGGTAATTCTAAGTCAGTGTGTGATTGATTTCTTGCACCATTATTGCCATAATGATGACAGTAGTTTCTTATTTCTGCTAAGTGGGTACTTTAGTCTTTCAATTCAACTATAAACGCTCTCTTATTGAAGAATACTCTTAATTTCTCAATGAAATGAAAGTCTTCCGTTCGGTCCGTGCAAACTTCAGAACCACGAACGAGTCAGTCATCCTTTTATTTGCTTCTTCATGTCCAAACTGACTGAAGTTCAACTTTGAAATCAGATTTGCTGCAAATTTTAATTTCAAATACATTATTATAATTGCTAAAGTCAGTTCAAAGTACAATCAACGATGGAATCAACAACCAGTCAACGCGCAGATTAATTGAACCGCAGGTAGGTGTGACGTTAAACGTTCAGGGAAATTACACTAACAGTCACAGCTCTCATGAAGCAAAGCACCTCACGAAGAGTACGAAATTCTACGTACAGTTCAAGTTTGTTTGAAAAAAATTACTTTTTTATTCAAATAAAAATTTCAATTAACGGAGTAAATTGCAATTTATTTAATTAAAACTGCACTTTATTCAAACAAAATTGCAATTTATTCAAAATAAATTGCCATTTATTCAAATAAAATATAAGAAATGTCAACCTAACTAAGATTTATCTGAGATTTATTCAGTAAAATTTCTTTGAAAATATCAATAACATTTCAAAATAAAATTGCCATTTTATTTGAACAAAATAGGAGTTGATGCTACTAGGGCTTGGTCGCTCTTATATCAGATGATTTGCAAGTGAATCAGAGCTACCATGTCTTTGGTTGTATGCGGCTATTCAGACGAAAGTGTTTACAGGAGAAGTATCAAATATTTTGAAGGAGCTTCATACGGAAGATCGGTTACCAGGAGAAGTATCAAATTATTGAAGGCGCTTTATACGAAAAATAGACAATGTGATCAGGAGAAGTATCAAATTATTTGAAGGAGCTCTGAAGCCACCTAATCGAGGAAACTCAAGACTTGGTCGCTCTGATATCACATGACTTGCAAGTTGAATCAGAACGACACGTCCACCGGGTGTAGGGAAATAAATATAGGAAGATATTTGAAAGAAAAGTTTTTACGAGCAAGTTTTCACGAAGAAGTGTTTGGGGCAGGTGAAGTAAAATGGAGCTGGTTTGGGGGAAAGATTTTAGATCTTGGCCGCAATCACTTGAGGTTTAGCTGAAAGTTTTGGTGAAATAATTTGTGACATGAAATTAATACAAATTAAAAAAGAAAATGAACAAAAGCACTTGCTCTCAGAAGTTTCACGTAGAAAATAAATTCTCACTCCGCCACTCTCACTAACTCTGCATACCCATTGAAATTATACAGAACATAATGCAGCGATGATAACTATAGATAAGAGGAACCAGCACACTGCACAGAGTTTTAAGAGAAAAACCAAATGAAAGAGAACTTTCAATATAGACACTCACAAATGACGAAATAAGAGACAGTGGCCTAGAGTTCAAGATGAGAGGAACCATACCACCAGGCATTTTTCTCGAGACGGCTGATCGAAATGTTTTGAATAAAAAAAATCGGTTACGGAATGGACACAAAATTTTCATTTTTATATTTTCAAAAGCCCTCATCAGCTCCTCGTTCATATTAGGAGAAGTTCACACACTTTTATCAAGTTTTTTGCAAAAAAGCATCTTCTGAAAGTACGAAAAAAGTTCATATCCTCATAGCAGAGGCAATTGCCAACATTTTTGCTCCCATAGACATTTACCAAAACACCCAGATTTTTTTTAGCTATAGGGACTTGGAAGATTTTTGAATCAAACCCTTTTGCTTATCCACTTGAGAATTTCTCACAAATCTTGACAGATTCTGAAAAAAATTTATCGAAACCTTCTGATCGATGTGCAACATGTTACCTTGAGGAGAAAAAATAAGGTGTATTTTTTCAAATCAAAAATTTTGGGACTTCAATGGCAGAATCGAATCGATTCCATGGTCTGAGACTTAGACTGCCCAAAATTTTAATGTAACGAAATACACCTAATTTTTTCACTTTAAGGTACCAAACTAGTGGCACATCAATCAAAATGGTTCCAACCATTTGATCAGAATCTGTTATGTATTTGAAGAATTCTCAACAGGGTGGCCACAAAAGCCAATTCAAATTTTTTCCAAAAATCCGCCATAACTCAAAAAAGTGAGGTTTTTTGGTAAATGTCCATGTGAGCAAAAATGTAGGAAATTGCCTGAACTTCAAGGACACCAGCTTTTCTCATAACTTTAAAAGAGCTTTTTTGAAAAAAACTTGAGATATAGGTGTGATTGAGCCTCCCCTTTCAAAAATGCCCCAAAGGGCTAAGTATTGGAAGCTATCGATAATATGATAAATGAAAAATTTAGGGTCGATTCCCTATGCGACATCCATGTTTCAAAACATTTCAATCAGCCATTCTCAAGAAAAATGCCTGGTACAGGTGCTCTGGATCACCATGTATACAGGGTGTCAATTAAAAAAGGAGCCAGGCCGAATATCTCGAGAACGGCTCCGGATTCCGAAAAACGCTGAAACACGTGTTAAATTATTTTGAGCAGGACATCTTTTTAGAGGGACGCCGATTTGGGGTCTCTCTCTAGGGGGTCCCCAAGGAGGCTACCACCTCCCTAAATCCAATACTTCATTGGGGCCCCAATTTTTTTTATTTAATAATCTAAAATAGGGTAAAATTTTAAGACTTTTGGTACAAGTTAAACGTCGACATCGCTTTTCGTTTTCGATTATATGTATCGAAGGTCCAAGTTCGATTTGGGCCCATTTTCAAGAAGCATTACTTTACTCCTCTTTGAAGAGTCGGAATTCACAACTCAAGGACACAAAAATACTCTGAAAAGCAAGCCCTTTTCAGAAAAAAATTCAATTATAACAAACATTTATTCAAATTTTGGTTTTGAAGCTCAAAAAACTTTTAGACGTTTTTGGGCCCCAAGGAGGGCCATCTGAAAAATTCCGAGGTACGACCCCTATTGAGTGATACATCAATCGAAAAGACGTAACAAACTGAGCATTTCGGCGCAAACCGGGGGTAGATATCGTTTTTACATTTGAGATATCGAATGTCAATTTACAGATTGCGATATCTCGATTGTGAAAAACGATATCGAACTCCGGTTTGCACCGAAATGCTCAGTTTGTTGCGCCTTTTCTATTTTGTATCAATCAATAGGGGTTGTACCTCGGAATTTTTCAGATGGCCTCCCTGGGGGCCCAAAAACGTCTAAAAGTTTTGGGAGCTTCAAAACCAAAATTTGACTAAATGTTTGTCATAATTAAATTTTTTTCTGAAAAGGGCTTACTTATTAGAGTATTTTGTGTCCTTGATTTTTAATTCCGACTTTTCAAAGAGGAGTAATGATTTTTTGAAAATTAGTCCAAATCGAACTTTGACCTTCGATGTATCAAAAACGAAACCTATATTGAACTTCGATTCGCACCAAAAGTCTGATAATTCACCCTCTTTCGATTATATAAATAAAATATGGGGGTCCCTGTTTGAAGTATTGAATTTAGGGACGTGGTATCCGCCCTGCGGGCCCCCTGGAGATGGCCCCGAAATCGGAAACCCCCTATAAAGATGTCCCCCTCAAGCATTTGAACACGTGTTTCAGTGTTTTTCAAAATCCGGAGCCGTTCTCGAGATATTTGGCCAAGCTCCTTTTTTAATTGACACCCTATATGCTATGAAACTTAATTAAAAGCGGTATTACAAGAATAACAACGCAGTCAAAGCAGCTTACACTGATTGACTGCATGTTATCTTTGTATCGCTAGACTGCGATACAAAATCTGCTGGCTGCTTGTTTTTTTTTTTTGTTTTTTTTTTTGTTTTTTTTTTTTTTTTTTTTTTTTTTTTTTTTTTTTTTTTTTTTTTTTTTTGTAATTTCTTCATTCCATTTCTTATTTCTTCTATCGATTTCTTTTTTTCCTTTCTTTCTTTCTTTCTTTCTTTCTTTCTTTCTTTCTTTCTTTCCTTCTTTCTTCCTTTCTCCATTTCTTCCTTCCTCTCTTCCTTCCTTTAGAAAAATATCCCACGCGCCGCAGCGCGGCGTCGGCTCGACCCCTGTGGTTGTAATTGATTGTATGAATATGGAGG
Organism: Trialeurodes vaporariorum; assembly: GCA_011764245.1. Taxonomy (NCBI): domain Eukaryota; kingdom Metazoa; phylum Arthropoda; class Insecta; order Hemiptera; family Aleyrodidae; genus Trialeurodes; species Trialeurodes vaporariorum. The sequence goes on from VMOF01000013.1 coordinate 12,605,844, forward strand.
AGCATCAATGAGGAAACTTAGACTTGGTCGCTCTGATATCAGATGATTTGCAAATTGAATCAGAGCTACCATGTCTTTTGGTTGTATGCGGCTATTCAGATGAAAGTGTTTACAGGAGAATTACGGAAGTACTTCATACGGAAGATCTGTTACCAGGAGAAGTATCAAATTATTGAAGGCGCTTTATACGAAAAATAGAAAATGTGATCAGGAGAAGTATCAAATTATTTGAAGGAGCTCTGAAGCCACCTAATCGAGGAAACTTAAGACTTGATCGCTCTGATATCACATGACTTGCAAGTTGAATCAGAACGACACGTCCCCCGGGGGGAAAGGGAAAATAAATATAGGAAAATTTTTGAAAGAAAAGTTTTACGAGCAATTTTTCACGACGAAGTGTTTGGGGCAGGTGAAGTAAAATGGAGGGTTTTGGGGGGAAAGGGTTTTTGGATTTTGGGCCGCAATCGCTTGGGGTTTTGGCTGAAAGATTCGGTGAAATAATTTGAGACATGAAATTAATAAAAATTTAAAAAAAGAAAATGAACAAAATCACTAGCTCTCAGAAGTTCCACATAGAAAATAAAGTCTCACTCCACCACTCTCACTTACTCTGCATGCCCATTGAAATTATACAGAACATAATGCAGCGATGAAACTTTAGATAAGAGGAACCAGCACAGAGTTTTAAGAGAAAAACCAAATGAAAGAGAACGATTTCAACATATTAGCTGAACCTTCAATATAGACACTCAAAAACGACGAAATAAGAGACAGCAGCCAGAGTTCAAGATGAGAGGAACCATACCACCAGGCATTTTTCTCGAGAATGGCTGATCGAAATTTTTTGAATCCAAAAAATCGGTTACGGAATGGACACAAAATTTTTCATTTTTGATATTTTAAAAAGCCCTCATCAGCCCCTCGAATATTAGGAGAACCTCACACACTTTTATCAAGTTTTTTGAAAAAAAGCATCTTCTAAAAGTACGAAAAAAGTTCATATCCTCATAGCAGAGGCAATTGCCAACATTTTTGCTCCCATAGACTTTTACCAAAACACCCAGATTTTTTTAGCTATAGGGACTTGCAAGTTTTTTGAATCAACCCTTTTGCTTATACAATTGAAAATTTTCTCACAAATCTTGACAGATTCTGAAAAAATATATCGAAACCTTCTGATCGATGTGCAACGTGTTACCTTGAGGAGAAAAAATAAGGTGTATTTGTCAAATCATAATGTTGGGACTTCAATGGCAGAATCGGATCGATGCCATGGTCTGAAACATAAACTGCCCATAATTTAATTGACGAAATACACCTAATTTTTTCACTTTAAGGTACCAAACTAGTAGCACATCAATCAAAATAGTTCCATCCATTTGATCAGAGTCTGTTATGTATTTGAAGAATTCTCAACAGGTGGCCACAAAAGCCAATGCAATTTTTTTCCAAAAATCCGCCATAACCCAAAAAATTGAGGTTTTTTGGTAAATGACCATAGGAGCAAAAATCTTGGAAATTGCCTCAACTTCAAGGACACGAGCTTTTCTCATAACTTGAAAAGAGCTTTTTTGAAAAAAAACAGAGATAGATGTGATTGAGCCTCTTCCCTAAAATATGCCACAAAGGCTAAGTTTTGGAAGCTATCGATAATGTGATAAAGACAAATTTAGGGTCGATTCCCTATGCGACATCCATGTTTCAAAACATTTCAATCAGCCATCCTCAAGAAAAATGCATGGTACAGGTGCTCTGGATCACCTGTATACAGGGTGTCAATTTAAAAAAAGGGGCCAGGCCGAATATCTCGAGAACGGCTCCGGATTCCGAAAAACGCTGAAACACGTGTGAAATTATTTTGAGCGGGACATCTTTTTAAGGAGTCGCCGATTTGGGGCCCCTCTGGGGGGTCCCCAAGGGGGGTACCATCTCCCTAAATCCAATTCTTCAATGGGGCCCCCCTTTTTTATTTAATAATCAAAAAAAAGGTAGAATTCGACTTTTGGTACGAGTTGAACGTCGAATCGTTTTTTGTTTTCGATTATATCGAAGGTCCAAGTTCGATTTGCTCCCCTTTTCAAAAAGCATTACTTACTCCTCTTTGAAGAGTCGGAATTCACAAATCAAGGACACAAAAAAACTTTGGAAAGCAAGCCCCTTTTTAGAAAAAAAAATCAATTACAACAAACATTTAGTCAAATTTTTGGTTTGAAGCTCAAAAAAATTTTAGACGTTTTTGGGCCCCCAAGGGGGGCCATCTGAAAAATTCCGAGGTACGACCCCTATTGAGTGATACATCAATCAAAAAAACGTAACAAACTGAGCATTTCGGCGCAAACCGGAGGTGGATATCGTTTTTACATTTGAGATATCGAATGTCAATTTACAGATTGCGATATCTCGATTGTGAAAAACGATATCGAACTCCGGTTTGCACCGAAATTCTCAGTTTGTTACGCCTTTTTTATTAATGTATCAATCAATGGGGGTCGTACCTCGGAATTTTTCAGATGGCCCTCCTTGGGGGGCCAAAAAAGTCTAAAAGTTTTTGGAGCTTCAAAACCAAAAATTTTACTAAATGTTTTTATAATTTATTTTTTTCTGAAAGGGCTTACTTATTAGAGTATTTTGAGTCCTTGATTTTTTTAAAATTCCCACTTTTCAAAGAGGAGTAATGATTTTTTGAAAATTAGTCCAAATCGAACTTTTATCTTCGATGTATCAAAAACGAAAAAAGATATTGAACTTCGATTCGCACCACAAGTCTGATAATTTCACCTTTTTTTCGATTAATAAATAAAATATGGGGGTCCCCGTTTGAAATATTGAATTTCGGGACGGGTATCCGCCCTGCGAGCCCCCTCAGATATGGCCCCGAAATCGGAAACCCCCCATAAAGATGTCCCCCTCAAGCTAATTGAACACGTGTTTCAGTGTTTTTCAACTAGCCGTGGCTTGTAGTAGATTTTTTAAAGGTATTTTGGACAGTGGCAATTCAGAGGGTACAGGGTCAACACTGAAGCAGTTGGGCTAAAACGTTTGAATTACTCAAGAGAAAGCTCACAGAGTTAAAAAAAAAAAATGTATATGCAATTACTCTTGTAGTTTTGTAGGCTTACTTCTGGAATGAATCTATATAATAAAGTTGTCGTTCGGGCCCCCGGCGCTCCCGTTCTTCGGCCCCGTTCCCGCTATCCGTTGAGTTCCGCGGTCCTTCGCCCCGACCCACGGGCCGCCGCTCCGTCGCGCCCCTCTGCCCCGAGACCGACCCTCTTGCGGCCCCCCCCCTTTTTGGGAGGGGCGGTTTTCCGAAAACCGTTTTTCCGCGCTGGTCGCCGCCCCCTTTGGCCTGTCGGTTCCGCACTCGGTCCTTCGATCCGTCCCGTCGTCCCGCGTTTTCTGAGTGGTCTCTCGGTCCGTTCTGGCGCCCGGGGAGGGAGGGGCGACCAGAAAAGTGGCTTCGGACCGAAAATTTTGTGGACAGGGTCAGGGGCGAGGCCTAGCGTCCTAGGACCTCGCCGTCCCTTCCGCGTGATTGCCGAGGATCTAAAATTTGGTGGGTCATCTTTTCGTTTTCGAGGAATCCCCCTGGGGAACCGGGGGGGGGTTTTTTTCGGTTTGCGGTTTTCCAATTTTCTGACCGCAAGGTTGGGCCAGGGGGCCCCGGGATTGCGCGTGTGATCGCGCGGCGGGTAGGCCCACACTTAGGGAGGGGGTCTCTATCGGGAGGATGGACCCTCCGGTCGGGGGGGCGCGAAACGGTCCCGGTGAGGACCCCGGAATGACTGTGGAGAGCTCGAGTCTCGGGGTAACGTTAATCGTCGCCCGTGGCAACGCTACGACGAGTTCGCCTGGGATGAAACCGCGTTGCCGGGTCGTGTCGGATCTGCCTTCTGTGTCGATGAATATTGTTTGTTCGGTGAGGTTCCCGGAGAAGAATGGCAACCGTCGCCGTGTTGTCTGATCCTCTGGTATTTCTACGTGGACTATGTGAGAGACGATTTGATTTTCGGGCACGATTTGTCTACGCTCCGAATCTTCGTTATTTTGGATATTGTATCGCGGGCCACAAACGAAAGTCGACCAAAGACATTATACAGGGTGAACAAAAGAGAATCCAGGCTAAATAACTAAGTAAGCATCTAAAACGACATAATGTGTCCGCGACATTCACCATCCATCAGTGTTAATTTTACTCATTTTTAGTGTTTTAGAATAATTCTACGCCTACCATTTCACCTCACCATCGCTATCTCAGTATTTTAAGATGCTGATTTCAAAAATGCTATCAGTTTTCATGATACTATCCTATATTATACGTAAATTCGAAATTACGCCTTCTTAGCAAAAAATTCGATGTTCTGGAAAAAGTATGATTTTTGAGTAAAAACCAAGGCCGAATTTGAAATCAGGGGTCAAAATACATGGAAGATCTAGCGGGGGGGTGAGAAAGAGGTATCTTATGATGAGAAAACCTGGCTCTACGTTCATAACAGCCGTACACAATATGTCGTTAAGGCGAAAAAGTCGAACAACTCGCGAACGTCTTCGTATTTTGAAAAAAGCTAAACCACGTGTTTGCTTTTTTAAAAGAGGGACATTTTTAGGAGGGTTTTTATATTCGGCGTTTTCCCAGGGGGGGGGGCAACGGGGGCGCCGACTCCATAAATTGGGCTGTAATATTTTTTTTTATTGCAGTTTTCGGAAGAGCGCAAAATTCCTTAAGTCATTATCGATTTTTGTCTTCGAAATATCGAACCTCAAAAACGCTTACGGCCAATTTTCAAAAAATCATAACTCCTCCAAAACAGGTCCGGGTAAAAAAAACTACGAATTTAAAATACTCTACAAAGCAAGTGTTTTCCCAAAAAAAAAACACAATTCAACTAAAATGTACACGGTTTCCAATTTTCAGCCCCTAATTTTTTTGATATTTCGAGTATGCAGCCTGGCTCCTTTTTTGTACACACCCTGAGAAAAGACTGGCCCCTAGCGGCGAGAATTGAAGCCGCTTACTTTCATGGGCTGGGCTTCCCCGCTCGGGGGTATGAACCTAAATAATATTGCGGCTTATGGAGCCGACACGTAAAACTGGTTCAAAAGACGTGATTTGCAACTAACCGGGGAAGTATCGTGCCCATCAGCCCGTGCCATGACCGCTGACCGACTTCACTTTTCTCCCCTGATATGAGATAGCAGAGAGGTTAGTTTCCTCTGTAAAGTCTTTGGATACAACTGACACTAACAACCGATATGGTCCAACTCGTCCAAGCAATTCGATACGCGGCTCTATTAATTGACGCCCCTCCCCTTTTTTCATGTGTTTTTGGAGCTCATTTTTTCGGAGGTGAGGGTCGTTCGCTTCTCTGATATACTTTTCCTAACTATTCCAAAGAGATGCTGAATCTCATTGTTGTCCTCTCAAAGGACTCCTTCAAAGTTCTCATGATTAATCCCCCCCATGATGCATTCAGATGCTTAGAGTAGAGCATTAGAGATACATTCAGCCCAGAAAAAACCAACAGTCCGTGGTTTTTTTTTTTTTTTAGGATTACCAAGCAAATTCTGAAATAATTTATTAAAATCATGCCGTGCTTATTTCCCGATCAAAATTTGAGCTTTAGGCAGTCTAATTACGACTGGTATGCTTAAAGTTTTCCACGCCATCTTAATGCAGATTTATGGCATACCGATAAGACGTCACGCAAAAGAGAAAAAAATACTCTTTGCAAGTAAACTTTTTCTTTATCCACGAGACGGAGAAAGGACTCGTTTTTGGAATTTCATTCTTCGTGATTCTGTATTATGAATATGCGATATGCGCATGCGTGGCCAGACTGGACCCTTTATGTAATTTTTACGCTTTAGTTTTTAATCTGTACTTATAAAAGACGATGGGCATTAGTAGTATAAGGGTGCGTCCACCCCAATCCACCAAACTGTCAAATTAACCCAAAAATTTAATAACAATTTAACCAAAAAAACCCGAACCCAAAAATTTCTTGCAAAAATAATCTTCAAATAAACCTTTACTTTTCTATTGTTAATAACCTTTTTTCACTAATTTTCCAGTTTTTTTTTTTGATGCACATAAGCGAGCACCCATGATATAAATTTTTTAAAGAAAAAATTTACTCTTTTTTGCTTTTGACCACTTTTTTTAGAATTTTTTATATGGGTACATCCACCCAGTCCATCTAACTCTAAATTAACATTAATTTTCCCCAAAAAAACTAAAGTTTTAATTTTCTTGAAAAATAAATCTTAAAATAAACCTTCACTTTTCCTTTTTTTTTAGACTTTTTTCAAGTTTTTCCCCCCGTTTTTTTTATTACACGAAATTTTTTCAGGCAAGAAAAAAATTTTTTTTAAAGTTAATATTTACCTTTTTTTTATTTTTTGTTGGTTGATTTTTAGAAGCTGTTTTATTTTAAAATTTTTTTTCTTTTTAAATGGAAGTCTTCAATTCTTTCATTAAAGAAGATGAGTTTGATTTTAAAAACACAATACCGTTTTTCAAGAACCCTGTTGAGCGGACACGGCCAAAATATGAGGTTTTAATGGACCCACTCTCTGATCAAATTCAACACCTACCTGAATCTAAGAGAATAAAATACACTAAACATATGGTAAATTTTATCGCTCACCTGAGCGTATTGTCTAGAATTATTGAGAAAGAAAAAAAGCACCGAATATGATATAGAATCAGATTAAATATATTATAAATATTTAACTAAAAAATTTTAGACATTTTATATTTTTTTATCAGCAATAACATAAGGTAAAATATCATAATTAGGCAAGATTACTCTCTTATCATACTCAAACTTAAAATTTTTTGTTTTGGTCCCCTTTCCTTTTTTTATCATATGGTAGGGGAGGTAATTAAAAAACGACTGTAACACGTCGATAACAACAAACTTTGAAGGTGTGATAGAAAAAGCCGAATTTGAGATTTGAAATTTTGGGTATATTTATTTTTTTAAAGCGCGGAGAGTTTAAAGCAAATCATAAATGTAATTTGAGACATATTTAAAAAAAAATTGGGAAAACAATAAATTAGGAAATTTTTAAAAGGGAAAAAAGAGGAGTGGTTAAAAATAAGATATATTAGTCAGAAAGACATTTTTCATGGATTATTATGCTCCATACAGATATTTTAAGAACAAAATAAAAGCTTTTCTCTGTATATCCTCCTTAAAGAGTTTTCTTAAAGGGGGATTTCATCTACATCATGTTCAAGGTATTTATGAACCCTTTGGGGTGCAACACAACCATAATTTTAGATACTGCATCTGCAAACTCATCACAATTGCTCGAGCTTGCCCCGATTACAGCCTTAAGTTTTTTGACTCGAATTTCGTTGTCTTGTGTTTTAAGATCCATTTCCTTTTTTACCTTCTCCGCCCGGGGCAAATATTTTTTTTTCCGCATTTTGGGCCCGTTAGGCCTTTTGTTTCCTTGGTAACAATGTCGTGTTTGCATTTGAACCAAATCGTTTTTCAAATTTCCCAGCTGAATGCGTGCTTTTACATACCAAACACTGCATGCAAGATTATCCTGTGAAAAAAGTGAAATTAAATCAATTGTTTATTTTTAAAAAATTGGTAAAAAGAAATTAATAAAAAGAAAAAAGAGAAAAAATATTTACAGCTCCAGACTCACACGTGAAGCCTAATAAAACTATCGAGGTTCTTTTTTTAGCATGGGTACTATCAGTCAATTAAAGATTGGGACTAAAAATGCGGCTCGAAATGAGCGCGCCCGCTTATTGACTAGTTTTTCTCAGAATCAAGAGCGGTGTTGCCATTCCCCAATAAATGTGCGAAAAAGCCGAATCAATTGAGGTGGGCAATAACTGAACAGTTAGAGGGGGAGATAACAACACACCGCAAACCTTCTCGCACGAGGAGCCAATTCTCCGCCGCTCGCCGCCGCGCCGCCCGCAGCCGCGTCACTAAGTTAAAATTTACAAGTTTTTTCACATTTTTGCTTGCTTTTTAGAACTCATTTTTTTTAATAAAATTTTTTCTTTTAAAAAGTCTTCAAAGATTCTTTCATCAGAGAGGATGAGTTTGTTTTTGAAAATACAGGGTGGTCCAGTTCTTTCCGGCATAAATTTCAGAGGTCTTTTGGGGAGGTCTATACAAACAAAAAAGTTCCTTTGAACCATAGGCCAAAAATGCTTCGTTTTAGAGTTATGAAAGCTCAAAGTTGCGCGAAAAGTATTGTACGCAAAAGGGAAAAAAAAATTATTCTGAGCAGCAGAGGGGGAAATAAGAAATATCAGAGTGCAGGTTTTGTTCTACTAAACAAGAGCTTAAAAAAACGTTTCTTGATTTTTTTCCCCAAAAACGCGTTCCAAAGGGCCTACGGCCGACCCAAAAAAATTACCGTGTGACCGTACGCGGCAGAAAAGTAGAAAAAAAGTGTGTTAAGGTAAAAATCAATTCGGGAAAACACTGAAATAAGATTAAGCAAACTCTTAGCTTTTTTTTGAGCTTTATTTGATCCATTTCGAGTGCGAATTATCGGAATGGCAGCGGTTTTAAGAAAAAAGTCGGTGCGCGTTTTTGAGTGCAGAGCTGACAATCAATGCGTGTTCCCTGCTACAACGGCATGTGCGGTAAATCTTGGCCCTCCTTCCTAACTCAAGCGGAGGCCGTCTGGTTAGTGTCGCTTGCTACGGTAGTCCGAATCTGCCACGGGTGTGGGTTCGATCCCGCCTCATACCGATTTAAATTTTTTAACAGCCTCTTAAAGCCCGTCGCATCGCGACGTTGATATTTTTTTGCTCGATAAATGTTGCAAATCCTCATTGCGGAACACCGCAAAGACACAGAGCTTCAGCGTCCCGACATGCCTTTTGTCTCTTAATTTCATTAAAAATGTTAACTTTAACAATCGATTACGAGTATCGATTATCTTACATAATGTTTAATTGGAGAAAAATCCAATGTTGCCGAAACTACTTTGAATACGTTGATTTAAATGAGCCGAAGCCGAAAAATTATGCTTCGAAAAGGGGACCCCCCCCTTGATTGATTGAAAGATTCTAATCATTAGAAAAAATATGAATGAGAAACCGGACCATTTTTAGCCCCCCCCTTTTTCGAAGCATAATTTTTCGGCTTCGGCTCTTTTTAAATAAACGTATTCAAAGTAGTTTCGGCAACATTGGATTTTTCTCCAATTAAACATTTGTAAGATAATCGATACTCGTAATCGATTGTTAATGTTAACATTTTTAATAAAATTTAAGAGACAAAAGGCATGTCGGCACGCTGAAGCTCTGTGTTTTTGCGGTGTTCCGCAATGAGGATTTGCAACATTTATCGAGCAAAAAAATATCAACGGCGCGATGCGACGGGACTTGAAGAGGCTGTTAAAAATTAAGTCGGTATGAGGCGGGATCAAACCCACCCCCGTGGCAGATTCGGACTACCGTAGCAAGCGACGCGAACCAGAGGGCCCCTCCGTTTGGTTGGGGGAGGGGGCCAAGATTTACCGCACATGCCGTTGTAGCAGGGAACACGCATTGATTGTCAGCTCTGCACTCAAAATCGCGCATCGACTTTTTCTTAAAACCGCTGCCATTCCGATAATTCGCACTCGAAATGGATCAAATAATAGCTCAAATAAAATTTAAAGAGTTTGCTTAATCTTATTTCAGTTTTTTCCCAGAATTGATTTTGCCCTTAACACACTTTTTTTACTTTTCTGCCGCGTACGGTCACACGGAAATTTTTTGGATCGGCCGTAGGCCTTTGGAACGCGTTTTGGGAAAAAAGTCAAAAAACGTTTTTTGTAGCTCTTGTTTAGTAGAACAAAACCTGTACTCTAAATTTTTCTTATTTCCCCCTCTGCTGCTCAGAATAATTTTTTTTCTCTTTTGCGTACAATACTTTTCGCGCAACTTTGAGCTTTCATAACTCTAAAACGAAGCATTTTCGGACTATGGTTCAAAGGAACTTTTTTGTTCGCATAGACCTCCAAATGACCTCTGAAATTTATCCCGGAAAGAACTGGACCCCCCTGTATATGTGTTACGCCCGTTGGCGATCCGGCCTTTCCCGCGGAATGGCTGGTTTTTTGGCCTTTCCCGCGGAATGGCAAGAGCATTTGACCATTCCGGGGAATGGCCGATTTTTGGCCATTCCGCGGAATGGCAAGGTAAAATCAGTCTCATTACGCCGACGGGCCGACCATGAATTTCAACCGAAGCTGATGCAAGTAACGAATGTGTTTCGAAGTGAAGATACACCACTCTACGAATTTTAGACGAATGTTTCTAAATGGTCTTTCATTTTTACGAAATAATATACGTTTAAAAAGAAAATAGCCAAAATGCATTACTATATTTGAATTTCACTCTTATTATCTTTTTTAAAATTTTTTTTTTTATCGACTCGCATTTAATTTCATGTGTTCACATACTCTCACTCAGCCATTCGTCTGTATCGATTTATGTAAGTATTTTTTTTATTTTTCATCATTTGCGCACTTATTAAGGATTATATTCCAATATATCAGTAGAAGGTAAAAAAGAGAATCAAATTCTATATAATAGCATATATTAATTTTTAATGGGCTAAAAAAAGGGAAAAAAAAAAAAAAGCGATCGATCCAGGGGGAAAAGTGAAAAAATTTGAAATTGTTTCATATGCGATTAAACACAATGGTGATCACTTTTTCCTGCATCTTTTTGTTTAGTGACGACTTTCTCACGGCACTACTCGTTACTTTCAAACTTTCGTTTCACAAAAATAATTTTAACAATCACTTGAATTTGCATACTCGATAACGATTTCAGAAAACCAATAAATTGACGTACAATTTTTTAAAATGCCAAAATTTTCAGAGGCTGCAAAGAAGGAACGACTTCGAAACCCAAAAAAAACGCTAAACTATGGGTTTATTAACCTTTTTCCCTTTGGGCCACCGATTCTCACGCCCCCCGAAGGGGGGGGGAGAGGGGGGGGGAATTTTTCGATTATCAGGAGTTTTGCCCCCCACCCCCATTTCCCCGGGGGGTCCCGAAAATGGTTTTCTTTGAAATTAATGGAACCCACGCCGCGTGCTTTGGCTTTTTCTAAATTTTTGAAGTCTTTTTTTTTCTTTCAGCCTCTGAAAATGTTGAAATTTAAAAACAAAAAATTAGGGCGCTCAAAAGAACCTTTTCAAGTGAGCTTTTGGAGATGACATATTTTTTTCGAAAGGTGTTTGATTTTTGAAGCATCTTAGAAACAAAGTTTTAAATTTGGGTCATTAAATGGGGAGTTACAAATTTCTAAAAGTGGGTCTGCGTCAAACTTTGAACTTCGATGTATCGAAAAAAGATAGTGATTTCCCGGTTTGGTCAAAAGTCTTGGAATTTTATTATCTTTCCAATCATCTGATTAAAATCGGGGACCCTTTATTTGTAGTCTATAGTATTGGATTTAGGGGTGGTATTTCCCCCCTGGGGTCCCCCCCCCCAAGGGACCCCTCGAAAGATGTCCCCTCAAAAAAATCGATGGACTTTTTAATGGATTTTTTTATACACATTAATTGAAAGCTCTTGTAAAGAGATACTATTCAGCGCATATGAACAGTCAAAATATTGATTTGGGCAGAAGTTATGGGGTTTTAAAAGGGTTTTTGACTTTAGGCCCCCCTCCCTCCATCTGCAGTGGACCAAAATTAAAGAACAAGGCGTGTGAAAACGTACCTTTCTAAAAAAGGTCTATCGAGTATCGACCCTAAATTTTATGAGTTTTTTTGAGGCTATCCGATAGCCCATTTTCCCTGATGGGAGTTGGATCAACCTCTTTCTGTTTTGCGTGGGTGCCACAACGCATGCCCTCAAATACTAAATAGAAAAATTTGCAATGAACAAAATTACAATCATATCATGGCACGCTTTACCAATACAAAAATTGTATTGGATATCCCCTGCTTGTTTTTCCTTTTTTCAGCCCATAAAAAATTAATATATGCTATTACTGAGTAGAATATTTGATTTTTTTTTGACCTTCTACTGATATTTTGGAATATAATCCATTAATAAGTCGTAAATAATGAAATAATAAAACAAATACTTACATAAATCGATACAGACGAATGGCTGAGTGAGAGTATGTGAAACATGAAATTAAATGCGAGTCGATAAAAAAAAATTTTTAAAAAAAGATAATAAGAGTGAAATTCAAATATAGTAATGCATGTTTGGCTTTTTTCTTTTAAAATGTATATTATTTAGTAAAAGGGAAAAGACCATTTAGAAACATTCGTCTAAAATTCATAGAGTGGTGTCATCTTCACTTCGAAACACATTCGTTACTTGCATCAGCTTCGGTTGAAATTCATGGTCAGCCCGTTGGCGTAATGGACTGATTTTACCTTGCCATTCCGCGGAATGGTCAACTGCTCTTGCCATTCCGCGGAATGGCCAAAAAACCCGCCATTCCGCGGAATGGCCGGTTTTGCCAACGGGGCGTAACATATGCAACACTTTCTGAGGGGAGCCCCCCCAGACCCTACTTTAGAGGGGGCTCCCCTCACACCCCCAGCACCATCCCCAAATTTTTGGGGGGGGGCCCGAAATGCATCTTGCCGCGGGGCCCCAAAGGTGTAGCTACGGCCCTGTCTCAGAGCAGAACGGGTTTGCCCCTGAGTCAATTTTCCCCAGTTAATTTGTAATGGGCGATGGTCTGAAAGTTGACCACAAAACGATTCAGGGGCTTATTCACAGATTTGCTCTCTTAACTCACCGCGTTGTGTTTTAATCACAAAATTCGTGGCAGTGTTGGGCATAAACTGATTTTGGAATAATCATGAAAAAATTTCTAAAATTAGTAACATTATGCTCATGTTATTCCAATTGGTTTCCATCGAGGCAGTTTCGGTTGTTTGGATAATGATTTCGAGTAAGTTTGAAGAAACGAAGCGCTTTCTCTCTCGCCCCCATTGCATAAATGTCCGAAACTGACGCGCTGGCGCTGCCGCGACGGCCCCTCGTTTCGCCTTCAGTTCGTGACGATACGAAGAGCGCTGCGTCACGAGAGAAGTGTAGGAGCTGACGACATTACGCTACGCGTGGTGTCGATGCTTTGAAGGACCGCGCTCAAGGTATAGGGAAAAACAGGTTGGACGGAGGCGGGGTTTAAAGGGCTTTCGAGTTTTCCCGCCAAATGATGACGACACGCTTGCTTTGGCGATGATGTAGCCGTCACCTACTCAGTAGCGAGAGATGGAGATCACGGGAGAGTGAGTGAGATAGTTTGGAACGGTAGGCGAATTTATCGCGACCGTCTAGAACATCTGTGACGTAGCCGTCACCTACTGAGATAGGCTCCGCCCCCTGTCCATACCGTTCTTTCCCTATACCTTGGACCGCGCTATGGTTGTCGGAGTTTTTAATGACATCGCTATAACTGTCGTTGCTACGGTTGACGGTGCTATGACTGTCGAAACTTTGAGCGTTCATGCTATTACTGTCGATGCTTTGAATGACAATGCTATAACTGTCGATGCTTTTAATGACAATGCTATGACTGTCGTTGGGACGGTTGACGCTGCTATGGCTGTCGATACTTTTAAGGACCAGGCTATGGTTGTCGGATTTTTTAATGGCTGTCGAAGCTTTGAGCGTTATTGCTATAACTGTCGATGTTTAAAATGACTTTGTTTTAACTGTCGTTGCTATGGTTGACGCTGCTATGGCTGTCGAAGCTTTGAGCGACCAAGCTATGACTGTCACTGTTTTGGATGACGGTGCTATGACTGTCGATGCTTTGGTTGCGTCGGTGCTATAACTGTCGATGCTTTAGAACTTCCCAATAGTAAGTGTCGAAGAGTTGAGCGTTTTTTCCGTTTCGAACGTATGACTGTCGTCGCTTTGCGTGTCGACGTTTTAAGTGTCGATGTTTTTAATTTGGTTTTTTTTCGAAGCTATGCGTGTCGGACTTCGTTATTTTCTTTTCGAAGTTTTTAACGGTTTTTTCGCATTCGAAGCTTTTACTGTCGGTGCTATAGGTACCCACCCTTTTTTCTCTGACATTGGAACCAAATTAAACTTTGGGTTTCTTTTCATGAATTGGAAATAAGTGAATTTCATTTGTTAACAACCATTTGGTTCCTTTTTCAAGGATTCGAACCGTCGAATACACGTCAACGACGTTTTAAAGACGTGACTTATGACTCAATCAACTAACGTAATCAGGTTTTATTTAGTTACGAGTTACAGCAACATAAAAAAATCATTAAATATTCAAAAAAAAAAAATGTGAAAAATAAAAATATAACTGATCGCTTGCAATGTCACGTATCTCGTTTAAATCTACTCGTCGCATCGTTAACGGCAACGTCTAGAAAGTTCGTATAACGTGGGAAAGTCTTTTTTTTAATGTTGTTACGATATCAGTTGCGTTGGAAGGATGTTGAATATATTTTACTCATGATACAGTCAAGATACGTAAAATCAGTGAACGTCTTTTCATAACGTTGTAGTAAGTCCCTGTAACGTCCCTGTAACGTAGTAACGACTCTCTTGTATCGTTGTTTTGACATACATCATCGACCATCGCTAAAGAGTAACGTTAAAGTATCGTTGGCACAATGTCACTCTATCGACTATCGCTAATCACGTTCTGGGTATCGTTGCCGCATCGATAATTTCCCGATTTGGGTTTCGTTCTCACAAATTTTGGCAAATAATAAAAAGATCAAGATTCGTCTGAAAATGTAAACTGTTGAGCTACTCGTATTCTCTAATTCAGAAAAATAATCTCTTGTCGTAAAAATTTTTAATGTGGAATAGCTGCATCTCAGTAATAAACTTTTTTAACTTATCGAACAGGAATTATGAAAAAAATTACGAAATAAAAGCTAGGCGTTCGTAGCCTAGAGGAAAAACCTAAGTGCAATATTTTTTGGAAAAAACGACCACGTATTTGTCTACTCAAGGAATTTTCAATTTTCAAAAGTGATTCATCGTAAACTTGTGAATTACTCCCTCATACTCGTATCCACCTCTTTTCAAGCTATGTAATCAGTAGAAATACTCTTAAAAAAAAATTATTTTAAAAAGACTTACGTTCTTGATTTCCAATTCTTTTATTTTTTCTTTTTTTATTAAACGATCCAATAATTTAGAGTACGTGGGTTTTTTAATGAAGGGATTCCATCCAATTTTGTTCTCTTAATCAAAACAAAATGAAAAATGTAATTGATATTCTTTTCAAATCAAATCAGTTAGTAAGTACCCAAATTTTATTATATAACAGTTTGTATTTAAAAAAAAAATAGTTATTCAATTATGCTGGTGAAAAAACAATTTTATGGGGGACATCAAACAACCTTCTTCAGAGCGCGAGGTATGGAAAAAATTATTTTACAAACCAAATGAAATTTTTTAAAAAAGAGGGGAAGTATAAAAAGTAATATTGAGAGGAATTTTTTAAAATAAAATATGAATTTTGTAATTTATGCGGGGTCGGTTCATGTAAAGTAAGAATCGATATTTTCATAGATTTATATGGATGAGTAATGATACATTGTGTTATGAGTCACATAAGAACCAAAAGTTAAAAAAAAAAAAAAAAATTGAAGGAGCTAGTTAGTAACTAAAATTTTTATAAATTTTTTTAAAGGGAATTTTACTTCAACACTATAGAAGAATGGGTGAGGAATTCAAATTTTTTTTGCAAAATTATAGGACTCTATGACTACATATGTATAGTTATTATGTATCAAATAAAGAAAATAAATGAGTTATTGCTATCTTACTTACAAATTCATTTTCTGTTGTTGTTGTTGCTTTGAAAATAAAAAAAAATTTAAAATTTAAAAAAAGGCTAAAAGACGCAAGACTTGTCATTGTGAAAGGACACAAGGAATAACTTTCACCACAAAAAAAAAAAAACATGTAATCACTTTCTTATCTAACGCAGTGATAATTCGGTGCACGGATGAAATTATTTCCATCATAGTTGTCATTTTGCAGAGTTTATGGCTTTATCAAACATGTAAATCAACTTACATAAATAGCGTGGATATTTCTTGAATTTGAAAATCACGTCGATGTCTACTGTATGAGAAAACAGAATTTTGATTCCTCCTTCTTAAAAATGGGAGGGAACTGTTACTTTATTCTTTTTCTTTAAAAAAAAAAAGCTTCCCGCGTATTTTTTCTAAGTGTAAAACTTGGACACATTGTACTTGAGTCATTAAGTTCTGTTCATTGAATAAAACTCATATCAATTTTTAAAAGCACAGTATGACGACTATGAGGAACCTCGAAAAAACTTTCATATTTTTTACTGAATTCACTGAAATTTTTTACAGGAGTCTTTTTATCTAATACTGTTTGATTATTTACATTTCAGATTTATTTAAAGTTTTCGCACAAAAAATTTGTCATATTTTTTTCTTTCCCCACTCTTAGATGGTCTTTGATTTTGAAAAATTTTTATTACTTCATTTGTATCAGACACTTTTGATGTTGTACATTTAAACGACAGGGGGTGAGGGAAAATCCCCCCCCCTGTCTACTTTTGAACGGTTGAAGATAAAAAAACGAAACTTGGGGGGTTTTATAACTTTAAAGGGAACTACTTTTTGGCGTATCCAAAATTTTCCCAAGGGGGGCCTCTAAGGGGGGGTTTTTGCCCCCCAACTCAAAAATTTTTAAATGGCAACCCCTTTTTTTGATACCTCGTTTTAAAGCGCATAAAATTCTAAGACTTTTGGCGCAAACCGGAAGTCAATATCGTTTTTCGTCATCGATATATCGATAGTCAAAGTTCGATTTTGACCCATTTTCAAAAAATCAGAACTCCCATTTGAAATGTCGGAATTTAGAAAACCCGGTGTTAAAAATACTTTAAAAAGCAAGTACTTTTCAGAAAAAAAAACGGTTTTGATATTAGTCTAGTCTTAGAGCCCCCCAAAAAATTTTTTAAAAAAAAGACCCCCCAGGGGGGCTATCTCAAAAAATTTCCCAGCCGCGACCCCTATCGAGTGAACATCGCTTGAAAGGGCACACAAAACTGAGCATTTTGGCGCAAACCGCAGGTCGATATCGTTTTTGGTTTTTTGAGATATCGAATGACACAGTTGCATTTTTACCCATTGGCAAATGCAAATTTGTCATTCGATTCGACAACATTTGAGTACTTTTTTGAGTATTTTTTAAAACCTGGTTTTCTAAATTTCCCACATTTCAAAAGGGGGTTCTGATTTTTTGAAAAAGGGGCAAAATCGAACTTTGACTATCGATATATCGATGACGAAAAAAAGATATTGACTTCCGGTTTTCGCCAAAAGTCTTAGAATTTTATGCGCTTTAAAACGAGGTATCACAAGATAGGGTTGCCATTTGAAAAATTTTTAGTTAGGGGGCGAAACCCCCCCCTTTGAGGCGCCCCCTTGGGAAAATTTTTGGGTACGCCAAAAAGTAGTTTCCCCTTTAAATTATAAACATCCCCCAAGTTTCGTTTTTTTATCTTCAACCGTTCAAAAGTTAGACAGGGGTGGGAGACTTTTCCCCACACCCCGTATATTGACCTAAACAATTTCTGGGCATTTCATGACTTATGCTTCTATTTTGTATGGTAATTATGCTGTTTTAAGTATTTAAAAATAGTCTTTTTAGTTATTTTTACTTCATAGAAAAGCTTCTCACACTATTTTTCTTGAAGTTGTATTCTTTTTATATTTTAATCAACTCGTTAGGAGTCATTTATTTTTATAAAATTTTTATTTTTTTTTTACCATACCATACCATACCTACCTACCATACCATACTATACCATACCCTACTATACCATCCCTACATACCCCATTACCATACAAATTCCTTTTTTCAGTACCATATGGACCCTTTTCATGCTCCTGGGGTTAGCCTGAAGTAAAATTATGCTTGGGGGAAATTTCACGAGAAGAA
>VMOF01000013.1:12624269-12703545 GCA_011764245.1 Trialeurodes vaporariorum
CCCCCTCCCACCGTTTGGGGGGAGTTTGAGGCTCTAGGTTGGAAAGTCAGCCCCCCGCTTTCAAAGCGTCGATATTTCATCATGCCGTCGTTTTTTGTCCGCTTCTTACCGCCTTGTACTCTTATGCAACTAATCAACAGAGACTTGTACTCCCCGTAAAGGGGGGTTTTGGGGGGACCAAAATTTTAGGTCAGCCCCCCCGCTATCGAAATCAGTATAACCGACCATCCAGTCGTTATATACCCGTTTTGTACCGTTTTGTACCACCAAAAAAAATTTTGTACCCCCCCCCCCCCCCCTCCCACCGATTGGGGGAGTTCTGACGCTCTAGGTTGGAAAGTCAGCTCCCCGCTTTCAAAGCGTCGATATCTCATCATGCCGTCGCTTTCTATCCGCTTTCAACCGCCTTGTGTTCTTATGTAACGCATCAACAGAGACTTGTACTCTCCGTTGGGGGAAGGGGGGGCCTTAATTTAAGGTCACCCCCCCCCCCCACCACCACCACCACCACAACCACCACCACCGCTATCGAAATCAAAATGGTTAACCATCCAGTCGTTTTGTACCGTTTTGTACCATACAGAGAAAACCTGATAAAGCCACGGATCCACTATTTTTCGTCATTTTCTAAAATTGAATCAGGACGCCGCGCCGAGCCGCGAAACTTGGCAGCCTCCTGATTACGAAATTTTCATATCGAACCATTTCATCTTCTTGTACTCAGTTTGTACCGTTGTGTGCCCTTTTGTAACGTGTTGCACCATGTAGGAAAAACCTGATAGTTCAGACCCCCCCTTTCTTGTCACTTTTGACACTTGAATCCGATACGCCTTGAAACTTGGCAACCTCCGGATTACGAAATTTTCACATCTGAACACCTCATCTTTTTGTACCCGGATTGTAATATTTTGTACTGTTTTGTACCGTTTTGTACTGTTTTGTACCGTTTTGTACAGTTTTGTACCGTTTTGTACCGTTTTGTACCATGTAGATAAAACTTGATTGTTCGAATTCCCTTTTTTGTGTCATTTTTGATTCTTGCTCCGAGACATCGAGAAACGTGGCAACCTCCTGATTACGAAATTTTCACATCTGACCATTTCAACTTTTTGAACCCAGTTTGTAGAATTTTGTACCGTTTTATACCGTTTTGTACCGTGTTGTACCGTTTTGTACCATGTAGATAAAAGCTGATAGTTCGGATTCCCTTTTCTGTGTCATTTTTGACGCTTGAAACCGAGAGGCCGTGAAACTTGGCAACCTCCGCATTATGAAATTTTCGCATCTGACCACTACATTTTCTTGTACCCGGTTTGTGCCGTTTTGTACCGTTTTCTACCGTGTTGTACCGTTTTGTACCATGTAGATAAAAGCTGATAGTTCGGATTCCCTATTCTGTGTCATTTTTGACGCTTGAAACAGAGAGGCCGTGAAACTTGGCAACCTCCGCATTATGAATTTTTCGCATCTGACCACTACATTTTCTTGTACCCGGTTTGTGCCGTTTTCTACCGTTTTCTACCGTGTTGTACCGTTTTGTAGCATGTAGATAAAAGCTGATAGTTCGGATTCCCTATTCTGTGTCATTTTTGACCCTTGAAACCGAGAGGCCGTGAAACTTGGCAACCTCTGCATTATGAAATTTTCGCATCTGACCACTACATTTTTTTGTACCCGGTTTGTACCGTTTTGTACCGTTTTGTAGCACGTAGATGAAAGCTGATAGTTGGAATTCCCTTTTCTGTGTCATTTTTTACTCTTGCTCCGAGCCATCGAGAAACTTAGCAACCTCCTAATTACGAAATTTTCACATCTGACCATTATAACTTTTTGCACCCGGTTTGTACATTTTTGTGTCGTTTTGTACCGTTTTGTACCGTTTTGTACCGTTTTGTACCGCTTTGTACCATGTAGATAAAACTTGATTGTTCGAATTCCCATTTTTGTGTCATTTTTGACTCTTGCTCCGAGACATCGAGAAACGTGGCAACCTCCTGATTACGAAATTTTCACATCTAAGCATTTCAACTTTTTTTACCCGGTTTGTATATTTTTGTGCCGTGTTGTACCGTTTTGTACCGTTTTGTACCGTTTTGTACGGTGTAGATAAAACTTGATTGTTCGAATTCCCTTTTTTGTGTCATTTTTGACTCTTGCTCCGAGACATCGAGGAACGTGGCAACCTCCTGATTACGAAATTTTCACCTCTGACCATTTCAATTTTTTGTACCCTGTTTGTACCGTTTTTTACAGTTTTGTACCGTTTGTACCATATAGATAAAACCTGATAATTCGGACTCCCTTTTTTGTGTCATTTTTGACACTTGCATCTGAGACGCAGTGAAACTTGGCAACCTCTGGATTTCGAAATTTTCACATCAGACCATTTCAACTTTTTGTACCCGGTTTGCATAGTTTTGTACCGTTTTCTACCATGTAGAAAAACCCTGATACTTCGGACCCCCTTTTTCGTTTCACTTTTGACTCATAAAACCAGGACACCGTGAAACTTGGCAACCTCCTGATTATGAAATTTTCACATCCGACCATTTCAACTTTTTGTGCCCGGTTTGTACAGTTTTTTACCGTTTTGTACCATACAGATAAACCCTGATAGATAGTTCGGACTCCCTTTTTTGTGTCATTTTTGACACTTAAATGCAGGACATCGTGAAACTTGGCAACCTCCTGAATACGAAATTTTCACATCTGACCATTTCATCTTTTTCCGCCCAATTTGTACAGTTTTGTACCGTTTTCTATCGTTGTGTACCATTTTTTACCGTTATTTGTACTGTTTTTTGCGATGCAGATAAAACCTGACAGTCCTGACTTCCTTTAAGGTGTCATTTTGGACACTTATGTAAAGGCTCTTTCGGACCAAGATCATTCCCTTTCTTTTAAAAATATATTTTGATAAATTTAATAAAAGAAATAAAAAGTGAAGAAATAACGATACAATTTTTGTTTGTTCTTTAATTAAAAAAATATAATGGTTTATTTAGCAATGACAAATAAGAATTATGAGAACAGGTTTGATATCAAAGTTTTATCAAGTTTTATCTACATGGTCAAAAACGGTACAAAACGGTACAAAACTGTACAAACCGGGTAAAAAAAATTGAAATGATCAGATGTGAAAATTTCGTAGTCAGGAGGTTGCCACGTTTCTCGATGGCTCGGAGCAAGAGTCCAAAATGAATAAAAAAAGGGAATTCGAACTATCAGCTTTTATCTACATGGGCAAAACCGGTACAAAACGGTACAAAACGGTACAAACCGGGTAAAAAAAATTTAAATGATGACATGTGAAAATTTCGTAATCAGGAGGTTGCCACGTGTCTCGATGGCTCGGAGCAAGAGTCAAAAATGACACAAAGAAGGGAATTCGAACTATCAGCTTTTACCTACATGGTACAAAACGGTACAAAACGGTGCAAACCGGGTACAAGAAAATGTAGTGGTCAGATATGAAAATTTCATAGTGCGGAGGGTGCCTAGTTTCACGTCCTCTCGGATTAAAGGGTCAAAAATGACACAGAAAAGGGAATCCGAACAATCATCGGCTTTTATTCTAATGGTATAAAACGGTACAACACGGTACATAACGGTATAAAACGGTACAAAATAGTACAAACCGGGTAAAACAAGTTGAAATGCTTAGATGTGAAAATTTCGTAATCAGGAGATTGCCACGTTTCTGGATGTCTCGGAGCAAGAGTCAAAAATGACACAAAAAAGGGAATTCGAAGAATCAAGTTTTATCTACATGGTACAATGCGGTACAAAACGGTACAAAACTGTGCAAACCGGGTACAAAAATTTGAAACGGTTAGTTGCAAAAATTTTGTAATCAGGAGGTTGCCACGTTTCTGGATGTTTCGGAGCAAGAGTAAAAAGTGACACAAAAAATTCGAACAATCAAGTTTTATCTACATGGTAGAAAACGGTACAAAACGGTACAAAACGGTACAAAACGGTACAAAACTGTACAAACCGGGTACAAAAAGTTATAATGGGCAGATGTGAAAATTTCGTAATTAGAAGGTTGCCAAGTTTCTTGATGGCTCGGAGCAAGAGTAAAAAATGACACGGAAAAGGGAATTCGAACTATCAGGGTTTCATCTACGTGGTACAAAACGGTACAAAACGGTACAAAACGGTGTAAAACGGTACCCAAAACCCGGGGACAAGAAAATGTAGTGGTCAGATGTGAAAATTTCATAATGCGGAGGTTGCCAAGTTTCACGGCCTCTCGGTTTCAAGCGTCAAAAATGACACAGAAAAGGGAATCCGAACTATCAGCTTTTATCTACATGGTACAAAACGATACAACTTGGTACAAAACGGTATAAAACGGTACAAAATTGTACAAACCGGGTTAAAAAAAGTTGGAATGCTTAGATGTGAAAATTTCGTAATCAGGAGGTTGCCACGTTTCTCGATGTCTCGGAGCAAGAGTCAAAAATGACACAAAATAGGGAATTCGAACTATGAAGTTTTATGTACATGGTACAAAACGGTACAAAACGGTACAAAACGGTTCAAACCGGGTAAAAAAAGATGAAATAGTCAGATGTGAAAATTTCGTAATCCGGAGGTTGCCACGTTTCTCGATGTCTCGGAGCAAGAGTCAAAAAAAGACACAAAAAAGGGAATTCGAACAATCAAGTTTTATTTACATGGTACAAAACGGTACAAAATGGTACAAAACGCTACAAAATATTACAATCCGGCTACAAAAAGATGAGGTGTTCAGATTTGAAAATTTCGTAATCCGGAGGTTGCCAAGTTTCAAGGCGTATCGGATTCAAGTGTCAAAAGTGACAAGAAAAGGGGGGTCTGAACTATCAGGTTTTTCCTACATGGTGCAACACGTTACAAAAGGGTACACAACGGTACAAACTGGGTACAAGAAGATGAAATGGTCCGATATGAAAATTTCGTAATCAGGAGGCTGCCAAGTTTCGCGGCTCGGCGCGGCGTCCTGATTCAATTTTAGAAAATGACGAAAAATAGTGGATCCGTAGGTTTATAGCGGTGGTGGTGGTTGTGTTGGGGGGGGGGCTGACCTTAAATTAATGCCCCCCTTCCCCCAACGGAGAGTACAAGTCTCTGTTGATACGCTACATAAGAACACAAGGCGGTAGAAAGCGGATAGAAAGCGACGGCATGATGAGATATCGGCTTTGAAAGCGGGGAGCTGACTCCCCAACTTAGACCCCCAAAACTCCCCCAATTGGTGGGAGGGGGAGGGGGAGGGGGTACAATTTTTTTTTGTGGTACAAAACGGTACAAAACGGGTACAAAACGACTGGATGGTCGGTTATACTGATTTCGATAGCGGGGGGGCTGACCTAAAATTTTGGTCCCCCCAAAACCCCCCTTTACGGGGAGTACAAGTCTCTGTTGATTAGTTGCATAAGAGTACAAGGCGGTAGGATGCGGACAAAAAACGACGGCATGATGAAATATCGACGCTTTGAAAGCGGGGAGCTGACTTTCCAACCTAGAGCCTCAGAACTCCCCCAATCGGTGGGAGGGGGAGGGGGTACAAAATTTTTTTTGGTGGTACAAAACGGTACAAAACGGGTACAAAATAATGGAATGGTCAGATTTCGACATTTCGCAAGCGGGGGGGGGGCTGACCATTTCCACAGCCCCCCCGAATTAAATCTAAAAAAGTGACCCAAAAAAGGGGGGTACAAAATTTTATTTTTACGGTACAAAACGGTACAAAATGGGTACAAATCGATGACGTAAACAAAACTTAGAAATTCGATGGCGGGGGGGCTGGCGAAATGGACGTTCTTGCCTTTAGGCCAATCAGAGGTTATAGCCAAGGTCCATATATATAAGGTCTGGCCGGTAGCATTTGGCTCCCCTCGTTGGTCCACAGTTTGGGAACCACTTCTCCATTTAAAACCATCGATCCAGGATGGCGGCGAACTCGGGAAGAATTTTAAAGTAAATGGGAGTATAGGTTCCCAAACTTTGGTTTTTCCAAGTTGGCGCTACCGGTCAGACCTTATATTTATGGACCTTGGTTATAGCTGATACACGGCATGCATTACTGGCAAATAAGGTTGTCTGCAGAGACAGGACGTTGTTGTTTATGGTTGAAGAACCCTGAGTTTTCACTGCTTCATTTTTTCCATTTCAATGTATCTATAAATGAGGCCGGAAAAGAGGCATGAGAACTGATACCGCCGGGAAAAATTGGAACACTTGAAAAAAAGAAAAAAAAATAAACCTTTCACTTTATAAATATACATTACAATTTTGCGGATCGTTCCGTCTCTCTCCCTTTTTGTTAAACCTAATACGTTTGTTCTTGATTTGTTCAATACGGCAGCGATGTTTAGTCGTACGTTTGAACGCACGTGTCAGGTCAAAGTCAAAGGCATTCACCCAGCGTTCGATTGTTTCCACGGCTTTAACTGGACCAAAACCGAAGTTGCCAGATTTAACGCTCCGCCACTAGCTCTAGTTCTTTTTGAAACAAGATAGTAATTACCAACTATAAAACGTCTGCAAAACGACACTTATTGGCAAAACACCAAGGAACTCAATGATGAATTTTTCGGGTACCTACATCTTTGCCTCGCAGGAAATTTCAAGTCACACGATGAAAAATATGAAGCTCAACTTTCCAGGAATGGTACTTTTTGGAATGTGGCCGACATTTTCTCTCTCTTTCATCAACTTTTTTGTAATTATTGAGATAATGAGACAACCAGACGTTAAAGATAAAATATTGCACTGCCCTTTAAAACTAATCCGTACAAAGTCATCAGATCTTCAGTAATTTATATTTGTTAAGCCATAGATGAAAAAGCCGCCGATTGAAAAATCGCTTATCCGATAACATGTTTTAGTGTCGTAAAAACGCTATCCACACGGTTTATTTGCTCTATCAACAAACCACTGCATTTTTGCCCTGGTTTAATATGATTGATTTTTCGTGACTAAATGGAAATGGCAACACAGAGCAAGCAAGACAAGACACTTGTTCTTTTTCAAAATACCACGAGAGTGGCCGGCGGCGTGTTGGAGGAGGGGGAAGATTCCCGTATTCTCTGACTGCATCGGTCTCAGGCAACGGCCGCGGCGGGACAAAATCAGGGACAGCCTTTCTTTGGCTCTGCATTTTCCAGATCTCTTGTCATAGTGTTCCAAATGTTCATAGTGATGTGTTGGCGTGAGGGTTGATCGTGATCATAGATTCTTTAATTTCACTCTATTTTAACCGTTTTGTGATCTTTCACTATTTTTTCGCGGAAGTTAGAGGACGTTTCGATACTTTCGAGTGAATATGTAATTTTGCCGGTGCATTATTCAATTTGGAAGATTAATACAGTGTTATAATACAGGCGGAATAAGCTGTTCATGAAGAATGAAAATGTCCTCAACTCGAAAGGAAACCTACTGAATAAAAATGAACTCCTATAATAGTGAATTACTAATTCAATTGTTAAATAAATATGCTTTTTCTTTCATTCTATTCATGTTTTATAATTAAGTGAGTGCGGTTCAATAGTTTGAATCTAAACTACTCGACGAGTAATGAGCTAGCTGTTTAAATGTGAAAAAAAAAAATAAAAAAAAAGTGTTCAAAAACATCGTTGACTAACGTTTCGGTTTAGTCTCTTTTTTCTTACTTGTGACGTATTGCTGGATAAAATGGATACAAAAGTGAAAAATAGCTGAAAGTGGTGCGTAAGCCTTTCATACCTACACTTTTCGGCTCTACTCAGTGTTTCAACATTTTTTTTTCGTCTCACCTTTTGGCTTAAATACATGATTATTTGCGTCAGTTTTCGATTCATTACAAGGATAACTGCCAATGGATCTATATTTAAGTTCAATATATTATCGTCTCACTTCAGCGGAACTCCCAGGTTTTAATTTTATAAACCAATGATGCAAATTAGAGCTTCATAATTTTGTCACATTCAGCGCTTATTTCTTGATCTGGTAAAACGAAGTGACAATATGACACATGAACACATCTGCTTGAAAATCTAAGAAACTCAACATTTCAGTTCACCCCACCCTGAAAACTAAGCCCTTACAGCCATATCACGATTTTTAACGCTTCTAGTACCATTAGAAGTCTTTCTATCTAAGTAATCCTTAAGCATGGAGCGAGGGGGTGAGGATGGGGAGGGTGAGTGTAGTCGAGGGGGTGGGGGGGATACCAATGTGGCTCAGTAAAACCCATATGGTTTGATATTCACTATACTCTGTTCACGATAAGAAGGCGGGTGAGAATTCAGGTGGTAATGCACTATTTAGTAACCGCAGTGCGGCTATGCCGGCTACTCCAACCCTTCGCAGTGGCCGTTGTTCCCCCGAACTCTCTCTTGGCACGGAGGATCTCCAAGAACCGACAGGGGCCTAATTTTTGAAAGGCAACGGAATTTTGCATCCTAAAGATTTTATTTATGACCATGCCAGCAGCACCTTTCAACAAGGCGAGGATTACAATCATAGGTGAGGAGCGATAAATTGCAAACACCAATAATTATATCAGCCACAACCACCTATAAGTGCGCAGGATTAAAGTATTTAAGCAATTGAATCATAACTAAATAAGTGCAAGCTACAAAATATTAGGAATATACAAAATGCAGCTAAACTCCGGGCGCTAACTTCTACTGTGTATATTGGAGCCCGAAATAAAACATGTTTCCCCTATGAATATGGGTAGAAAAATGCCCCCCTCTTGAACTGCGATTCCTCCATGTTTTACAAAAATTTGATTTATCAGTAATAGCCACAGTTACAAATCAAAAAGACTTGGAACTTGGTGATCTGAAGTATTTTTACATAAAGTATCCATTTATAAACTTGAAAAATTCAGAAATTAAGTCTGATTATACGTTTCAAGCTATCTTGTACTATTAAAAGCACAAATTTCATGATACAGGTTTACCATTTGAAAAAAATGTCTAAAGTCCAATGGGAGAAACGCTTAAAAATATTTTGAGCTTCTCGCATTTATTCAGTTACTTAGACATGATCTATAAAAGAATAATTGCTGCGCAACGATGTAAAAGTCACTACTTACTGCGGACAATGGCTCTAAATAACAGAATGTGGGAAGTTGTGTTCTCACTGCCACTCACTATCGTAAAAGCACTGACTTTATCTGGCTTCAAACACATCACACCGAAAAAATGCAAGAAACCGACATCTTTCTAAGAGTATTTCCCATCTGAGCGTAGTAATTATTTTACAAATATTTAGTTCGCAACCATAAAATTTATAATCTTAAAAATACAAGATTATTAGAAAAAAACAGTCCAACATACTAACACCGCATATAATCTTTTGCAGGTCATCGCCAAGTTTTTTTCTATTTTTTTTATCATTTTTTTTTTTTTTTTTTTTTTTTTTTTTTTTTTTGTAATTTCTTCATTCCATTTTCTTATTTTCTTTCTATCGATTTCTTTTTTTCCTTTCTTTCTTTCTTTCTTTCTTTCTTTCTTTCTTTCTTTCTTTCTTTCTTTCTTTCTTTCTTTCTTTCCTTCTTTCTTCTTTTCTCCATTTCTTCCTTCCTCTCTTCCTTCCTTTAGAAAAATAACCCATGCGTCGCAGCGCGGCGTCGGCTCGACCCCTGTGGTTGTATTTGATTGTATGAATATGGAGGAGCATCAATGAGGAAACTTAGACTTGGTCGCTCTGATATCAGATGATTTGCAAATTGAATCAGAGCTACCATGTCTTTTGGTTGTATGCGGCTATTCAGATGAAAGTGTTTACAGGAGAAGTACGGAAGTCCTTCATACGGAAGATCTGTTACCAGGAGAAGTATCAAATTATTGAAGGCGCTTTATACGAAAAATAGAAAATGTGATCAGGAGAAGTATCAAATTATTTGAAGGAGCTCTGAAGCCACCTAATCGAGGAAACTTAAGACTTGATCGCTCTGATATCGCATGACTTGCAAGTTGAATCAGAACGACACGTCCACCGGGTGGAAGGAAATAAATATAGGAAAATATTTGAAAGAAAAGTTTTTACGAGCAAGTTTTCACGAAGAAGTGTTTGGGGCAGGTGAAGTAAAATGGAGCTGGTTTGGGGGAAAGGTTTTGGATCTTGGCCGCAATCGCTTGAGGTTTGGCTGAAAGTTTCGGTGAAATAATTTGAGACATGAAATTAATAGAAATTAAAAAAGAAAATGAACAAAATCACTAGCTCTCAGAAGTTCCACATAGAAAATAAAGTCTCACTCCACCACTCTCACTTACTCTGCATGCCCATTGAAATTATACAGAACATAATGCAGCGATGATAACTTTAGATATGAGGAACCAGCACAGAGTTTTAAGAGAAAAACCAAATGAAAGAGAACGATTTCAACATGTTAGCTGAACCTTCAATATAGACACTCAAAAACGACGAAATAAGAGACAGCACCCTAGAGTTCAAGATGAGAGGAACCATACCACCAGGCATTTTTCTCGAGAATGGCTGATCGAAATGTTTTGAATCCAAAAAATCGGTTACGGAATGGACACAAAATTTTTCATTTTTGATATTTTCAAAAGCCCTCATCAGCTCCTCGTTAATATTAGGAGAACCTCACACACTTTTATCAAGTTTTTTGCAAAAAAGCATCTTCTAAAAGTACGAAAAAAGTTCATATCCTCATAGCAGAGGCAATTGCCAACATTTTTGCTCCCATAGACATTTACCAAAACACCCAGATTTTTTTAGCTATAGGGACTTGCAAGATTTTTGAATCAACCCTTTTGCTTATACAATTGAGAATTTCTCACAAATCTTGACAGATTCTGAAAAAATATATCGAAACCTTCTGATCGATGTGCAACGTGTTACCTTGAGGAGAAAAAATAAGGTGTATTTTGTCAAATCAAAATGTTGGGACTTCAATGGCAGAATCGGATCGATTCCATGGTCTGAGACATAGACTGCCCGAAATTTAATTAACGAAATACACCTAATTTTTTCACTTTAAGGTACCAAACTAGTAGCACATCAATCAAAATGGTTCCACCCATTTGATCAGAGTCTGTTATGTATTTGAAGAATTCTCAACAGGTGGCCACAAAAGCCAATGCAAATTTTTTCCAAAAATCCGCCATAACCCAAAAAATTGAGGTTTTTTGGTAAATGTCCATAGGAGCAAAAATGTTGGAAATTGCCTCAACTTCAAGGACACGAGCTTGAAAAGCTCATAACTTGAAAAGAGCTTTTTTGAAAAAAAACTTGAGATAGATGTGATTGAGCCTCTTCCCTCAAATATGCCACAAAGGGCTAAGTATTGGAAGCTATCGATAATGTGATAAATGACAAATTTAGGGTCGATTCCCTATGCGACATCCATGTTTCAAAACATTTCAATCAGCCATCCTCAAGAAAAATGCATGGTACAGGTGCTCTGGATCACCATGTATACAGGGTGTCAATTAAAAAAAGGGGCCAGGCCGAATATCTCGAGAACGGCTCCGGATTCCGAAAAACGCTGAAACACGTGTGAAATTATTTTGAGCGGGACATCTTTTTAGGGAGTCGCCGATTTGGGGGCTCTCTCTGGGGGGTCCCCAAGGGGGCTACCATCTCCCTAAATCCAATACTTCAATGGGGCCCCCAATTTTTTTATATAATAATCAAAAATAAGGTAAAATTCTAAGACTTTTGGTACGAGTTGAACGTCGACATCGTTTTTCGTTTTCGATTATATCGAAGGTCCAAGTTCGATTTGCTCCCATTTTCAAGAAGCATTACTTACTCCTCTTTGAAGAGTCGGAATTCACAAATCAAGGACACAAAAATACTTTGGAATGCAAGCCCTTTTCAGAAAAAAAAATCAATTACAACAAACATTTAGTCAAATTTTGGTTTTGAAGCTCAAAAAACTTTTAGACGTTTTTGGGCCCCAAGGAGGGCCATCTGAAAAATTCCGAGGTACGACCCTATTGAGTGATACATCAATCGAAAAGACGTAACAAACTGAGCATTTCGGCGCAAACCGGAGGTGGATATCGTTTTTACATTTGAGATATCGAATGTCAATTTACAGATTGCGATATCTCGATTGTGAAAAACGATATCGAACTCCGGTTTGCACCGAAATTCTCAGTTTGTTACGCCTTTTCTATTAATGTATCAATCAATGGGGGTTGTACCTCGGAATTTTTCAGATGGCCCTCCTTGGGGGCCAAAAACGTCTAAAAGTTTTTGGAGCTTCAAAACCAAAATTTGACTAAATGTTTGTTATAATTGATTTTTTTCTGAAAAGGGCTTACTTATTAGAGTATTTTGAGTCCTTGATTTTTAAATTCCGACTTTCAAAGAGGAGTAATGATTTTTTGAAAATTAGTCCAAATCGAACTTTGACCTTCGATGTATCAAAAACGAAAAACGATATTGAACTTCGATTCGCACCACAAGTCTGATAATTTCACCTTTTTTTCGATTAATAAATAAAATATGGGGGTCCCCGTTTGAAATATTGAATTTCGGGACGTGGTTTCCGCCCTGCGAGCCCCCCAGAGATGGCCCCGAAATCGGAAACCCCCTATAAAGATGTCCCCCTCAAGCTAATTGAACACGTGTTTCAGTGTTTTTCAACTAGCCGTGGCTTATAGTAGATTTTTTCAAAGGTATTTTGGACAGTGGCAATTCAGAGGGTACAGGGTCAACACTGAAGCAGTATGGGCTAAATCGTTTAAATTACTCAAGAGAAAGCTCACAGAGTTAAAAAAAAAAAAAAAAGTATATGCAATTACTCTTGTAGTTTTGTAGGCTCACTTCTGGAATGAATCTATATAATAAAGTTGTCGTTCGGTCCCCCGGCGCTCCCGTTCTTCGGCCCCGTTCCCGCTATCCGTTGAGTTCCGCGGTCCTTCGCCCCGACCCACGTGTCCGCCGCTCCGTCGCGCTCCCTCTGCCCCCGAGACCGACCCTCTTGCGGCCCCCCCGTTCTCGGGAGGGGCGGTTTTCCGAAAACCGTTTTTCCGCGCTGGTCGCCGCCCCGTTCGGCCTGTCGGTTCCGCACTCGGTCCCTTCGATCCGTCCCGTCGTCCCGCGTTTTCTGAGTGGTCTCTCGGTCCGTTCTGGTGCCCGGGGAGGGAGGGGCGACCGGAAAAGTGGCTTCGGACCGAAAATTTTGTGGGCAGGGTCAGGGCGAGGCCTAGCGTCCTAGGACCTCGCCGTCCCTTCCGCGTGATCGCCGAGGATCTGAAATGGGTGGGTCATCTTTTCGTTTTCGAGGAATCGCCCTGGGGAACCCGGGAGGGGCGTTTTTCGGTTTGCGGTTTTTCCAATTTTCTGACCGCAAGGTTGGGCCAGCGGGCCCGGGATTGCGCGTGTGATCGAGCGGCGGGTAGGCCCACACTTAGGGAGGGGGTCTCTATCGGGAGGATGGACCCACCGGTCGGGAGGGGCGCGAAACGGTCCCGGTGAGGACCCCGGAATGACTGTGGAGAGCTCGAGTCTCGGGGTAACGTTAATCGTCGCCCGTGGCAACGCTACGACGAGTTCGCCTCGGATGAAACCGCGTTGCCGGGTCGTGTCGGATCTGCCTTCTGTGTCGATGAATATTGTTTGTTCGGTGAGGTTACCGGAGAAGAATGGCAACCGTCGCCGTGTTGTCTGATCCTCTGGTATTTCTACGTGGACTATGTGAGAGACGATTTGATTTTCGGGCACGATTTGTCTACGCTCCGAATCTTCGTTATGTTGGATATTGTATCGCGGGCCACAAACGAAAGTCGACCAAAGACATTATACAGGGTGAACAAAAGAGAATCCAGGCTGAATAACTCAAGTAAGCATCTAAAACGACATAATGTGTCCGCGACTTCACCATCCATCAGTGTTAATCTGAATGTGATGTGTTATGCTGATTTCAAAAATGCTATCAGTTTTCATGATACTATCCTATATTATACGTAAATTCGAAATTACGCCTTCTTAGAAAAAAATTCGATGTTCTGGAAAAAGTATGAGTTTTGAGTAAAAACCAAGGCCGAATTTGAAATCAGCGGGTCAAAATACATGGAAGTTTAGCGGGGGGGGTGAGAAAGAGGTATCTTATGATGGAAAACCTGGCTCTACGTTCATAACAGCCGTACACAATATGTCGTTAAGGCGTAAAAGTCGAAAACTCGCGAACGTCTTGTTTTTTGAAAAAAGCTCAACCACGTGTTTGCTTATTTAAAGAGGGACATTTTTAGGAGGGTTTTTATATTCGGCGTCTTCCGGGGGGGGGGGGGGCAACGGGGGCGCCGACCCCATAAATTGGGTTTAATTTTTTTTTATTGCAGATTTGGGAAGAGCGCAAAATTCCTTAAGTCATTATCGTTTTTTGTCTTCGAAATATCGAACCTCAAAAACGCTTACGGCCAATTTTCAAAAAATCATAACTCCTCCAAAACAGGTCCGAGAAAAAAAAACCCAAAATTTTAAAATACTCTACAAAGCAAGTAGTTTCCAAATAAAAAACACAATTCAACTAAAATGTACAGGGTTGCCAATTTTCAGCCCCTAATTTTTTCCTGATATTTCTGACGTATGCAGCCTGGCCCTTTTTTTGTACACACCCTGTAGAAGAAGACTGGCCCCTAGCGGCGAGAATTGAAGCCGCTTACTTTCATGGGCTGGGTTTCCCCCGCTCGGGGGTATGAACCTAAATAATATTGCGGCTTATGGAGCCGAGACGAAAAACTGGTTCAAAAGAATGCTAATTACTTTAATTTTTAAAAAGTACTAAGATATGATATTCAGTTCATGTCAAAGTTAAAATTGCGACGAACGTAAACGAAAGTTTCGGTGAATGTATCTGCGAGATATTACGATAGAAAGTACGGCAAAGAGGTTATGGACGCTAAAGTAAACAATAACCGACCGATCGTTAACTTCGATTTTTCAAGAACCGACGCTCCTTAAATTGGTCCCAATTTTCGATTAAAATGTATATTCCATACTGTGCAACATACGTGATTTGCAACAAACCCGGGGAAGTGTCGTGCCCATCAGCCCGTGCCATGACCGCTGACCGACTTCACTTTTCTCCCATGATATGAGATAGCAGAGAGGTTAGTTTCCTCTGTAATGTCTTTGGATACAACTGACACTAACAAACCCATATGGTCCAACTCAGTCCAAGCAATTCGATACGCGGCTCTATTAATTGACGCCCCTCCCTTCTTTCATGTGTTTTAGGAGCTCATTTTTTCGGAGGTGAGGGTCGTTCGCTTCTCTGATATACTTTACCTAACTATTCCAAAGAGATGCTGAATCTCATTGTTGTCCTCTCAATGGACTCCTTCAAAGTTCTCATGATTAATCCCCCCATGATGCATTCAGATGCTTAGAGTAGAGCATTAGAGATACATTCAGCCCAGAAAAAAACCAAAAGTCCGTGGTTAGCATAAACAAAAATTAGACTTGGGTGCAATTTTAATTGGTACAATCAAAAATTTTAAAACTACAAATTGGAATAGGCCCTTTTCTTTTTCCCCTTTAACCCCCCTTCTACCCTCAACTCTCCCACCACCCTCAACTCTCCCACCACCCTCAACCCTTTTTTCCACCCTCCGTGATCATCGGTTTTCAAATTTCGTCCACGCGTTGGCAAAATTTTTTGCCCCCCCCCCCCCTTTCCATCTTTATATCTCTTCAACCATTCTCAATCCATGACCTTCTTCTATTTTTTATCTCTTTAACTTTTTCTCTATCTTCTCTCTCACTCCTGTCGGCTTGAACTCTCTCTCTCATTTTCCTCCCCTCCTCATGGGCACACCCAGAGGGGCCGGGCCCCCCCCCCCCTTTCCCCATAGAGCAAAAACAAAATGAGGAAAGGCAAGGAAAAAATGAGGAAAGAGAGGAAGAGAAAAAAAAATAAAGGAAAGGAAATGAGTTTAAAAAAAAAATTTTCAATGTCATGATTTTTCATAATATCGTTTTCCTTGGAGGAACACATCTTTTCCCCACAGAAATATCCGCAATTGTTAATTTCGCTCTATCTTTCTCTGATATCCAGATTTCCTGAAGACTCCGTCTTTCTATCAGCATGATTGGAGATTAAGATATTTCTGTAATTTTTTCAGCACAGTCGCGGAAAATCTCATTTTTCTCGAAGTCTAAATTTTTAAAATTTTCTGGAGGAGGACTTCTGGACCCCCCATCAGCCGGGGGTGCCCCCCCGACCCTCCATATGAAATGACAGCATGCCCCCCTACTGAAATCCTGGGTGCGCTCATACCCCTCCTTCAACTAAAATCACATGCAGCAAAATTTTAGCTGTTGCCCAGCGAGACGCTAAGCGGGACACAGAAGAATAAATGCAGTTTTTGTGCAGCGTGACTGAAAAAGCTTTTTTTGCGACTGATTGTGAGTGTGGTAGTCAGTTGTGTTGCTTTTGAGTTCTAATGCGCGCGCGCATCGTTCGACAGGATGACCCGTACTCGGTGTCCACAGAGAACTTAAAATGTCTGTTTCGAACGCCTCTGCTATCTCTTTGCACGGAGGAAAAGTGGAGCCAGTCATAGCATGGGCTGATGGGACTTCCCCGCGCGGGGGTATGAACCAATGTCACATTAGCTCTTATGGAGACTGTAACCTAACGACCAATCACAATGAAATATTCACGCCTACGCCTTAAGATGATACTACGATTCCTACAAAAATAAAGCGTTTAAATGTCTCGGAAGTTATCATAGATCGCTAACTTGGTTGGTGTTGATTCACTAAACAGATTCTTCTTTAAAGTTGCGGAAAACATTCGACTCTTAACGTTCAGGGACCACATAATGTTCGGTCCCGAGCATTGAATTGCGTGCATCTTGCGTGCGGTTTTGACCAATCAGAGAGCTGACGCAAGTTACGCTCGGGACCGAACATTATTTGGTCCCTGAAAATTGTATTGATTGTCATTGTTAAAAAAAATGATACCTTCTTCAACAAAATAAAGGGCTGTGGCATAAGGTTGACAGATCCACCTCTATGCGGTTGGAGCCGAGCGAAGCCGGGCAGCCTGCTAGTTTTTAATAAGTATAGTTTACCTCAACACCTGAATGAGCTCCATTGAATTTGTTGAAAGTTTTACTCGAGAAAAAAGTTAATTTTTTTATTTCTTTCTAACGTCTTTTTTCTCTTCGGATTCCATTAGTGTCATAGTAACAAGGTTCTTTTGTTTTTGTTTTTGTCTTTATTTTTTTTTAACAGATTTTCTAACATAGGTAGGTTCTTTTAAGTTTTAAGTTTAATTTTTCTTTCTAAGAGACTCGTGCGTTCATTTCCCGACCTGATTTTAAATTTTCTTTTAAAAGGGAGGTGATAACTTTTGATTTTTTTCTCCCATCTCACTCAGAATTCGCAGACGCCCCGTCTAAGCTCAACCATTCTTTTAAGTAATGTTCACTAAAAGGGATCTTTTAAGTGAATCGCGATAACTCGATTAAAATTTCTATCACTTTAGCTCTCAAATTTCTATTAATTTTTTCCACCAAAAAAAAAGTGTTCAACCTGGCAACGAGTTGCGTTCATTTCCCGACCTGATTTTAAATTTTCTTTTAAAAGGGAGGTGATAACTTTTGATTTTTTTCTCCCATCTCACTCAGAATTCGCAGACGCCCCGTCTAAGCTCAACCATATTTTTAAGTAATGTTCACTAAAAGGGATCTTTTAAGTGAATCGCGATAACTCGATTAAAATTTCTATCACTTTAGCTCTCAAATTTCTATTAATTTTTTCCACCAAAAAAAAAGTGTTCAACCTGGCAACGAGGCATTTGTCGAAGTTGGTAAAAAAAAAAAAAAAAAAAACACCAGCCTACCGCTGAATGTCATAGAGTATCAGCATTATCCGTAACGTTGCCGTGAGACAAGGGTGATCGACGTTTCCAGATTTGGCAATTTGACTAAAAATAAACGTTGATGAGTGACTGTCTCTCTACTAATCATTTCCTATTTTAACAGTTTCCTTTCTTAAATTAGTTCAATCATAAATCTTCCTGTGCATTTTATTACACTTCTTATGGAATGAAACAGCCAGGGGCGGCTGTTGAAAAAGGGAGGGGGAGGGGCCAGTTTATCAGCAATATTGTAGCCAACTTTTGATTTAAAAAAAAAAAAAAAAAAAAAAATGCCAAGTTTTAGAAATTATCATTGTTTTAAGCCTCAGTTAATGTTATTTTGCCGTTTCACTGTTTTTTATGATTAATTTATGTGACAGTTATCTTCTCAAGAACTACCATCTCTCTTTATCAGGGATACCAACATAGTGACATTCCGTTTTTCATGATAAAACACTCGGTAAAATCTACCAATAACAATTTCTGAAAGTACGAAGCGAATTCAAACAAAATCAAATTTTAATTCTACGAACATACGATCAAACTTTACAACCAATTATTACTATATCGAGTATTATTCGACATTTCTCAAAATGTGGCTGTAAATTCGGTATTCACCATCAAGCTCAATACGTTGTAAAGAGTCTTAAATTTATTGACTTCGAGATCATGATGTTTAACACCAAGAATCCAACAAATCAGAGAGGATTCAAATGAAAATGATACAAATGTGCCAAAAAGTTGTCTGAGTATTATTCAATTTCATGCTGTTTATTTTTTAACTTACTTTTTAAATGTATTGTTTTAAAATAACTCGTTAAGTTAACTTAAAACCCAAAAACTGGGCCGAAGCACTGGGTCAGTTAATTCCAAATAATAAGTATGCAAACATTAATTGTTACACATACTTTCAATAATGTTATAGTCCAGTTGCTCAAAACTGCCTCCCAAGAACCTATTTCAAGGGCTTCGTTTTGCCTTTCACCATTCTTATCATGTCCATTTTTCTGCCACCCTTTCTTTTTATAGTTTGTATTCATAATTTAGTCCGTAGAATCCCACGACAAATGATTGTATACAACGCAAACGAATCTCAAGTACCGAGTGACAAATCCTATCTCATTTCAGTGCAGGGTTGTCAGATGACTCCCGTTCCTATTAAAGGTTCGCACAGTATTCTTACGCAATCTTGGCTTAGTGAAAAAAAAAAAAAAAAAAAAATCTATTCGCAGTTACTTACAGCTCATTATCTTCATTAGTCATTTAAAATTTTAACTTTCAATCACTTATAGTCTTATTTTTAATTTGATTTTCATAAACCGGAAAAAACTTACAACCATGCTCTAAGAACATCATTCATTGAGTTATATTCACCTTTCTGTCTTACAAAGATCAGCATTTTCCGCTTGATCGAGAGCTCATTGTTTACATATTACGTATCGAGTTTCCCTCGCGGAGAACTCGGTCGATACTATTCTCATCTACAATCAGCTGAGTAGCACCATGGGCCACTGAACTCTCCGTGACCTTTCATCGACTAAAATTCTCTGAGAACTCGCTGTTTTCGTTTATGAAGGGATTTAAAGATGCGAGGGCGCATCTAATTGACAAGGAGGGATGTAATGTGCCTGTGTGTTTTACATGCAGGCACATCACCCATTCCGTGAATTTTGGTCGATGGGGTGTTTCGGAGATATCAGTGGTCCCGAATAACTGTTCTTCAGGAAACTGGGCTTTTCTCTACACAAGAAAGACAAGTATCAGGCTTATGACGTGATACTTGTAGCTCTTGTCTGGACAACAGCTCAGCGAAAATTCGCTGGGAGATGAGAACACTCCACGTTGACAGATGGCGCGGCTTCTCAAATACATGTGTATGGCGATAGCCGTGCTGTCTGGCGACAGGGAGAAAGTGTGGCATCAAGGTGAGATTCAGCATCTCGCGTCCCGTGTGCATATTGTCCACTCGGAAAATCAGTTTCCGTGTAAAAATCTGATTGGTCGTGATGGGCATGTACCCGCGGGTGAGAGAGGCTGAAATGAAGCCTCATGCGAATCTTCGAAATTTTCTGAAGTCAGTCGCGTGTGAGGGCTCCGCGAGGGATTCGCGTTTTGGTTTTTTTTGTTGTTTTATTTGGGTTTTTGTGGCCGGGGCTCGCCGGCCGGGAGCTTGCGTTGTTTGTTGTTGTTGTTGTTGTTTTATCGAATGTTTGGCCAATATAATAAGTGTGTATTCTATAATTCCGTATCGTTTTTCTATTTTATTTTATTTCATTTATATCTACCATTTTGAGTTATACCAAGTTTTGACACTTTTACCGAAAAGTGTCTGGTGGAGCTACCCCCCTATCGCTAGTAGAAAAATAAGCGTTTCAGGGGTTGAACTCCCCCAAAAAGTTGCCGTCCAAAAAATGAAGATTATTAATCCGAACAGCAGCTTTTTATCTCAACTCGGTCAAACGTTAGACGGGGTGGGGCACGGTGGGGGGGGGGGTAGAACTATAAAATAAAACCGCCCGTATAATGAATATTGGTCAGAACTGCAACTTTTATCTCAACTCGGTCAACAGTAAGACGGGGTAGAGCACGGGGGAAGGGGGGGGGGGGGGGGGGGGGGTTGGTGTTAAATTTCCCCCCAAAATAATTATCATCCAAAGTTATAAGATTAATCAAAATAGAAACTTTACATCTCACATCGTTCAAAAGTTAGGCACGGGGGGGGGGGGGGTTAACGCCCGTTTTGGGTGGGGGAGGGGGGATGGGAATTTTAAAAAAACCCCCGGGAAAAATTTAAATATTGGTCAAACTACAACATTTTATCTCAACTAGTTTTAAAGTTAGACGGGGTGGGGCCGTCGAAGGGGGGGGGGGGGGGGGGGGGGGGGTTTTAGGTGTTGCTTATTTTTTAGAATTGTTCGGATTGAGCCTTCCAACCGCTAAAAACGTTCTATGTCGACTCAAAACACACCCTTTCAAGGATTTTGAAAAAATTTTTAAAAATTTTGGGGGCGCTCAAAGGGCCTAAGGGGTTAAGCGCAAATTTTTTGAAAAATGGCATTTGACATATCATCCTAGCTGCAAATAGCGAGTTACTGCCCTAAAGGGCCAAAAATTTTTAAACCCTTTTTGCTAATTCTTAAGCGTTAAGCTGTTATCGCTATTTTTATGGCTCGCGTAGTTGGCTGATTTCGCGCTTCGAACCTCAAACGCACGTGATGCGCTAGGCGCGGCGGCCCCAAGGTGTCCCGAAACAACGAAAGTTTCGAATTTTTTTTTTTCACCGCTCTTAATCAATGTGCCCTTAATGGAGCAGCCCCCCCTGCAAAACTTTAGCTCATTTGATTGATATTTGAGGTGGCGCATCGCGTTTTCTGTCTTATGCGTAATTGCGATTTCGTATTTTCGCTTTTTTTGCTGATTTGGCGTTTTTTTTTCGAGCACTTACAATCAACACAAAATGTTCAAATTTTGTGTACTCGCACTGTTCCAGTAGTACTTTAAGAAAAAATTATCCATGTTTGACTCAAAACCCCGGTTTTTTTGGAAGCCTGCCTCAAAAAACACTCGGAATTACATTCAACAAATTTTTTTGTCTTATCCGCGCGTTTTTGTGTTTGACACTTTCAAATATAAATTAAAAGATTCAAACTTTTGGGTTTGAGTATTTTTTCCTTTTTTTTTTTTTGCGGAACTATCATTTAAAAAATATTGGTCTTGGCTCAGGGCCTCGTGAACCTTTCAGTAGTGCCCTGAAGTACCCTGGAAATCACATTTTTTGACGAATTTTAAATGCATTTCCCTTTTTCGTCCGGCCCTTTGACTCTTCTTATAGGAATCTAGTGAATTTTAACAAGTGCGTGAGCTGTAAATTTGCATGTAGGATATACTCATTGATGATATCTCATAGTCCTCCAAATTAAATCCCTCCCATGAACCACACCCATAGTCCATGAAAGTATATCATACATGATTTAAAAGGGTTTATCTTTTAATATAAAAGTACAATGAAGGGGGGAAGGGGGATGTCAAAATACTTCAAAAGTAATTTAAAGCTCATGCACTGGACATATTAAAATTATTTCACACAGTCTATTCTTTTTAAAAATTCACTAGATTCCTATAAGAAGAGTAAAAGGGCCGGACGAAAATGGAAATGCTTTTAAAATTCGTCAAAATAATGTGATTTCCGGGGTACTTCAGGGCACTACTGAAAGGTTCACGAGGCCCTGAGCCAAGACCAATATTTTTAACTGATAGTTCCGCAAAAAAAAAGAAGGAAAAAATACTCAAACCCAAAAGTTTGAATCTTTTAATTTATATTTGAAAGTGTCAAACACAAAAACGCGCGGATAAGACAAAAAATTCGTTGAATGTAATTCCGAGTGTTTTTTGAGGCAGGCTTCCAAAAAATCCGGGGGTTTTGAGTCAAACATGGATAATTTTTTCTTAAAGTACTACTGGAACAGTGCGAGTACACAAAATTTGAACATTTTGTGTTGATTGTAAGTGCTCGAAAAAAAATCGCCAAATCAGCAAAAAAAGCGAAAATACGAAATCGCAATTACGCATAAGACAGAAAACGCGATGCGCCACCTCAAATATCAATCAAATGAGCTAAAGTTTTGCAGGGGGTGGCCTGCTCCATTAAGGGCACATTGATTAAGAGCGGTGAAAACAAAAAATTCGAAACTTTCGTTGTTTCGGGACACCTTGGGGCCGCCGCGCCTAGCGCATCACGTGCGTTTGAGGTTCGAAGCGCGTAATCAGCCAACTACGCGAGCCATAAAAATAGCGATAACAGCTTAACGCTTAAGAATTAGCAAAAACGGTTAAAATTTTGGCCCTTTAGGGCAGTAACTCGCTATTTGCAGCTAGGATTGATATGTCTAATGCCATTTTTCGAAAAATTTGCGCTTTTAAACCCCCTTTTGGCCCTTTGAGCGCCCCCTAAATTTAAAATTTTTCAAAATCCTTGAAATGGGTGTGTTTTGAGTCGACATAGAACGTTTTTAGCGGTTGGAAGGCTCAATCCGAACAATTCTAAAAAATAAGCAACACCCTAGGGGGGGGGGGGGGGGTTGACAAATCATTATCATCCAAAGTTAGGCAGATTAATCCAAACAGCTACTTTACATCTCAACTCGTTCAAAAGTTACGCGGAGGGGGGGGGGCTTTCAGTCCTTGGTTGACACACGTGTTTCAATGGAGACAGATGTAAGAGAATTTCTCTGGGTTGCGCTACACGCCTACAGTCTACACGTATAGGCAAGTACAGGACTTTTTCTTTCTCTCTTTCTCTCTCCGGCCCCTGTTTGAACATATGAATCAGAAAATGATAGCATTGGCAGTTCGCTTTTGACTTTAGGTCCTATCATCTTTCAAGTCATTTAAACGCGCGCGGTTTTAAAGGATGAAGAGAAATGTGAGTGAGTGAGTGAGTGAGAGAGACAGGGGAGAGACAAAAAAGAGAGAGAGAGAGAGAAAAGAGAGAGAGAGAGAGAGAGAGAGAAGAGAGAGAGAGAGAGAGAGAGAGAGAAAGAGTGAGTGGGTGAGAGAGGGAGAGAGCGAAAGAGACATAGAGAGACAGAGAGAAAAAAGAACTGGGAAAGAGAAAGTGTGTGAAAGAGAGAAAAAGAGATTGAGTGAGAGAGGGGGAGAGAGAGAGCGAGAGAGAGAGAGAGGAAAAGGGAGAGAGAGAGAGAGAGAGAGAGAGAGAAGAGAATGCAGTTTATTTAAAACGCAAATACAAAACAGGAGAAATTAAAAGAATGAGTATAAATACAGGAAAAAATCAAAAAAAACAAATTATATACGTGAAGTGAGTTGAGAATATTTCACATTAATTTATGCGTATTTGCGTCCAAGAGGCAGAATTAAGACTGATTAGTCTTCTCTTCCATTCTGCCTCTTGGCTCTCATGAATGACTAATAGATACACAAAATAAAAATATTTAAATTTAAAAATACTATTATTTAAAAAAGTAAAAAATGGGAAAAATAGTGGATTTAATTAATTAAATATTATTAAGAAAAAAATGAAGAGTTAAGAAAAAGAGAAGGAAAGGGGAAAGGGGGGAGGGAGAGAGATAATGTGATAGAGAGAGAAGAGGGAAGGAAATAATTGCTTTCTGCTATGTGCGCTTTTGTATGCATCCAAAACAAGGGGATATGTAAATATTACTTCAAATGTTACTTGCCAAAAAAAAATGGGTTAAAGGAACGTAAGATTTTATATGATGCCTTGTAAGCCATGCTTAAAGGCACAAATGGACAATTTTGGATCTCTTAAATCTATTGGCAGCTGGTTCCACAGTCGGCTACCCGAAACGACAGAAGAATTGTCAGCTACTGTGGTCCGATGAGGAGGGATACGCAAGTCGTACTTCCTTCTCGTGGATTCCAAGTGAGCAAATCGATTGTACAAATAGAATGGCTCTCTTATCGAAAGCACTCGATGGACAGAATACGCTAAAAGCAACTGACGCCTAGAGTTTAAGCGAAGCCAGCCAAGTTTTTCATAATATGGAGTGACATGCTCATAGCGTTGGATATCATATACAAAACGGACGCACGAATTTTGTAATCTTTGGAGCTTAATTTGAAGGGTCACTGTTAGATCATTGTATACGATCGCTCCATAGTCAAACAGAGGAAAAATCATTGCTTGAATCAGTGCTTTTCTGACATTGACCGGTAAAGTTTCTAAACGTTCTTAACCTCTGCAAACAAGCAATGATTTTTCGTGATAGGCTAGAGACTTGATCACTCCAAGTCAGGGTTTTATTAAAAACTATGCCTAAGCTCTTGGCGCTATCGCAATACAATAGCTCCTGGTCGCCTAACTGAAGCGATGGTGTTGCCGCAGCCTGAATTGCTGTTTGCAATCTCGGATAGCCGACCAACATAGCTTTAGTTTTAGTTGCATTCAGTGTTAAATCATGCTTGAGAGCCCAATAATATACTGAGTCAACGTCTGTCTGAACGATTTTGATGGCATCATCAAACATTGAAATTGGAAAACTATAATATATTTGTAAATCATCGGCATAAATAATATATTTACAGGATTTGAGACAATCAGAAATGCTTGAGACATATATTGAAAAAAGCAGAGGTCCCAAAACTGAACCTTGGGGAACCCCCATCTCGCATAATAACCAGAGAGACATATTTCTGCAAGAGTCAATAACTAACTAGAGAGAGAGACAGAGAAAGAAAGAGGCGACGGCTATTTAATAGTTTTCTGTCGAGCTACCTCACACACACTGCCGCTCAGAAACGACGCACACTTGCGCACGTTCACGCACACAACTCCCCAAATTACAGACGTACGCTACGGGTGATGTCGTGTTAGAGCTCAGGCATAACGTATAGATGGCTCAGGATTTAACACCATAAGATTGTACGGGCGTCTTAGTGATTGTAAAACATTGTCTTTAACAATGTAAAAGAAGAAAAAGAATGAAGGTTATTTTAATTTTCGGAAGGCATAATACGGTATAAAGAGGTCGAGAAGTGACCCACGAAAAGATAATTAGTTTTTTCTATGGATCCTCCCTCCCTTTCCTCCCCTAAAGAAACTATGAAATAGTGCAACTGATATTTTCCATGGGTGGCTCGGAATTTTTCCGGTATGCTACCTCCAATATACTCCTCCTTTCTCTCTCCGAGTTAAATGATGAAACCAAAAACAGCGTAACTTGAATTTAAACATATTCACGGGAAACGGCTGATTCAATTTGTCATTAGTTATAAAAGTCAGCATAGGGGGGAGGGAGGATTCGGGGTACTCACCAAGGTTTGTCCTCATCCTGTTCTCTTGACTGTTGAGCGTAT
Organism: Trialeurodes vaporariorum; assembly: GCA_011764245.1. Taxonomy (NCBI): domain Eukaryota; kingdom Metazoa; phylum Arthropoda; class Insecta; order Hemiptera; family Aleyrodidae; genus Trialeurodes; species Trialeurodes vaporariorum. The sequence continues at coordinate 12,649,936 of VMOF01000013.1, forward strand.
ATTTTATTCCTGCTCATTCTGCATTAGGTTTTTTTTCTAAACTTTAAATTTTTATGTAGCATTAAATTGTAAATTTAAACAGTTTTTTTACATCATTGTTTCAAAATTATTGGTCCAAAAACTTCAATAATACTCTGTCAAGAATAATATTTATAAGGAAAAAGCGCTAAATCCGTAAATCCCAGGATGCGGGATGTGGATGGTGGGAAGGGAGGAATGGTTAGTAGAAGTTGGTGAACAAATGTTATAAGTGTCAAAACCAATTTTCGACACAAAGAGCCAAAACTTACGACCAGATTGCAGAAAAACCAACTTTAAACCTGTCAAACCCATACATTTTAAGCTCCTATACTTTTGTAATAAGCAAATCAAAATTTTGAACTCGGAAGTGGTCATTTTACCCTTTGTAAGGGGAAGACTTGCCGTGCGAAGCACGGGTGAACAGCTAGTTTTATTATAAGTCAGAGCTACTGAACTTTGCCTCAGTTCGGATACACCCTCTTTTATTAGCTTCATCATTGTGTTACCATTCACTTATTCTAAATTTTGATAATTTAATGTGAAACCTTTTATTTTAGTTACGCTTTTTCCTAAATTGGTTTCATAGTATAGTAACTCTTTGGACCTGTCGACGCCCACTGTTTTATATGTTCATCTTTCTTTAGCTCATCCGTCCATTCACCAAGCATATCACCTGTCTTAACAGTGTTTTTTCCATCATCAAAGTACACTATAGAATCTGTATCGCACATGATGACAGCCTCACCTAATTGATCCAATTTTTCATACAATCTTAGTCTAGTATTTGCTGTTGTGAATAAAGCTATATAAATATTAGTAGGTACTGCTACTATTCTCATCATAATAGTCCTTAAATTTATAACTCATCTGCACAGTTTCTTCTGTCAGATAATTCACATTTATACCAGTCAGTCTATCATCAAGTACTATTTCATAAAATCTTCTTACATCGGTCACGTACTCTGATTGACTCATGTTTTGTCTCTGGCCGAATTTTCCCCACAGGCTATTTCAACATATGTTGAAAACTGCTCTTTTTCCAGGGTTTACTTAAATTTTTTCAGGATCCAAATCAATGTCTAATTTCTGTTTTATATCCCTTATATATTCTTCGTTTGAATTATAGTTATGAGGACTGGTTTCTAATTTTATTTTCATAAAGTTTTTGACGTGTCCTTTAAATAGTTTATTACTTTTCTTTTCGAAATGCCACACCTCATAAATTTCTTGAATCTTATAACCTTTTTCAATTGCTGTATTAACCTCAATTGTTGACCATGTACCTGTAATAGTTTTTTCATTATCATTATGGGCACAGTGTTTGTTTTGGTTTTCTGCGCATTTCAAACACAACGAAAATAATAATTTATCATTTTTTCCCATGTTGACTTTCACTGGTAATACAGGGTGATACAATTTTTTGGGAGGTATAATTCTACATTTTATTATCCCAAACCACTTTTCATCATAATTTTTCGGGTTAAAAATCTTTGTTGGATGTCCCACCGGATAATAATCATAATACTGAACAGTCGGATACAGACTACAAACATCTGCATACCCAATTTTCTTTGATTTAGTAGATTTCGCTAATAGTTTAAATGCATTAGTTCTTCCTCCGAAGAATGCATCTCTCGGATTTAAAGGCCCAATTATTTCTGGTTTTTCAGCCTTTTTATAAGTTGTTGATTTTGTCCACACACATTCCCACATTTCAACTAAATTATATCCAGCAGCTCTTATTTGATTACTTCTCTCCTTTGTTTTTTCATATAAATCACCCTTCTCTTCGCGATTCACATTATTAACTGTGTCATCTTTGTAGCATTTTGGACAACCATGCCAGAAACATCCGTGATATTGATATTCAGTATTACCATCAAATCCATCAACTTTTGCTCCACAGATAACTTGTTCACCACCGTTTAATGCGTGTTTTATGGTTCAGTTTCCAAGGCTATTTAACCAACTTATTGATTGTTTTTAATACTTCTCTTCAATAGGTTCATTCACAACAGCTATAGAGTTGAGTTATTGTGTATGTATTTGGATCTGTAGATAGCCATACATACACCTGCAATTGTTAAATACTGGAAAGGATCAATATTAGCTATTTCTAAAAATTCCTCTCTAAACTTTAGACATCCTTTTCTTAGTATGTCTACATCTGACCTACAATATTCTAAAATTTCTTTCTTCGTATCAAATATATAATTTTCTTGAATTCTTTGTAAATACCACTCTAAAAACTTTCTCCTAGCCTCGGGTTTCATTTGATTATAACAATAATATTTTTTGTCCGGGATAGGTCCAACATAATTCGGTGTTAAATAAATGTGGAAAGTAACCCTTCTTCAATTCAGTCAAACCAAATGTTTTTGGAAAATCACTCAGAGGTCCATTAACAAAATTACTACTGTCAATAATTTTTAATCTTATCGAAGGTATTTCTAGTAGCATCAGTTTTGTTCCTTTATAAATCGTGTAAGGTTTGAGTGTATTTTCAATACAGTATTTTAAAATGAACTGTGAGTAAAAAGCTTTCGCATAATGTGCTATGCAAGTATAATCTATATGTTGTTTAGATATTAGCCAACCACAAAATTCTTCGTTCGTTTTGAATCGAAATCTTTTACCATTAAAATCTTGAGCAATTATCAAATTCGGAATATGAATCCCTGTGTCTTGTTGCGCCTCATAATCGAAGAATAGATAATGTTCTGTATAAGTACATTTGGGCAGTTTCTTCTCTTTTTCCGTAAATTCCTTCAGATTTAGTTTACCTTTACACAGACAAATTTCTCTCTTACATTTTCCGCCTTTCTGTCTTTTCCATTGCATATAACATTTATGATTTTTTATTTCCACTTCTTCTAAACAGTTTCGACATGTTTCAATTCCACATTTATGGGGTTCCCTGGAACAGATCTTATTACAAGTTAAGCATTTGTACACAGTAGCACAAACTTCTTGATGGTTGTCAAAACAATCCTGATTAAAAAAATACCTATTACAGTCTTTGCAGAAGATTTTCTTCTTTGTTGATTCTGAATGCTCCACTTGAAAACATAATATACATTTTCTCTTCTCTTCTTTACATTTATGCCCATCTTTTTGTTCAAAAGGTTTATTATACTTTTTACAAAAATAACTAGAATTAAGAAATCCAGCCATTTTAGAAATCACATCAAAATGATTACCGTGTTTATACAAATAAACCTTTATATCTTTTTCAGGTCCTCTATAAATGACAGAATTCAAATTTTCTGCACAAACAACATTAATCTGAATATTCAATAACTCTTCCAGATTTTTAATATCGTCCAAAGTAAACCCTTCCTCATTATAGTCACCCAATTGATTACACAGTTGGTTAGTTAGATCTGTTTGTAATTTTCTCCCTTCTCTAATGTATCTTATATCGTGTTTTGAAAACCTCCTCTTAAATATATTCGAAATAGGTGGATTTTCTAACGGATAAGTCAGAGCAACAATTACGGATCTCAGACAGCACAAATTATCTGCATTTTATATTTGTATGATAGAAGATTTAGTTTGCTTAGCTTGAGCTAAATTTAGAATCTTTTCACCTTTACCTCCCTGAGGCATGGCTATAATTTCTATATTGAACGTTGATGTCCTGAGTTCTAATTCTTCAGGCGAAGTTAAAATACTTGATACAGTTTCCATTAATATTTGCAGTAATTCACCGGTTGAATTTCCTCTTTGATATCCTGGTAATATAGGGGCTCGAAGTACAGGATTCATTATGACAATATTTATCCTATCTCCATTTCTAAAATTAGTGCGTCTTTTTGCTACTTCAATCATTTCTTCAAGAGCTCTTGTTATTAAATCTATCTGTTCATTCGTTGAAGGCTCATCGTTTAACTCACTGTCTTTAATAGAAATTCTATAATCACATGAATAGGCATTATACTTTCTGATAAACCTGGATATGGTTCCTGTTATTTCAATAAGACGTGTATCAGTATTAGTATTTGATGTTTCTGATTCTGGTTCAAAATATGAATCATCAAAGTTAAAAGCCTTGTTTATAATTTTATCTACATGTCTTATAGCATCAATTAAATCTGCTTTCTTCATTTTATAGTATCCTTTTATCTTTCTCTCCTTTGCTATTTTTCGCAGTTCTTGAACTGCTTGGGGTTTTGTGGAAGGATGAATATCCAATATACGTAATAGTTGAGCTTTCTTCATTCTATAAATACCTTTTATGTTTCTTGCTTTTGCAAGCTTTCTTAATTCTTTTACAGTGTTCATATTTTCATTTAGACGATTTCAATTTTATTACATTATTTATTAGACAAAAATTTTATAAAGAAAATTATTTTTCCCCTTGTTCTTAGTTTTTTGTATTATTGAGTTGAAATTAATACAAAACTATTCTCTTTTATAAATTCTAGTCTTGTTTTATGATAATTTGATTTCAGGTGAGCATTGTAACTTAAAAATTTAACTATCCTTCCACATTCACATTGTTTCTAAACGAATTTCTTACTCTCTACTTACTTTTTCATTATTTCGTTTCTACATTCTTTACACCAGTGTTGACTTTTATTAAATTCGCTTTCTTTTTTTATTTGTTTACACTTTGAACAACGACGAATGTCATAAGTCTCTACTAATTTTAAAATATTGTTGAGTTTGCTAGACAAGTCCATTTTTCTTAATGTATTTATACAGAAAAAACTTTAATAAGAAATTTATTAAGAATAAAATAGGTCTGAAACCTTGTCAAAAATAGACAAAACTTTTTAAATTATCTTCCCTGTAATTACCTTCCAGTCGATTTATTTTTGTTGGATAATAGTTGCATCATTATTTATACTGGGGACATTTACAGTTGTTATTTTTTTAATATTATTAAACCTAGGTCCTTTTCTAGGGTCTGATTTCATTTTTTTTACTTCATCTGGAGTTAATTTTTAGTACCCAGTTCTGAAAAAAACAGGTTTGAAATCATCGTGAAATTTAATGTCCTTCAACGTTTTTTTCATGTACTTTGATAATTTTTATCTTTAGAATCTACGATAATAGTAGAAAAGACATTATGTAGTTCCTCAACACCAGAATTATCATTATGTTTTTCAGCTTGAGTTTTTATGATTTTCTAATATTTCTCTTCCCTCTCCATAGAGTTTCTATTAACTCTTGATTTTTAAAATTTGCATATTTATAAATATCTGAAGTCATACTAGTTTGTTGTGGAGCTATAAGAAATTGTTTCATAATAGTTTCCATATTACTTTTGATATTTTTCAATCCATCTATTGCTTGAATTATTCGGTCTAAATTACTTTCCTCATCTTTTATCCATTCTTCCAATTCCTTATTTTTTGAAATTATTTTATCTAGGCCTTCTAGTTCAAATTTAGAGGGCATATATCTTTTTATTTGACTTTCCATTTATTAGAATATAATTTTATGTTTTTTATATTGTATGGTAAAGTAAGGTAAGGTAATGGACCATTTGCACACATTTAATTTAATTCAGAATATGAAAGAGCTTGGTGCACTGAGTACTCAGGAATTTTTTCAAATTTTTTTGAGTGCGGGAACAGTGGAAAAAATTGATCCGAAAATTTCGAATTTGAATCGCGCGCCACGACCGAGTCGACCTCGTCCGAGGTATTGCATCATCCGACTCCTCCATCGCCGTAGACTCGCCGATCAGTGTACGTTGCCCTATGCTGTCGTGTGTTTACCTTGTGAAAATGCTCCTGCAATTTCCTACTTTGTTTACAAATTTTTGACGGAGAGTTAATTTAAAGTGTAGTTAAAAGGTAGTTTAAAGGTGTAAATGAAGTGAAACACCGGAATTTTTAAATTTTTTCTCGTTTTAATGGAGTTTACAAGTGAGTGTTTTCACTCCAGCCATTGCTAGTATAGATAACCTTCTTAACAGTGTATTAGGTACTGGTGTGAGTTTTGATCTCTCTGCGAGCTTGTCTTTCAGAAAGGAGCCTTCTTTCATTCTTCAGTTTTATTTTAAAGTCAGCTTTTGATGTTTGAGAATGATTTACTGCTAGGGATTCACACCATTGCATCGGTCCTACTTTCCCTGAATGGCATAGAGTGATAGAGTACTATTTAAATTATAATCCTGTGCTGTGGTATTCCACCAGTTCTGTGCCAGAATTTCTAGCATGATTTGAGTTATTTTTCAAGCCAGTGTAGATACTTTCTATATAATTTCAAATTCTTAGTGCCCTTGATTAATATCGTAACTCGTGAGATACTGTTTATAGTGCACTTGGCCTCTCCGTCTCTCTCTTAAGCACAAATGTTGACAGTTAATAAACCAACTTATCTCTTCAAGTTTAAGTGTACAGACTGACTAAAGTTAAACTTCGAAGTCTGATTTAAATTAAGTGGTAGTCTTCATGCCAAGATTATCATTTACGGAACTCAGTCTGAAGTTAATTCATCGGTGGAACGCAGAACAGGGGCAACTATTTTTGGATCATCAATCATTTACTGGAGGTATGCACCTTGTGGTGAAATTTGATTTTCTTCTCTGTATTTATCTGTACTCCTCCTTTGAGTGTGGGAGTGACAGTACAATAGAATAGAAAATTTTCTTATTAGTGAAAACTGATGTGACACAGGATGGAACGGGTTACTTGTGATTTCTCCCAGTTGGAATACAGTTACCGCAGTTAGGTGGATCAACTATTAAAAGTGGTTAGCTTGTTTACTGTGTTTCATTAGAATGATCAAAGTTTAAAGGCAAACCGCAGTCAAAAAATGTAGCGTTCCATCTTGTTCCTAATGAGAAAAGTAGCCCAATCAGCTCAATGCATAATATGCAGTGTTTTTGTTTGAAGCTAGCTTACTTTTGGCAACTGATTTACCGCCTGTTGGAGGAGTAATCCTTTCCTGTCTTAACTTGAGATGTTGGTATCAGTTGTTTAGCTTAAAATATTGGTCCAGGTACATAAAACAACAGTGAGAGTGAGTATGCAGAGCTAACAGTACATTTTCTAACCACGGGAAAAAGGAACTAGCGCATCAAGTTTAGGGGTAAAGCCAGGAAACCCAATTTCTGGGCAGTAAATTATTACTTTAAGGACTGCTAATGAGGTCCAACCCTGAAACTTGAATTTTCAGCAGTGGTAATGCAAACCATTGCACAAAGTTGATGATTGGAAGGAAGTAGGTATTTGTAAATATTTAAGTGAATTTTAGTGTAAATATTTAATTCATTATGAATGTGTAGGATTCCGATCGCACCCCTCCCATCTCTGCAAGATTGATTCAATCATTAATGGATATCAGCTCTTCTTGTTGGTGCATACATGATGTACATACATACTTATATGGAGTAGGAAAGGATCCCCTGAAACATGAGCTCTGATTATCAAAATTTAACCTAAAACGATTAAAGTGCGATGGTTTGCGACCACACCCTCCGGTTCATATTGATATAAATATTGCACGTAACATTTGTGTATGAAATCTACCCTCCGGTAGCTTAAATAAACTCCTACAATGTTACAAGGAGTACAGATAAATATAGAGAAGAAAATCAAATTTCACCACAAGGTGCATACCTCCAGTAAATGATTGATGATCCAAAAATAGTTGCCCCTGTTCTGCGTTCCACCGATGAATTAACTTCAGACTGAGTTCCGTAAATGATAATCTTGGCATGAAGACTACCACCTAATGTAAATCAGACTTCGAAGTTGAACTTTAGTCAGCCTGTACACTTAAACTTGAAGAGATAAGTTGGTTTATTAACTGTCAACATTTGTGCTTAAGAGAGAGACGGAGAGGCCAAGTGCACTATAAACAGTATCTCACGAGTTACGATATTAATCAAGGGCACTAAGAATTTGAAATTATATAGAAAGTATCTACACTGGCTTGAAAAATAACTCAAATCATGCTAGAAATTCTGGCACAGAACTGGTGGAATACCACAGCACTGGCTTAGAATTTAAATAGGTTGTACTCTACACCATGGAAGGAGAGGTAGGACGCCGATGCAATGGTATGAAACACTAGCAGTAAATCACTCTCAAACATCAAAAACTGACTTTAATGAAGAATTAATTAATTTAATGAAGAAAGCTCCTTCCTAAAAGACAATCTCGCAGAAAGATCAAAACAACTAACTAAAGTAGGTAATAAATAATACACTGTTTTGAAGGTTATACCAGCAACGGCTGCTGGAGTGACAACACTCACTTGTAAACTCCGTTAAAACTAGAAAAAATGTAAGAATACCGGCGTTTCACTTCATTTACAAGCTAACTGACCATTTAACAGCACTTTAAATTAACTTTCCGTCAAAAATTTGAAAACAAAATAGGAAATTAGGAAATTGCAGGAGTATTTTCACAAGGTAAACACACGACAGCATAGGGCAACGTACACTGATCGACGAGTCTACGGCGATGGAGGAGTCGGATGATGCAACTCTACGGCAAGGCGGCGCAGTAGCCAATCAGAAGCGCCCAAACTTGAAATCACTTAAAATGACTTTTTCGCAGCTTTGCGTGCAACTTTCGCGATTTTTGAGGACGGCATCGTTCTTCTCGTGAAATTTCCCCCAAGCATAATTTTACTTCAGGCTAATCCCAGGAGCATGCAAATGGTCCATATGGTACTGAAATAAGGTAATATTGTATGGTAATGTGGTATGGTATGGTATGGTATAGTATGGTATGGTATAGTATGGTATGGTATAGTATGGTATGGTATGGTATGGTATGGTATGGTAAAAATAAAATGAAAATTTTATATAAATAAATGACTCCTAACGAGTTGATTAAAATATCAAAAGAATTAATACACTGAAAAAAATAAATTATTAAAATAACAAACTTGCGTTTGCTATACTAGCATTATAATTTATTTGCTAAATGTGCAGTATCACGTGTTAATTTAACAGTAGTAATTGCTGATTCAGCATTGATGCTTTACTGCATCAACAAACTTGAATGTTGCTATTACATCAATCTAGCGTATTTGTTAATTTAACAGTAGTAATTGCTGATTCAGCATTGATGCTTTACTGCATCAACAAACTTGAATGTTGCTATTACAGCAATCTAGAGTATTTGTTAATTCAACAGCAGTATTTGCTGATTCAGCAATAATGCCTTGTTGCTTCACCAAAATGCAATGTTGCTATTTTAACAATTTAGTGTTTTTGTTGATTTAGCATTATTGTTAGGTGAGTTAGCAAAGCAATTGCTCTATCGGCAAAACTCGGTGTTTAAGATAGCTACAGTTAGTTGTCAAACCAACAATTTATTGTTTGGTAATTAGCTCATCTATGTTTTGTCAAAATAATAAACATATTTGCAATCCTACCAAATTTAAAATATTGAACTAGCAGCAATTTATTTTTAATTTAACAAAATGATCTGTTGAGCTCTATGAAACAAAAACGCTTTAATAATATAACACTGTTCTATTGCGCACCTTTTGCTTTGTTTGTTTTTCTTTTTCAATTTATGAAAAAAACCACCCCCTTCCCCCACAATTTGAAAGTAGACAGGGTGTCAGCAGTGAATCCACGGGGGAAAGGGGCACGTAACCCCCCCCCCCACCAAAAGGCCTCAAATTTCACATTCTTTCCACAGAAAATAGCCGGAAAGTGCTTCCTTTGACGCTTCGACACAAATTTCAAAATTTCACAGGCATGTTCCTCCCCGGAAATTTTTCTGAATTCGCCACTGCAGTGTCCCAGACCATCCACATCAGGCATTTTTCTCACCAACGGCATGGTTGAAAATTTTTGGAACGAATAAGTTTAAGGGGAGATTGAACCCAAATTTTTCAATTTTGACACTTTCAAAAGCCCCATAGACAGTCCCTTGGGAGTCCTTTTTGGAGAGGAGAGGGGGTCAAACATATTTTTCAAGTTTTCTCGAAACAATCCCCAAGTGCATATCCTTAAGGTAGAGGCAATTGCCGATATTTTCGTTCGCACAAATGTTTTCCAAAAAACCCCTCTTTTTGAGTTAGGGGGCCTTTTTTATGTTAAATTGATCACTGTGGCCACAAGAATTATTACTTCGCAAAAAACTGCAAATATTAAGAAAGTGCAGATGAAGGGTTTTCTATCGATATTTGTCGCATTTTCACTTTACCTCAAAACTTTCACGGAGTCTCTCACTCCAAAATGTTGGGGTTTCAAGTCCCCTGGAGTAAACATTTTTGGGCGTCAGTGACATATAAAACTGAAAATCTTGAATCAACATCAATTAATGTTAATGGGGCTCTTGCAATCTTTTGCAAGAGAGGATTTAAGAGTTGATTCTTCCACAAAATCCTGTAATAATGACGATGAGTACACTTAAAAATCACGAAATTTACTCTCAGAATCGGGCTTAACGGCGCGGCGGAGAGACGCAGGTATCATGGGAGATTCCTATCTAAATTGAGACATATCTCTGTGTTTTCGTACAGTATGTGACTTAATAGACAGGAATCTCCCATGATACCTGCGTTGAATCGCCATTACGATCTTGCCATCATAGCAGTTATGTAAGTTTATTACTGAATTTTAGACTTTCTTAGTGTGATTTTCGTGATTTCCGTTGGTCTTCACATCAGATTGGACTATTTATTTGCTTACATAGCAAAAGTTTGCAAGAGCCCTATTGTTTGTATGGAAAGTTTGGAATAGCGATCTCACAACTCATAAATAAGAGAGTGCCATTTCCAAGCAACAAAAAGTGTATCGATGTGAGAATCTATTTACGATTTGTAATACGAACATCAATTTGTTCATGAAAATAAAAATATTTGATTAAAAGAATTTTTGGTACCAAAATTGGATATTGTAAGTAACAGTTTTAAGAAAAATAACCCAAAAAATTACGACGAGATAATATGAGGCCGAAAATAATCTGGACAACCTTCCAGCTCCAATCAGAGACCGTCCTTCGTTTTCGGTCTGCTCGTAAAGAACACTTTTTACTTTCCTGTTAATTACTACACCATTTTTGAAAGAAAATGCCACGTTCAACCTATCTGGAAAATTTGCTCAACTGATTTACAGAACTTTGGCTAGTGAAATTTTGCACAGGTTTCGAGGAAAACGGCCTAGAACCAAAACCACGCCAACTTCCATAAGGCTTTAAAACACAGGTTCGTAAGCCAATCAGAAGCCGTTTTTCATTTAGAATCTCATCAGAGTAGACCATGCAGGCTCACATGCTGCTCATTCAATTTCGATTCTTCTTTACTCTTTGGTCTCATTTTTCGCGAGCCCCGTCAAAATTGCTAAGAATCGGGTGAACCGGTGTGAACTTGAAGTGAAAAATGCAGATTTATTCAGGCGCTAGCTGTAAAAAAATGTAGGGCATACGCATTGCATTTGCCGTGGTATTTAAATAATATTACAAGGCGGCCAAAAAATAAAATTCGGATATCTCCTATCGTGGAAATTTAACGGAATTTTAGAGCTAAAGCAGCGCTCCGAGAGCACTTACTTAATTTTCACATTTTTCAGGGAGAATCTCCTAGCCCCCCGTTATCGGAGAGAGGCACGATAGAGGGAAGGTATCTTCTTAAACACCTTTTGTTGTGGTAATTATTGTAGGGGCCCTCGACTCAAGAGATTCGCGCGCGAGAGCCGACGCGACGGTCTCCAAATTTTCCGACCATCATTATGGTGAGGCCTAAAGATCGATTTTAGCGTAATTTCGGGGATTTTTTACTTGCTCTCTACGAAAGGGCTTGTTCAGTAAAACATTTACAACCCAAAGTTATTGAAATTTGAAAATTTGAAGGGTCGAAGGGAATTTTTGAAAATGAATCAATATTAATTTTTGAATTTTGATCTATCAAATAAGAAAAACGACATTGGATTTGCTCCAACTTTGCTCCATTATAAATGAGGTATATTACAAGATAGGGGTAGCCGTTTGAAAATTTTGAAATAAAAGCCATGAACCGGATGAACCCTATGGCCCCTTCCCTGAAAATGTTACCCTCGTCAAACTGTCCACCTAAAGTCCTAAAATCACTTAAAAGTGTTCCAAAACTGACCTAAATAAGGTGGCACCAAAAATTCTCGGTGATATCACCAACTTTAGGTGAGCTTTGGCGATCAGTTTTGCCAGGGATTGGATGCGTAAAAAAGCAGCTAGTAGCTAGTATTATGTTGCAATCATCCTCCAAGTTTTGTACTTTTATCTGCAACCATTCAAAAGTTAGAAAAAAGGGAGACTGAAACTGTAACACTCAGTTATAGAGGGGGAAAAAAAAAAAAAAAAAAAAAAAAAAACATGAATATTATATTTTCGTACTTGGGTTTTTTAATTTTATAAATCTGATAGCAGAATCGGCATTATCGACCAAAAATACAGTTGGGTACCAATTTTCACGCAAATCGGACAAAAACCAACCGTGTTTTCCAATAGCTCGCCCGCAAACTTATATGCGGGAATTTTGTCCTGCATCCTCAACTGTCGAAACAGTGTAATGGTTAGGGTATTGGACTAGGAATAGGTATAGGTTGTGAGTTCGAATCCCGGTAGTGGCGGCCTTCAAAATTAAAGCGCACCACATACCCTTCGGATAAAAGTTAACCTGTCGCCATTGATAAGGGTTTTTTTTTTTTTTTTTTTTTTACTTTATCAATTCCCTCCCCTCCCCCTCACCCGCTCCCACCCCTCCCCTCACCTGATTTAACAGAAGTGAGTTGCTGATTTAACGGAAGTGAGTTGCTGATTTAACAGCAGTGAATTGCTGATTTAAAAGCAGTGAATTGCTGATTTAACAGTAGTGAGTTGCTGATTTAACAGTAGTGAGTTGCTGATTGAATAGAAATGGGTTGCTGAACCAACACCTTTGGCATGCCAGATTAACAAACTCAATTTGCTGATTCACCAACTTTGCAGTTTGTTATTCCAGCAAACCTTGTATTCATGCGGAATTTTAACAACTCAAAATTGCTGACTCAACAGCTTCACCTGCTAACTTAACAAAATTTTTTTTCAGTGTACAACTTCAAAAAAAATAGTGTGAGAAGCTTTTCTATGAAGTATAAAATAACTGAAAAGACTATTCTTAAATACTTAAAACAGCATAATATACCATACAATAATAGAAGCATAAGTCATGAAATGCCCAGAAATTGTTTAGGTCAATATACAGGGTGTGAGGAAAGCTTCCCACCCCTGTCTAACTTTTGAACGGTTGAAGATAAAAAAAAACGAAACTTGGGGGATGTTTATAACTTAATGGGAACTACTTTTTGGCGTATCCAAAATTTCCGGGGGGCGCCTCTAAGGGGGGGTTTCGCCCCCTAACTCAAAATTTTCAAATGGCAACCCCTATCTTGTGATACTTCGTTTTAAAGCGCATAAAATTCTAAGACTTTTGGCGCAAACCGGAAGTCAATATCGTTTTTCGTCATCGATATATCGATAGTCAAAGTTCGATTTTGACCCATTTTCAAAAAATCAGAACTCCCATTTGAAATGTCGGAATTTAGAAAACCAGGTGTTAAAAATACTCTAAAAAGTACTCGAATGTTGTCGAATCGAATGACAAAGTTGCATTTGCCAATGGGTAAAAATGCAACTGTGTCATTCGATATCTCGAAAACCAAAAACGATATCGACCTGCGGTTTGCGCCAAAATGCTCAGTTTTGTGTGCCCTTTCAAGCGATGTATCACTCGATAGGGGTCGCGGCTCGGAATTTTTGAGATAGCCCCCCTGAGGGGTCATTTTTTTAAATAATTTTTGGGGGCTCTAAGACTAGACTAATATCAAAACCGTATTTTTTTCTGAAAAGTACTTGCTTTTTAAAGTATTTTTAACACCTGGTTTTCTAAATTCCGACATTTCAAATGGGAGTTCTGATTTTTTGAAAATGGGTCAAAATCGAACTTTGACTATCGATATATCGATGACGAAAAACGATATTGACTTCCGGTTTGCGCCAAAAGTCTTAGAATTTTATGCGCTTTAAAACGAGGTATCAAAAGATAGGGGTTGCCATTTGAAAATTTTGAGTTAGGGGGCGAAACCCCCCCTTAGAGGCGCCCCTTGGAAATTTTGGATACGCCAAAAAGTAGTTCCCATTAAGTTATAAACATCCCCCAAGTTTCGTTTTTTTATCTTCAACCGTTCAAAAGTTAGACAGGGGGGGGGGGAGACTTTCCTCACACCCTGTACGTTTAAATGCACAACATCAAAAGTTTCTGATACAAATGAAGTAAATAATAAATATTTTCAAAATCAAAGACCATCTAAGAGTGATGTGAAAGATAAAAATATGACTAATTTTGTGCGAAAACTTTCAAATAAATCTGTAAATGTAAATAATCAAACAGTATTAGATAAAAAGACTCCTGTAAAAAATTTCAGTGAATTCAGTGAAAAATATGAAAAGTTTTTTCGAGGTTCCTCATAGTCGTCATACTGTGCATTTAAAATTGATATGAGTTTTATTCAATGAACAGAACTTAATGACTCAAGTACAATGTGTCCAAGTTTTACACTTAGAAAAAATACGCAGTGAAGCGTTTTATTTTTAAAGAGAAAGAATAAAGTAACAGTTCCCTCCCATTTTTAAGAAGGAAGGAATCAATAATTCTGCTTTCTCATACAGTAGACATCGACGTGATTTTCAAATTCAAGAAATATCCACGCTATTTATGTAAGTTGATTTACATGTTTGATAAAGCCATAAACTCTGCACAATGACAACTATGATGGAAATAATTTCATCCGTGCACCGAATTATCACTGCGTTAGATAAGAAAGTGATTACATGATTTTTTTTTTTTGTGGTGAAAGTTATTCACTTGTGTCCTTTCACAATGACAAGTCTTGCGTCTTTTAGCCTTTTGTTAATTTTATTTTTTTTATTTTCAAAGCAACAACAACAACAGAAAATGAACTTGTAAGTAAGATAGCAATAACTCATTTATTTTCTTTATTTGATACATAATAACTATACATATGTATGTCATAGAGTCCTATAATTTTGCAACAAAAATATGAATTCCTCACCCATTCTTCTATAGGTGTTGAAGTAAAATTACCTTAAAAACATTATAAAAAGTTTAGTTACTAACTAGCTCCTTCAATTTTTTTTTTTTAACATTTGATTCTTATGTGACTCATGAACTACAATGTATCGATTACTCATCCATATAAATCTATGAAAATATCGATTCTTACTTTACATGAACCGACCGCCGCATAAATTACATAATTCATACTTTATTTTCAAAAATTTCCTCTCAATATTACATTTTATACTTCCCCTCATTTTTAAAGAATTCATTTGGTTTGTAAAATAATGTTTTCCATACCTCGCGCTCTGAAGAAGGTTGTTTGATGTCCCCTCATAAAATTGTTTTTTCACCAGCATAATTGAATAACTATTTTTATTTTAAATACAAACTGTTATATAATATAATTGGTACTTACTAACTGATGTTGATTTGAAAAGAATATCAATTACATTTTTCATTTTGTTTTGATTAAGAGAACAAAAATTGGATGGAATCCCTTCATTAGCAAACCCACGTACTCTGAATTATTGGATCGTTTAATAAAAGCAAAAGAAAGAATAAAAGAATTGGAAATCAAGAACGTAAGTCATTTTAAATAATTTTTATTTAAGAGTATTTCTACTGAATTTTTATTTAAGAGTATTTCTACTGATTACATAGCTTGAGAAGAGGTGGATACGAGTATGAGGGAGTAATTCACAAGTTTACGATGAATCACTTTTGAAAATTGAAAATTCCTTGAGTAGACAAATACGTGGTCGTTTTTTCCATAAAATATTGCACTTAGGCTTTTCCTCTAGGCTACGAACGCCTAGCTTTTATTTCGTAATATTTTTCATAATTCCTGTTCGATAAGTTAAAAAAGTTTATTACTGAGATGCAGCTATTCCACATTCAAAATTTTTACGACAAGAGATTATTTTTCTGAATTAGAGAATACGAGTAGCTCAACAGTTTACATTTTCAGACGAATCTTGATCATTTTATTATTTGCCACAATTATGTGAGAACGTAACCAATCAGGAAATTATCGATGCGGCAACGATACCCAGAACGTGATTAGCGATAGTCGATAGAGTGACATTGTGCCAACGATACTTTAACGTTACTCTTTAGCGATGGTCGATGATGTAGTGTCGAAACAACGATACAAGAGAGTCGTTACTACGTTACAGGGACGTTACAGGGACGTTACTACAACGTTATGAAAAGACGTTCACTGATTTTACGTATCTTGACTGTATCATGAGTAAAATATATTCAACATCCTTCCAACGCAACTGATATCGTAACAACATTACAAAAAAGACGTTCCCACGTTATACGAACGTTACTATGACGTTGCCGTTAACGATGCGACGAGTAGACTTAACGAGATACGTGACATTGCAAGCGATCAGTTATATTTTTATTTTTCACATTTTTTTTTTTTTGAATACTTAATGATTTTTTTATGTTGCTGTAACTCGTAACTAAATGAAACCTGATTACGTTAGTTGATTGAGTCATAAGTCACGTCTTTAGAACGTCGTTGACGTGTATTCGACGGTTCGAATCCTTGAAAAAAGGAACCAAATGGTTGTTAACAAATGAAATTCACTTATTTCCAATTCATGAAAAGTAACCAAGTTTAATTTGGTTCCAATGTCAGAGAAAAAAAGGGTGGGTACCTATAGCACCGACAGTCAAAGCTTCGAATGCGCAAAAACCGTTCAAAACTTCGAAAAGAAAATAACGAAGTCCGACACGCATAGCTTCGACAAAAAACCAAATTCAAAACATCGACACTTAAAACGTCGACACGCAAAGCGACGACAGTCATACGTTCGAAACGGAGAAAAACGCTCAACTCTTCGACACTTACTATTCGCGAAGTTCTAAAGCATCGACAGTTATAGCACCGACGCAACCAAAGCATCGACAGTCATAGCACCGTCATCCAAAACAGTGACAGTCATAGCTTGGTCGCTCAAAGCTTCGACAGCCATAGCAGCGTCAACCATAGCAACGACAGTTAAAACAAAGTCATTTTAAACATCGACAGTTACAGCAATAACGCTCAAAGCTTCGACAGCCATTCAAAAATCCGACAACCATAGCCTGGTCCTTCAAAGTATCGACAGCCATAGCAGCGTCAACCGTACCAACGACAGTCATAGCATTGTCATTCAAAGCATCGACAGTTATAGCATTGTCATTCAAAGCATCGACAGTAATAGCATGAACGCTCAAAGCTTCGACAGTCATAGCACCGTCAACCGTAGCAACGACAGTTATAGCGATGTCATTCAAAACTCCGACAACCATAGCGCGGTCCAAGGTATATGGAAGAACAGGTATGGACAGGAGGCGGAGCCTATCTCAGTAGGTGACGGCTACGTCACAGATGTTCTAGACGGTCGCGATAAAATTCGCCTACCGTTCCAAACTATCTCACTCACTCTCCCGTGATCTCCATCTCTCGCTACTGCAGTAGGTGACGGCTACATCATCGCCAAAGCAAGCGTGTCGTCATCATTTGGCGGGAAAACTCGAAAGCCCTTTAAACCCCGCCTCCTGTCCATACCTGTTCTTCCATATACCTTGAGCGCGGTCCTTCAAAGCATCGACACCACGCGTAGCGTAATGTCGTCAGCTCCTACACTTCTCTCGTGACGCAGCGCTCTTCGTATCGTCACGAACTGAAGGCGAAACGAGCGGGCCGTCGCGGCAGCGCCAGCGCGTCAGTTTCGGACATTTATGCAATGAGGGCGAGAGAGAAAGCGCTCCGTTTCTTCAAACTTACTCGCAATCATTATCCAAACAACCGAAACTGCCTCGATGGAAACCAATTGGAATAACATGAGCATAATGTTACTAATTTTAGTAATTTATTCATGATTATTCCAAAATCAGTTTATGCCCAACACTGCCACGAATTTTGTGATTTTAACACAACGCGGTGAGTTAAGAGAGCAAATCTGTGAATAAGCCCCTGAATCGTTTTGTGGTCAACTTTCAGACCATCGCCCATTACAAATTAACTGAGGAAATTGACTCATGGGCAAACCCGTTCTGCTCTGAGACAGGGCCGTAGCTACACCTTTGGGGGCCCCGGGGCAAGATGCATTTCGGCCCCCCCCCCTAAAATTGGGGATGGTGACTGGGGGTGTGAGGGGAGCCCCCTCTAAAGTAGGGTCTGGGGGTGCTCCCCTCAGAAAGTGTTGCATATGTTACGCCCCGTTGGCAAAACCGGCCATTCCGCGGAATGGCTGGTTTTTTGGCCATTCCGCGGATTGGCAAGAGCAGTTGACCATTCCGCGGAATGGCCGATTTTTTGGCCATTCCGCAGAATGGCAAGGTAGAATCAGTCTCATTACGCCAACGGGCCGACCATGAATTTCAACCGAAGCTGATGCAAGTAACGAATGTGTTTCGAAGTGAAGATGACACCACTCTATGAATTTTAGACGAATGTTTCTAAATGGTCTTTCACTTTTAATAAATAATATACATTTTAAAAAGAAAATAGCCAAACATGTATTACTATATTTGAATTTCACTCTTATTATCTTTTTTAAAATTATTTTTTTATCGACTCGCATTTAATTTCATGTGTTCACATACTCTCACTCAGCCATTCGTCTGTATCGATTTATGTACGTATTTGTTTTATTATTTCATTATTTACGCACTTATTAATGGATTATATTCCAATATATCAGTAGAAGGTCAAAAAGAGAATCAACTATTCTACTCAGTAATAGCATATATTAATTTTTGATGGGCTGAAAAAAGGAAAAACAAGCAGGGGATATCCAATACAATTTATGTATTGGTAAAGCGTGCCATGATATGATTGTAATTTTGTTCATTGCAATTTTGCTATTTAGTATTTGAGGGCATGCGTTGTGGCACCCACGCAAAACAGAAAGAGGTTGATCCAACTCCCATCAGGAATATGGGCTATCGGATAGCCTCAAAAAATCTCATAAATTCAGGGTCGATACTCGATAGACCTTTTTGAGAAAGGTACGTTTTACACACGCCTTGTTCTTTAATTTTGGTCCACTGCAGATGGAGGGAGGGGAGCCTAAAGTCAAAACCTTTAAAGCCCCATAACTTCTGCCCAAATCAATATTTTGACTGTTCATATGCGCTGAATAGTATCTCTTTACAAGAGCTTTCAATTAATGTGTATAAAAAAGTCCATTAAAAAGTCCATCGATTTTTTCGAGGGGGACATCTTTCGAGGGGGTACCCTTGGGGGGGCGGACTCCCAGGGGGAACTACCACCCCTAAATCCAATACTATAGACTACAAATAAGGATCCCCGATTTTAATCAGATGATTGGAAAGATAATAAAATTCCAAGACTTTTGACGCAAACCGGAAGTCACTATCTTTTTTCGATACATCGAAGTTCAAAGTTTGACGCAGACCCACTTTTAGAAATTTGTAACTCCCCATTTAATGACCCAAAATTTAAAACTTTGTTTCTAAGATGCTTTAAAAATCAAACACCTTTCGAAAAAAAATATGTCATCTCCAAAAAGCTCACTTGAAAAGGTTCTTTTGAGCGCCTCTAATTTTTTGTTTTTAAATTTCAACATTTTCAGAGGTTGAAAGAAAAAAAACGACTACAAAATTCAGAAAACGCCAAAGCACGCTGCGTGGGTTCCATTAATTTCAAAGAAAACCATTTTCGGGACCCCACGGGAAGTGGGGGTGGGGGACAAAACTCCTGATAATCGAAAAATTCCTCTCCCCCCTCTCCCCCCGCCTTCGGGGCGCGTGAGAATCGGTGGCCAAGGAAAACGGTTAATGAAACCCATAGTTTAGCGTTTTTTGGATTTCGAAGTCGTTCCTTCTTTGCAGCCTCTGAAAATTTTGGCATTTTAAAAAAATTGTACGTAAAATTTATTGGTTTTCTGAAATCGTTATCGAGTATGCAAATTCAAGTGATTGTTAAACTTATTTTAGTGAAACGAAAGTTTGAAAGTAACGAGTAGTGCCGTGAGAAAGTCGTCACTAAACAAAGAGATGCAGGAAAAAGTGATCACCATTGTGTTTAATCGCATATGAAACATATTTCAATGTTATTCATCTTTCCTCCTGGATCGATCGCTTTTTTTTCCTTTTTTCAGCCAACTAAAAATTAATATATGCTATTACTAAGTAGAATAGTTGATTCTCTTTTTGACCTTCTACTGATATATTGGAATATAATCCATTAATAAGTGCGCAAATGATGAAATAATAAAACAAATACTTACATAAATCGATACAGACGAATGGCTGAGTGAGAGTATGTGAACACATGAAATTAAATGCGAGTCGATAAAAAAATAATTTTAAAAAAGATAATAAGAGTGAAATTCAAATATAGTAATGCATGTTTGGCTATTTTCTTTTTAAAACGTATATTATTTCGTAAAAGTGAAAGACCATTTAGAAACATTCGTCTAAAATTCGTGGAGTGGTGTCATCTTCACTTCGAAACACATTCGTTACTTGCATCAGCTTCGGTTGAAATTCATGGTCGGCCCGTCGGCGTAATGAGACTGATTTTACCTTGCCATTCCGCGGAATGGCCAAAAAATCGGCCATTCCGCGGAATGGTCAACTGCTCTTGCCATTCCGCGGAATGGCCAAAAAAAACCAGCCATTCCGCGGAATGGCCGGATCGCCAACGGGGCGTAACACATATACAGGGTGGTCCAGTTCTTTCCGGCATAAATTTCAGAGGTCATTTGGGAGGTCTATACGAACAAAAAAGTTCCTTTGAACCATAGTCCGAAAATGCTTCGTTTTAGAGTTATGAAAGCTCAAAGTTGCGCGAAAAGTATTGTACGCAAAAGAGAAAAAAACTTATTCTGAGCAGCAGAGGGGGAAATAAGAAATATCAGAGTACAGGTTTTGTTCTACTAAACAAGAGCTACAAAAAACGTTTCTTGACTTTTTTCCCAAAAACGCGTTCCAAAGGGCCTACGGCCGATCCAAAAAATTACCGTATGACCGTACGCGGCAGAAAAGTAAAAAAAAAAATTTTTTTAAGGTCAAAACCAATTCTGGAAAACACTAAAATAAGATTAAGCAAACTCTTAGTTTTATTTGAGCTATTATTTGATCCATTTCGAGTGCGAATTATCGGAATGGCAGCGGTTTTAAGAAAAAAGTCGGTGCGCGATTTTGAGTGCAGAGCTGACAATCAATGCGTGTTCCCTGCTACAACGGCATGTGCGGTAAATCTTGGCCCTCATCCCTAACTCAAGCGGAGGCCGTCTGGTTCGCGTCGCTTGCTACGGTAGTCCGAATCTGCCACGGGTGTGGGTTTGATCCCGCCTCATACCGACTTAATTTTTAACAGCCTCTTCAAGTCCCGTCGCATCGCGACGTTGATATTATTTTGCTCGATAAATGTTGCAAATCCTCATTGCGGAACACCGCAAAGACACAGAGCTTCAGCGTGCCGACATGCCTTTTGTCTCTTAATTTCATTAAAAATGTTAACATTAACAATCGATTACGAGTATCGATTATCTTACATAATGTTTAAATTTGGAGAAAAATCCAATGTTGCCGAAACTACTTTGAATACGTTGATTTAAAATGAGCCGAAGCCGAAAAATTATGCTTCGAAAAAGGGGGGGCTAAAAGTGGTCCGGTTTCTCATTCATTTTTTTCTAATGATGAGAATCTTTCAATCAATCAAGGGGGGGGGGTCCCCTTTTTCGAAGCATAATTTTTCGGCTTCGGCTCTTTTTAAATCAACGTATTAAAAGTAGTTTCGGCAACATTGGATTTTTCTCCAATTAAACATTATGTAAGATAATCGATACTCGTAATCGATTGTTAATGTTAACATTTTTAATAAAATTTAAAGAGACAAAAGGCATGTCGGCACGCTGAAGCTCTGTGTCTTTGCGGTGTTCCGCAATGAGGATTTGCAACATTTATCGAGCAAAATAATATCAACGTCGCGATGCGACGGGACTTGAAGAGGCTGTTAAAAATTAAGTCGGTATGAGGCGGGATCAAACCCACACCCGTGGCAGATTCGGACTACCGTAGCAAGCGACGCTAACCAGACGGCCTCCGCTTGAGTTAGGGATGAGGGCCAAGATTTACCGCACATGCCGTTGTAGCAGGGAACACGCATTGATTGTCAGCTCTGCACTCAAAATCGCGCACCGACTTTTTTTTTAAAAAACCGCTGCCATTCCGATAATTCGCACTCGAAATGGATCAAATAATAGCTAAAATAAAAGCTAAGAGTTTGCTTAATCTTTTTTTAGTGTTTTCCAGAATTGGTTTTGCCCTTTAAAAAAATTTTTTTTTTACTTTTCTGCCGCGTACGGTCATACGGTAATTTTTTGGATCGGCCGTGGGCCCTTTGGAACGCTTTTTTGGGGAAAAAAAGTCAAGAAACGTTTTTTGTAGCTCTTGTTTAGTAGAAAAAAACCTGTACTCTGATATTTCTTATTTCCCCCTCTGCTGCTCAGAAAAATTTTTTTTTTCTCTTTTGCGTACAATACTTTTCGCGCAACTTTGAGCTTTCATAACTCTAAAACGAAGCATTTTCGGACTATGGTTCAAAGGAATTTTTTTGTTCGTATAGACCCCCCAAATGACCTCTGAAATTTATCCCGGGAAAGAACTTGACCACCCTGTTTTTTCAAAATCAAACTCATCCTCACTGATGAAAAACTTTGAAGACTTTTTAAAAGAAATAATTATATTAAAAAAAACGAGTTCAAAAAAGCAAGAAAAAAATGTGAAAAAACTTGAAAATTTTTAACTTAGTGACGCGGCTGCGGGCGGCGCGGCGGCGAGCGGCGGAGAATTGGCTCCTCGTGCGAGAAGGTTTGCGGGTGTTGTTATCCCCCCCTCTAACTGTTCAGTTATTGCCCACCTCAATTGATTCCGCTTTTTCGCACATTTATTGGGGAATGGCAACACCGCTCTTGATTCTGAGAAAATCTAGTCAGATAAGCGGGCGCGCTCATTTCGAGCCGCATATTTTAGTCCCAATCTTTAATTGACTGATAGTACCACATGCTAAAAAATGAACCTCGATAGTTTTATTAGGCTTCACGTGTGAGTCTGAGAGCTGTAAATATATTTTTCTTTTTTTTCTTTGTTTTAAATTTTTTTTTCCCAAATTTTTTTAAAAAACTATGAGATCATATTCCCTCGCTCTTCCTCTCCACCTCTGCACCCCCCTCTCATCCTTATCCACTCGTTGATGGATGTCATTTTTTTAAGCATTTTTTCCTTTTTTTTTTCGGCCTGCCCGTAAAAGCAAAAAAAATTAAATTCTTGCTCAACTCTCTGTTTTTTTCTCTGGACCTGTAGCAACTAAACACAGAAAATGTGATCATGATTATCCACTGGGACTCTGGATCAATATACCTATAGAGATACCCAAGCTGCGTTTTTTGTCAAGGCCCCAATATTAAAGTGCTTAGTTGCAGAGTTATAGCACATTCTTTCATATTTTGTCTTTTCTAATAATTTGGGGGGCTTGAGTTCGATTCCACCAAAGCAGCTTGTCTGTTGAACGAGGGCCATTGAGCTGTAACTAGATTCCGGCGATTCACCTCTGCTTGGGACTCAAACGAAATAAAACGCCAAGAAATTCAATGGAACACTCTCAGTTTTACTTTCATTTGGAATCATCATGTACAAACAAATAGCAAAAAATGTATAAATGTATGGGTTCCATTGATCCTCTTGATACTTACTGGCAATGGCGGATCGTGCTATTCGGCAACCATTTTTTTTTCGCCTTTTAAAGCTATTCAAACGTATCGATTTATCAGGGATTCAGTGAATACCCTGAAGATCGATAAATTTGCGTACGATATTTTGGCGAAAAAATATGTTTGACGAATAGCACGATCCGCCGCCTTTCCAGTAAGTATCAAGAGGATCAATGGAACCCACCGCCACTTTATACATTTTTTGCTTTGCAAAAAATGCTTTTGCTTTGCAAAAAATGCTTTTGTTTTTTTGCATTCCCACATTACACTGCGATTACTGGTTAGTTTCGAGAATTTAAACAAGTAGCAGTAGCAACTTGAGAACTAATGTGAAAAAAAAAAATTGAGTCATAACTTTTCTTTCGTCGGAGTGTATGTTCTATGAAGCCTCGGGGGGTCATATGCCAGTAAAAAGTGGGGTGGTGGGGGATGGATGGGGGAAGGGAAGATGAGGGGGGGCGCAGCTTTTTTTTTTTGGGGGGGCTCATACATGCCTAGTTAAGCCACTGAGTCCATACTAAATGTTTTTTCTCACTCACCATTGTTTTTTTTTTGTAAATCTAGCGCTAGTCTGGCTAGACTAGCGCTACAGCGACAAAAAGGGTTGAATCTGGTAAAAAATCGCGTAAAAATCACACATTAAGTGCATCAAATAGTCTCGAAATTTACTCATAAAACCCCCAAAAATCGTCGTAAAGAAAGCCTATAAGATGGCGGTCGGAAGGGCGAATCCTGCATGCATTTACCACGAGCACCAAAAAATGGCCGACAACGGCAATCTATAATGTTGGTTAGAATGTGAACAAAGCGTCTTACTTCCTCATAGTACTTACATTTTGTGTCATTTTCCGTGTTTTTATCCGGTAAATACTTTCTCGTTACTGTTTGTGATGACTATGGTGAAACAATTACGTTCTGTTCCATTTTCCGGAATTCTGAAATGGAAACGCCGAGCATGTACCTACTTCGTCGAATGCCGTCGTCGGCCATCTTTGCTGCTCATGGTGCATGCATGCAGGGGAAAAATTCGCCCTTTCGACCGCCATCTTAGGCTTTCCTCCAAACGCTTCTCGGGTTTCTCCGTAACTTTACAGACTATTTGATGCGCTCAGTGTGATTTTCACTTGATTTTTCACCAGAATCTACCCTCCAAAAAGGGTATAACAAAAGTATGCATCAGGGGTATTATTGTCGCATGCTCAAACTTTTGCGTTCGATAGTACATACGTAGGAGAGCATAGTTGGGCAGCCGAATAATCAGAAGTAACGAAATCAGTCTGGCAACAGAGTTGATACTGATGCTTGAGATGTGACACCATTGCCTGTGAGGAGGTATGGTCAATGGGGAAGTTACAAGGGTCTGAAATTTTGTGATGTTTTCAGAGAAAATAATAGTACTTGATGTGTTGAAAAAAGAGCAGGTGCCTTTGGTTTTTTTCCCCAAATGTCTCGGTTTTGTAGATAAATACGAGTAAAGTAGTAAAAAATCGTGTGCGTACACTGACATCACTACGCGGAATTTCCATTTAAAACAATGTATTTTGGACCGAAATCTCCCGGAACAATGGGACTTAATCAAAATCAAAGGCACCTTTGCTCTCAGCTCATCGAGTACTTTAAATTTTTTTTATAAAAAATACAAAGCATTTCAGATAGTGAGACAGATAATCCGTCGAATAATATTTGCCCATAACTCTGTAGAAGAGGACTAGTGGCGCGGCGTGCAATTTGACAACGTTAAAAACTCGGCTTTAAACCTTATATCTCATCCCCAAAAGTTGATCTAATTAATTAAAAAAACCTCTCTTAAAGTTCGACCTGAAACGAACCAAGTGGTACCGCATCAATCATAGAGGCCTCTCGTGCCATTTTGAGACAGTGCGATTTCTCTATGTGAATCCATCAAATATATCGAATCTTTCTGGTGCACCATGCACCCCCTGAATTCGATATTTTATGCGTACTACGGTACTTATATTGACTTATTTTTTTTCTTTTATACGAACTTCATAAATTTTTGTTTAGTTTTTAATTATCATTATCATTCTGTTGTAAGACAGGACAGACTACATATAATCACGAGAAAAAAATTAAGTTAGGATTGACCAAGGAATGATGATCATACAAGATTTATATTGTACATATGTGCTTGAAACATAGTCTCAGCAACCCTGGACATTGGACAATGCGGAGACGGGGGGGGGGCAAGGATCTCGACGAGTCGACGCCCTCCTTGACATCGAAAATTGCACTGAAGAACGGTAATTTTATGCGTTTTCAAAGAAATTTTACCAAATTACTACCTGTAACAGCGTCACCCCCCCCCCCCCCCCCTTTTCGGTCTCTTAAAGTCGTGTAAAAAGTTTTAACGTTCAGCTACCCTCGTTGGTATACATCCTTCTCTCATTTAAACCAAAGATTCTTTACATTCTGAAGCTAGTAAAATGTTCGCAATGACTGTACACTGTGCACTGTACAGCTCTTGCAAACAATTTCCGTTCTTTAGGATTTGAAAAAAAGGGATTTAAAATTTTAGAAAAATTGCTCTAAGATTAAGAGTCCTCAAGTAGGGTACATGCAAAAGTTGACGAACTTCCCCAAGCGGCAAGAGCGCCTCTTCATTGTCATATACGCATATGAAAGAGTAAACAAGAGTCCCAACCACCCCAGGTGGGGGGGAGGGGAGGGGGGGGGGGAGGGGTGGGGAGTGCGAGAGACGGGGGGGGGGAGGGGGTAAACCAAAGTTTTACTTGTCAGTGGATCAAAGGGTCAACCATTATAAATATTAGGTAGGGACGCATAAAAATTGTAAAACAAATAAATTTTTTGAGTGTCGCGGGGGGAGGGGGGTCGAAGGGGGGAGGTGGGGAGGGATGGTGGAGGGGGGGGGTGAGGGCTCAACCGTTACGAATATTATATCTTTATAAAAAAAAATTCATTCAAAATTAAAATTAGGTGGGTGGGGTTTGGTTTAGGAGGGTGATGAGAGGGGGGGGAGGAGGGGGGGTAGGAGGAGGTAGGAGGAGGTAGGAGGAGGGGAGGGGAGGTTGGAGTGTGGGCATCGGCCCAAAAAATCCGACTTTTTGCGGTCGAAAGTTCGACGCTTGAAAAATTTTTTGTTGGTAAACCTAAGTGGGTGGGTTAGCTCCTTCGTTAATATTTTTAACTGAAGAACTTAATATCCCCCCCCTACTGCCAAATACCTGGGATTGAAATGAATCGATAACGAGCCAAGTATAAAAAAAAGGCGAGCAGGAGACCATCAGAAATTAGTGCTGTCATTGACCAATGAATGCAGCCAGATTACGGCTGCAAAAGGGGTCTGATCTAAACGAAATTTTCGTAATACGTTTAGCACCCCCCCACCAGTCTGGCAACAGCGCAACAGGGAAAAGGATTCTTTGGCGCTACGAAGGAACACCCATGTTTCTCGCTGGGCTCGTAGTTTTTTTCTACATATGCTCTTCTTTCCTCACCTTCATGGGTGCTGCAACTTATTAGAGATAGATATCACAATATTCGTCGCCAAATTAGAGAAGTCTGGTGATAAGCTCTGGGCTTGTCGGGAGGAAGCGGAGGGGAGGTGCGTGCTGCGATGCGTCGCGTCGCGTCGCGCATGATCTAAGTAAACAGGTCAGTGTCTAGAGCCCCTGTAGATGAAAGAGTCAAGACACGTGAACAGAAGTGAGGAAAAAGAAGGTGTCTGAGGAGCCTGGAGGCGCGCCTCTTGTTTAGATTTTTATCCAACGATCTTCCCGCCAAAGATTACTTATACATGTATTTGTGTGTAAGTAATCTTTGTCAGGTCAACCTAACCTCCAATACCCGTTGGCTTAACTACCTGTTTTAAAAGTAATGCGTGAATTTTTTTCTGTTCTGAACGCATTTTCATCAATTTCTAATTCAAAATTTTAACAGTACAAGATAAAAATGCCGAAAGTTTCCTCAAAGCTGGGCAGCAGTGAAGGTGGTTCCATGAAGATGAAAACTAGAGGCACGCCTCCAGGCTTCATAGACCCCTTCTTCATCTTCACTTTTTAGCAGCCAATCAGAGATGGAACCTCGTATGGCGAGATTCTTTCATATAAGCCGTAATTTGTTATGGCATCGCTGGTGTCCGATGCCCAGTTTTTCGGTACCAGTCGTACTTTCTTATCCGGGGTCGTAAAAAGTGGGAGGAGCTAAGGTGGAGCCTATCGCGTCGTAATAATTCAGGCAACACTGTAAAAGACGCCATTTACGCTTGGTAACACTGTTCCGGCACCACTGATGCCCAAATGCGACACCATGCTCGCGAGCTTGGTGTCGGACCGCCATGTTGATGTAGAATCCTAACCTCTAATCCATCCTCACAACACCCAAAGAGTAAACACTACAATACTGCCTCCTGCGGACATCATGTGAACTTATCTCGACCTCAAAAAAAATCTTCAAAATTAATTTCATTGGCTGCAATAAAAAGAGGCGGGGACACCAAATGGTGCCGAAAATTTCGACACCAACATCTGTGATGCCATAACAAATTACGTCTATACAAGGTGTTTCTAAAACTTATGTCATCCTTTCTACCACATATTTTTGAGGTCAAAATAAGACTTTTTTTCCTATAAACATGTGTCTGAAAATGCCCCCCTTTTGAGCTACAGCCCCCCAAAGTTTTAAAAAATTGTTGGTTTTTTTTGGAATATCGACCAGAATTATGACCCGAATGTCATGAAAATTGGTGTCCCGAGGTACTTTTACGTGTAGAATCCATTGATGACCTCGAGAAATTCAGAAATGAGGTCTGACTGTACTTTTCAGGCAATCTTATACCTTCAACGACACAAATTTTATGTTACGGAATGGAAATTTGAAAAATAAATAATGAAATCAGAAGGAAAAAAATCTTAGGAAGATATTTGGTCCTCTTTGTTTTGGTCGATACGACGCATATTAAGCGAGATAATCGCTGCAACAAGGTGGAAAAGTCAGCGCTTTTACCACGAGGCGCGGCAGGAAGTATGCAACCCGCCACTCCGCTGCTTCTTCGGGCCGCCCGCTACAGTAAAAGCGCTGACTTTTCCACCTTGTGCAGCGATTATCTCGCTTAATACGCGTCGTATCGACCAAAACAAAGAGGACCAAATATCTTCCTAAGAGTTTTTTCCATCTGATTTCATTATTTATTTTTCAAATTTCCATTCCGTAACATAAAATTTGTGTCGTTGAAGGTATAAGATTGCCTGAAAAGTACAGTCAGACCTCATTTCTGAATTTCTCGGGGTCATCAATGGATTCTGCACGTAAAAGTACCTCGGGACACTAATTTTCATGACATTCGGGTCATAATTCTGGTCGATATTCCAAAAAAAACCAACAATTTTTTAAAACTTTGGGGGGCTGTAGCTCAAAAGGGGGGCATTTTCGGACACATGTTTATAGGGAAAAAAAAGTCTTATTTTGACCTCAAAAATACGTGGTAGAAAGGATGACATAAGTTTTAGAAACACCCTGTATAGGGACTCTAGGTCAGTCCGGTAGCCATTCACCGAAAACGCCGACCCCTATGTTTGCACTGCGCGGCGACTTTGCTCAAGAGGCGATTTTTTTTAACATTGATGCTTATGGAGAAATGCCGACTAGCTGTCGTTAAATCGGAATTTCTCTCTGATGGTTGATCAAAACGTCCAATAAGTGACTGAACCTTGTTCACTAGGGTTTCAGGAAGATTTTCATGCCACTTAATAGTATGTTACCGCACTTGAGACATAATACGTGGCTTTGCCCAAATAAGAATCTTTTTTTAATAGGGACTTATGGAGAATTGCCGACTAGCTGTCGTTTAATACTAACTTCTCTCTTATGATTGATCAAAACATCCAATAAGTGACTGAAACTTGTTTACTAGGATTTAAGAAATATTTTCATGCCACTCAACAATATATTATAACTCTTATAACTAGAGTCCCTATGTGTGGAGAGTTAAGACAAGTGAAACCATGCGCGCCGCCATTGGATGCGATTTTGCACATTTTGTTTACATTATGAGGGCTGTTCAAGGTACTTATATTTAACAGGTATGGAGCATTTTTTTTATTCTCCGGAATCCGCACCGGTACAATAACCCGGAGCTTTTGGAGCTGCTCCGAAGCTGTCTGGTGCAGCACCGGTCACGCCGAACAGAAGCTCCGGAGCTCCAGCTCCAGTGCATCGGTATTCAACTCCGATACACTGGAGCTTGCTTTGGAGCAGCTCCAGGCGCATCTCTACACTGAAAAAAAAGCGATTGCTGATCTAGAAAAAAGTGACATGCCAATTTAGATAACCTCAATTTTTGGTGATCTAGTTGTGCCCATAGGTTTAACAGCAAAATTTTTTAATGATATAGCAGACATGTTTTTATGAACTACTAACCTGAAATTTTGCTGAAATACCAAAACACTTTTTTGGCTGATTCACCACTTTTTTTGGAAATTCACAAATAATTTTGACGCAACTCCAAAATATTCTTGCGAATCACCAAGCTTTTTTTGTAAAATCTCCTATATTGAAGATTTCCAAAATAAGCAATATTGTGTTTTGGAAATTCACCTACACATTTTGAAGAAATAGAAATCACATTTTGTACTTTTCCAATTTACTATGGAGGTTCACCTTTTTTGAGAAGTTAAATCTGTAAATTAACTGTTTCCAAAATCAGCAATCTTGCGTTTTGGAAAATCACCAAGTCATTTTAAAGAAGCACAAATCCCATTTTGTATAACTCCAAGTTAGTTTGGAGAATCACCTCTTTTCAACTGTTGAATCTCCAACTTGACTTTTTCCAAAATCAGCAATCTTGCGTTTTGGAAAATCACCAAGTCATTTTGTAGAAGCACAAATCCTATTTTGTGTATTGCCAAGTTAGTTTGAAGATTCACCTCTTTTCAACTGTAAAATCTTCATATTGACTGTTTCCAAAATCAGCAATATTGCGTTTAGGAAAATCTCCAAGTCATTTTGAAGAAGCCCAAATCCTATTTTGTCTATCTCTAAGTTAGTTTTCAGATTCACATTTTTTCAACTGTAAAATCTCCATATTGGCTCTATCCATAATCAGCAATCTTCCGTTTTGGAAATTTACCAATACGTTTAGAGGAATCACAAACTACACTTTGTACATTTCCTAGTAAGTTTGGAAATCTAACACTTCTTAACAGTAAAATCTCTAAAGGGTCGATTTCAAAAGGCAGTAATCTTGCGCTTTGAAAATTTACCGAGACATTTTGAACGAACACAATTTAAATCTAGTACATCTTCAAGTAGTTTTGAAATGTTACCTTTTTCTGACTGTAAAATCTTCG
This sequence comes from Trialeurodes vaporariorum, assembly GCA_011764245.1. Taxonomy (NCBI): domain Eukaryota; kingdom Metazoa; phylum Arthropoda; class Insecta; order Hemiptera; family Aleyrodidae; genus Trialeurodes; species Trialeurodes vaporariorum. The sequence continues at coordinate 12,681,047 of VMOF01000013.1, forward strand.
TATTGACCATTTTCAAAATCAGCAAGATTCTGTTCTAGAAATACATCTACCCATTTTGAAAAAGTCCCGACCGAATTCTTAAAACTATATATGCCAAGTTAATTTTAGAGATGTGCCCATTTTAAGCTTCCGTTTTGGAAAACCCACAAGTTTTGAAGACGGTCCAATAACATTTTCTATATTTCCATGCTGTTTGAAAAATCGACCAATTTTTAACGGCGAAATCTCGAGTAGGTATAACCGAGGTTCATTTACACGGATCGATCCGGTGCTATAATCTTTTTCTCCGTTTCGATGTCGACCATGGAACGTGACAATATTGGGAGATCAAATCATTTTAATAGTATATGGTTTCCCGAATCGGTCACAAAGATTACAGCGCTATTGGATTGACCCGTTCAAACACCTTGCAGCATGCATGTATGAATGTATTCTAAATCGGCCATCTTTCGATTTGAACATTTGCCCAACCGCAATTGAAAAAGCACAAAAAACACTAATGTAAATGCGTTGGTTGGGGGGGGGGGGTGTCAACTATTTTTTCTCAGTAAAACCTCCAAAATGACTATTTTTAATAGAAGTATTTCATTGGAGTTGTAGAAAATATACGCGCTATATTTTCACCTAACTATGCGTGCCTACTGTTTTACCAACGTAAATTTCGGTTTATCATTTTTTTCCCGTCAAATATATCCTAAATTGTGAGAAAATTACGAATTGTTGGTCTACAAAGTTAAGGCCACCTTCAAAATTAGCAGGTCAAAGGTATTGTCGATGCAGTGGGCGCAAGCGGCAAGACGCGGGAAGAGGTCTTTCATTGATGAGTATTATAGACATTGAGACGAATACTCGGACCGTTTTGTCCCGAAAGAGAGAACTAAAATATGTCCAAACAATACCTACAACAGTAGAGTGGGAGTTGCAATAGTTGCATTTAGGTGTAGAAGAAAGAAAAACCTTCCCTTTCCCCGGCATGCGCTAGAGCAGTGCGGAGCCGCGCTGCCAGGGTTGCCGCAATGCCGCCCGTATACGCTTGTTTTTAGGAGCTACGAAAAATGGTCCAATATCTGAACATCAGTCACGAGTGGTCAAGCTTCCTTATTTCCACAAGTAAAATATTGTACAGGGAATATCACAGGAAAAGTTGCGCTTCTTACTGACGCATCCCGTAGCCGTACATAGCATGTATGTAGTTTACCTTATTATTAGACATGAAATAAAAAAACCGAATATTTTATTTTGCTCTGAAAATTTACAAAATATACTCATAAAGTATTAAATGCTTTTTTAAAGCCTTTCAAAGAGATCTTTGCTTATTTTGAACGGAGATGACCCATTCCTCAGCTCCAAAGTTTCGAAACATTGTCTGCTTTTTTTCTGAGATGCGCGTATATTTCTGTTTTAAAAGTAACGATGTTTATAGTTTTTGACGTGTTTTCATGAGTATTGAGCTTCTTCGTATAATGCTTTTGAGACAGTCAGCTAAGAAGTCTGATTGTGCGGTTAAGGTGAACTTGTACATGTAATGACAAATATTTCATGTTTTACCGATAAAATATTTTGAAATTAATGAAGGAAGTTAAATGGACATCCATTTCCATCACGCGCGTTGACTTTTACATTTCACTTGAGAGATGCTGTTACACACTTTTGCTCTATACAATTTAAGGATTGATTTAAACGTAAAAACCTGCAAAAACAACGATGATATAGCACTGAAAACTCACTAAATCCACTCCTAAACTTATAAAATGATTTTAAATGTGAGAGCGTAATGGAGGCGGAGGGCACTTATAATGGGAGATTCCTGTCTTAATTTCGTCACTCTTTCTATGCTGGAAATGAAGATTCACAGAGTAATTAGACACCAGTGTAGTGATCTGCATCCGATTAATGGTACCGTGACACCTGGTAACACCAGTGGTTACTTTATTGGTTACTTCTCGGTGAAGTTACAGTATTATTATATTTGAGTCACATCATTACTGCCAAACGCCACCATTACGTTCACGCAAATAAAAGCGTTTATTATTGAGTTTAGGAGAGGATTTTGAATGTTTTTAGTGCTGCCATCGTTATTTTTTGAAGTTTTTACACCTGCATCGCGACTTTTAAATCGCTCATAGCTATATAGTGTGCGCTGTGCGACAGCCCCATTGCGTTTAATTGAAAGTCCAAGAGGCCGAAAAAGCATTTTATTCTTCTGGCTGTCTTGAATAATGTCAATTTTTATCATCTGTTTACTTAACATTTTTGGCGTCAAAAGTCTGCAACGCCCATTGAGGGGTCTCTCCACCTGCAAATTTGAAAGCGCGAATAGACTGCTTCAGCCAATGGGCTTCTTTAATGAGTTTAATTTTGCCGATGCATTTGGACTCGACTTATCGACTTCAAGGTAGCTCATTGCGTCCACGCTTCAAGCGCGCGGACCCTATACAGCTCAATTTTTTTAGCGATAAAATATCGGAAACTGGACCTATGTTTGACTCCCAAATTTGTGTCTCTGACAACAACAACAAAAAAACCGCTTCTAAATCATTGAAAATAAGCGAAAAAATAAATTAAATTTAAAGCCGAGAAATTCGAGCAACCTTTTTGGGAACAAAAAGACAAAACAAAAAACTGATCAACTTAGAAAAATAAAAAAAAATTCTCTAAGCTTATTTGATGTACATTTAAGTAGTTAAAGATAGGAGAAGTGGCATAAATGTGAAGAGTTGGGGAAAAGTCAATTTTCTGGGTATGCTCTTAAAACGAAAATTTCTTGCGTTTTCGCCATCTCAAAAAAAACTGTCCTTCTTTTAAAATTTTGAATTCTGAGTATACTCTTTGGCCTTAAGATCGTTCTTTAGACGTGTAAACGATATGGCAGTTGAACAGAAAAAAACCAGCTTAAACAAAAGACATACTTAAAATTGGGGTCCTATTGGGTTCCCTCTATAAGTATTAAGCAAACTACATTGGTCAAATGTTTTATTACTTAAATGGTTAATTACGAGATAACTATTGCAGTATACTCGGGTTCCGAGGGAGTAAGAGTGGAAGAGAATGCATAGTACGGTCGGAGCCAGAAAAAATGTATCTTCATTTATCTCGATCGTCTACGTCATAACTAAAGTCGTATGTGGCTCGAGTGGAACTGAAAATTCATCAACCAAATTTCATTCAGTTCGTTGTAGTATAACGAAGCTTGCAATCAAGCAACGTTGAATTTTGTCCAGTTAACCCAACGAAAAAGGTTGCGTGTCAGAATGTTCGCCGATCACCAGATATTACGATCGTTGTTATGTCATGCGTTTAAATGGACAAAATGCAACGTGCATGGCCAGATTGCACTTTTCGCCACTGCCAGCCAATCAGATGTTGTCTACCCTTACGTAGGGACTCTGATTCGCTCAAAATCTGTCGATTGTCTTTAGTATTGAGATTGACGTCACAGAACTTGATAGTTGATCTAACGATGGGTTCTTAGAAATGTAAAAACGAAATAGCAAGAATGGCGAGAACCGCAGTTTGATGCCTTCGTTTAGTCTTCGACAATTTCTGAGAAATTGAGTGAAGTCGGTTCGATCTCAATCAATCCAATCTCAATCAATCTCAATCAATCTCAACCTCGATCAATTAATCGACCGATGGTCAATTAATTGACTCATGGTCAATTAATTGACCGACCGTCAATTAATTGACTGATGGTCAATTAATTGACCGACTGTCAATTAATTGACTGATGGTCAATTAATTGACTGATGGTCAATTAATTGACCGACCGTCAATTAATTGACCGACCGTCAATTAATTGACTGATGGTCAATTAATTGACCGACCGTCAATTAATTGACTGATGGTCAATTAATTGACTGATGGTCAATTAATTGACCGACCGTCAATTAATTGACTGATAGTCAATTAATTGACTGATGGTCAATTAATTGACCGACCGTCAATTAATTGACTGATGGTCAATTAATTGACCGACCGTCAATTAATTGACTGATGGTCAATTAATTGACCGACCGTCAATTAATTGACTGATGGTCAATTAATTGACTGATGGTCAATTAATTGACTGATGGTCAATTAATTGACTGATGGTCAATTAATTGACCGACCGTCAATTAATTGACTGATGGTCAATTAATTGACTGATGGTCAATTAATTGACCGACCGTCAATTAATTGACTGATGGTCAATTAATTGACTGATGGTCAATTAATTGACCGACCGTCAATTAATTGACTGATGGTCAATTAATTGACCGACCGTCAATTAATTGACTGATAGTCAATTAATTGACTGATGGTCAATTAATTGACCGACCGTCAATTAATTGACCGACCGTCAATTAATTGACCATCGCTCAATTAATTGACCATCGCTCAATTAATTGAGATATCGTCAATTAATTGAGATATACTCAATTATTTGAGAAATCGGTAACGCACAACATTCCTCATCATTTGCCTGTTTGTCGCTCCAGCTCAAGTCTTGACCTGTCTCGTCGCACGCCGCGTCGGCCGTCGCGTCTCCGCCCCCCTCTACTGCAACACCTATACACTATACAGGGTGTGTAATAAAAAAGGATCCGGGGCGAATATTTCGGAAACAGCTTCGATTTTCGAAAAACGCTCAAACACGTTTTCGCATAATTGGAGGGGGACATTTTTTGGGGGGGTTTTTTCACTTTCGGAGCCCCGAAGGGGGGCCGGGGGCGGGGGCACCACCCCCTTAAATTGCATATTTCAAATAGGGAACCCACTTTTTTATTACAGATTTGGAAAGAATTTAAAATTCCAAGATTTTTAACGCAAACCGCATGTCAATATCGATTTTTATCTTCGATACATCGAATTTCCAAAGTTCGATATCGACCAATATTCAAAAAATCAGAACTTCTCCAAAAAAGGTCGGATTTTTAAAAACTAAGTGCGTAAAGTACTTTCCAGAACGAGCACTTTTCAAATAAAAATACACCTTTTGCATAAAATTTACATTGTTGCCATTTTGGAGCCCCGGAATATTTATCAAAATCATCGAACATTTTTAATTCGATGTTTTCTTGAAAAACGACCCAAATTCAAAATATTGGCTCCGAAATTGTCCGATGAGGGTTAACGTATGCTAAAATACGCTAATAAATTGTCAAAAGACTCAGAAAAGCCTAAAAAAATGATGTGATCAAATTCTGAAATTGAGCCAAAAATTTGTTGTTTTAATTAATGAAACGAGACTTTTAAGAGCTTTTGAGCGTATTTCAGCACACATTACCCGTTATTGGATAATTTTGGAGCTAATAATTTAAACTTGGATCGTTTCTCAAGAAAAAAGCGAATTAAAAATGTTCGATAATTTTGACGAATATTTCGGGGCCCCAAAGTGGCAACAGTGTAAATTTTATGCAAAAGGTGTATTTTTATTTGAAAAGTACTCGTTCTGGAAAGTACTTTAGCCACTTAGTTTTTAAAAACCGACCTTTTATGGAGAAGTTCTGATTTTTTGAATATTGGTCGATATCGAACTTTGAAGTTCGATGTATCGAAGATGAAAATCGATATTGACAAGCCGTTTGCGTTAAAAATCTTAGAATTTTAAATTCTTTCCAAATCTGTAATAAAAATGTGGGGTCCCATTTGAAATATGCAATTTAGGAGGGTGGTCCCCCCCGCCCCCGGTCCCCCTTGGGGGTGCAGAAAGTGACCCCCCCCCCCAAAAGATGCCCTCCTCCAAATAAGCGAAAACGTGTTTGAGCGTTTTTCGAAAATCGAAGCGGTTTCCGAAATATTCGCCCCTGATCCTTTTTTGTTACACACCCTGTATTTTCGTCCATGCTGTTCTCACCATCGGACTTACAGATAACAGACCCCAAACGAATTTGCGCTATGGTGCGCGTCGTGTAAACACTCACCCTTCCTTCCCCTCCTCTTACATCTTCCACTTGCCTCTCTCGTGCGCATTGCTTGTCCCGCTTGCTCGCTCGAGTTGAGGTTTTGATCATGAAATATTTTCGGCAGGAGTTTCATCTTTCATTTCATGCCTTGTGCCGCTCTTCTACCAACCCGGCTTTCTGCTATGCCACCCTCTGCCCTCTCCCCTGCAGCTTAGTGCTCATTGTATATTGTTTATGATTATTTTTTTACAGTGGGTCCAGGTCCACCCTTTGCTTTATTCATTCCCATATCACCGCTTTTGCCTCTGCTTGCTCTCTTCACCAGTGATCATTTTTTTCTTTGCCTCTCCATGTAGCTACTTGATCGCCTTATCCTCCTTCTTTAAAGCTGAATTTTGAGTCTGTTGAAGGGAAACTCAACATCAAAACTCGCGCACGCCCGCTTCGGGTTCTTACATAGTGGTATGGACCTGAGATCATGTAAATATTTAACCATTATGGCGATCAAGAAATTTTAAAAGGCGAAGTAAAGTGTCAAGTTGGTCACAATCATAACTGGTCTCGTCTCTGGTTTGGAAAAATGGGAGAAAAAGTTTCAAGAAGTTGGATTAGTGAATTTTTTCTACTGAAAAAAGATAAAATTGAGGAGAATCTTGTTAGAAACTTTAGACACCCAGGGACGGATTTGGAGGGGTGCAAAAAGGGCATCTGCCCACATCGGCAAAATTGTGGGATCGGCAATATTTAGTCTGTGATAGAAAAAAAGGGGGGGAAGGGAAAGAAGAAGAAAATTAAACGGAAAAAAACCCAGCCCCAAAATTTCTACGGTGAAATAAAATGTCAAATAAAATAAAACTTACAAACATTCGCCCCCCCCCCCAAACGAGACACGACGAGCGAGGAAGCTGCTTCAGCCTCCAATTAAAAGCCATAAAGCAATGCGAAAGACAGAGACACAAGGGCGTGTCCAAAAAAAAATCCAGAGGGGGGGGGCATCATTTAGCGCGTGAATATCACATTTTTCACAATCAGGCAATCTATTACATTTTCCCTCTTACTTTGGCGTTTTTTGGGGACTGCATCTCTACTCCTTCCCGGTATATGCCCTTGCAGATAGAGATATGTCCGCCATTTTGAGAAACTTCAAATTGAATCCAAAAAACTGTTTCCATTGGCTCTTATTACGGCAGTTTCCATTCTGATTATTTTATTTTAAGCTTTAATTTATGAATAGGCCTTCGAGTTATGTGTATTACATCAAAATAAAATAAATAAATTGTGTATTTTGAAATTTTTTTTCGAAGTCAATTACCTGTCCATTTTCATCCTAAAAGTTTCTTACACGCGTTTTTTTTTAGTTTTTTATGCATCATAGTGCATCTGGGTCTCGATTGGTTTCGTTCGGGGGGGGGGGCGGAGAAAAGAGATCATTTTGGAGTTAATTTTCCTATATACAAAGGCGAGAATTGCATCTAAGAACACTCAAATTTTCAACATTTCTGGGGAAGGGGTTAATCCCCCATTAGCACATTGATAAACGGTGAGGAGCGGCGACTTCAAGATAGCTCCCAGAGGCGGCAAAAGGGTAAATCCGGGTCACTACTGAGGACATTAGAATAACTACGAGGATTGAACAAATCTCGTTTGCTTTTATTGACTATTTGAATCAAATGTTTTACTGAAAAAAAAAAAAAAAAAAAAACTCTCGAGAATGCTCGTTTGAACTCTCTTGTTTGTGTGTTCTCACGCCAAGAAAGGAATTAACCAGAAATAATTTACTGTTGAAGGTTTAGTGTAAATTTTTCAAACATTGACTCTTTTTGAAGATACGTTGAAAAACTCTATCGAATCTACTTTAGGGATAAGGATAACCGAGCTCTTCTCTGCCTCCTTTTTTAACTACCCATATCTCACATTTGGCAAGTAAATTTTCTCCAAAGCATCAACATTATTTTTTTTAAAAAATTTGCCTCTTTTTTAATTCCTACACCACTGTTCATGGGCACCGGGATAAGGAGGGGGTAAACCTCTCACCCGCCCAGACTTTAGGACACTCAAAACTTCACGATATTAACTGAAATGAGACATTTAAGGAATTAGGTATTGCCTTGATGTAAATTTCATTTTTATTTAAAAACATAAAAGTTCTTGAAACTTCCAAGGACTCTTCTTCTCTAACCAGATTTTTTTTTTAGGGAATTAAAAAGTCGATATTAAATGGCAACTTCGGGGCCGTAACTATACCGTAGGGCAGTCGCGGCAATGCCCCCCCCCGGTTTGGGGGCCCCCCAACGATATTCTTTTTTCCATTCTTGTATGGGTTTTCCACCCTCATACGAATATTTTATCAATAAGTTGGATTCATTCATTCATTACGATGGACGGTCACTTGTTTCTTGTTTTATCATGAATTTTTCAGTCCGGCCTTTGCGTCGATCGAACAGCTTTAAGTTGTCGGCACTATTTGACTACGTTTTAAGTACCGGTTCAGCGTGATGTTACCGTACGCATTTTATTTTTTGTCTTTCCGCCGGATTTTTGCTTCAGGTTATTTAAAAACGGATTTCTCCAATCAGTGCAGTGACTGCAGTATCCAGTGTTGCCAAGGTAGATGGAGAACAGATACCTACGAACCAAGGTTATAGATTATACAGGTATGTTCAATGCTCATCTGACTTCACGCCACGAACTCAGTGGCGCGCAGTTCGAAATCACTGCAGTCAAGATGGCCGACAAAAGCAGAAAACACAACGACTCACTTGGGCGACTTCGAGAGTATCGCCCGAAGTTGCCTGGGCGAGTCGGCCTATTTTTTTGCTTTTGTCGGCCATCTTGGCTGCCGTGATTTTGCACTGCACGCCACTGAATTTGTGGCGCGAAGTCAGATGAGCATACCTGATAATCTATAACCTTGGGCTCTTATTGGTTCGCCAAAAAAGCGCTTGCGCCGCCATTTTTCTTACCGCGCAATTCAAAACTGAGATTTAGCACGGCAGTGGAAGTGGCGGTGAACGTAAACCTATTAACCTAACCTCCATCACAAAATTAAGATTAGTACACAGAGAAAAATAATTCGGTAAAATTTGATCACTGAAGTGTTTGGTTGCAGGAAACCGAAATTTTCGGTCTCGAGTACCGAATTGTTCATTAGTACTACCGAAGTTCATTGGTAGTACCAAAGAACTTCAGTAGGGGCGGAATTTAAGTTTAATTACCGAAGTCTTCGGACCTTCGGTACTTCCAATAAAGTATTCGGTTCTCAGGACCAAAAATTTCGGTTTCCTGCAACGGAACACTTCGGTGATCAAATTTACCGAATTATTTTCCTCTTTGCGGAACGAATTTCCCATGTTAATTTCCATAAGGCCTAAAACAGTTTTGCACCACGATTACAGCCAACCAGAGGCTTGCCCGCGTTTTCGATCTCTTATCTGGTTGACCACGCACGCAGGCCTTCCATTCAATTGTGACTCTTGTTTACTCTTTGCTTGGTGACTTGGTCTTTAAATTTTTTTCACCCCGAAACTGTCGCAACTCCACTCACACCTCACGCTTAGCGCTTATCCCTTTCTCGACTTCTTTCTGATCTCCTCATGTACGCCTCAAACCTCCATTAGTGAGTGGGGAAAATGTAATTTAGTAAACTGGGCCCAATAAATGTACGGTACAGACGGTCCTTGTTCTTTAACGTTAGGTGCAATGCAGCCCTAACGAATCAGAAGCGAGGATTCGCTACTTGGGGTCAAGAACAAGGGACCGTCCGTACCGTACATTTATTGGGCCCTGGACTCTCAAGATTTTACAAGAATACGGCCGAATCTAACCTACAAACAACAAAACCAATTTCCGACAGCTGATTGCTTTAGGAGATTTATTATTACAACTGAAGCCATGCTCTACTAATTTATTTTTAGTAATTTCGAGGACGTAACAAGCACAAGCATAATCGTGCAAAAAATTGCTCTGATTTTTATGGGTTTATCAGCCGATATATCAGCGGCTAAGGCGGAAAATTAAAAAATCCTGAAAAGAGAAAGAAGAATAGAAAAAAGAGCGGTCGAATTTAGCGAGTCTAGGTCCAGAAAGTTCTTAATTATTTGTAAGAAGTTGAATAAATGTGTTCAATTTGTGATTTTCCCCATTTGCTTGGATTGCAAGCGAAAAAGAGAATAAGGGTCATCATAACTCATCAAAGATCTCGATGGTCAAATTTTTCTTGGGACCAAACGCATGAGAAGCAACAGAAAAAATTATCAGTTCTTTTTGCCTTACTCACTCCCCCGGCAAGATCTAAAGTGACACCTCCGGAAGAGGTAAAGGTAGAGCTCGTTTCAGAAGTGTAGGCGGACCAAAAACCCTAACCTTTGGCGAATTTTCAACTTTTAGTCCTCCAAATCAACTCCGAATTTGCCCCTGACTTTATGCTTTTGTCTTTAAAGTTTTCCTCATTGAAAAGTGAACACTCAATTTTATTTTTATTCATTTTCATCGAGTAATATCAGAAATAATGTTGACAAATTCCAAAGATTATTGGTCTAGGTCCGCCTACACTTCTGAAACGAGCTCTAGTGTGAAAAACACAGGGCGAAAAGGAAATCGAGCATACAATTCAACGAGAAGACAGCAATATTTCATTTACGAATATCTCGAGCTGTACTGAACCGATTTCAATAAAATTTTCGCTGGTTGGAACCAAATTCAGGCCTGTGTATAACTTGCGGTGAGTGCAAGTGTTTGGTTAGTACATGCTATGCAACACCCCCCCCCCAAATCCATTTGCTTTTTGAAGAGTGGTGAAGCGTGCGATGATAGGAAGGGAGCTTGTAGGCATAAACGACAAGCTTCGCCAGGGTGTCAAAAACATCAAGGATGGGGGGGGGGGGCTATTGGAAAATGATGGCATTTTATCTTCTCTTTTTTTACTTGGCCATAATTAAAACCATAAAACAAATATTATGTTTTAGATATCTATGCAAGCCTACACAACACCCTAGGATTTTATCTCCGTATCACAGATTTAAATTGACGAAATGCAACGTTGCTACATCGCACGTTTCGCTAAATTAGTTCCGAACCAACCAATCTCCCAAACTTGAATATTAGGAGCAACAAAATTTAACTTCTTTTTTAAATATGTATGTATACTGTCTGTCCTTCCATGCAATTTTTCTCCTTCATTACTATATTGATTTTGTTTCATAAGTCCAATTTCATCTTAGGCGCCCCCGCGGCGAGGCTTTGCGTGTAATCCGGTAACGTTTCTATTTGACAAGTTTAAGAAAATTGTAGGCGAGTATACGATGGTAAATCGAATTATATGTTTTGAATGTGTTTAAATAGACCAAATGCAACGTTGCCACATTGATTACGCTCTTTGTGACAAGAGTGATAAGTCGAAGGCCGCATTTAAGTATTCTGATGTAGAGGATTCCTCCTAAATGTGATTTGGGGGGGGGGACTTTATGTAACACTGTTGTCATTTTTGAAGGTGGTGTTTCTTTAATTTACCTAAATTGTAAGAGTGGAATAGCGATTTTTATGGGTAACATATTTAGGATGAACAGGACGAATAAAGGGAAAGGAAAAAAAAAATAAAAATAGTAAATGTGACATTCCATAAAATGTTTGCGAAAAGCTCATCTAAAAACGTAATTTTTTTTTCTTAACTTCGGGGGGGGGGGGGGGGTCCTTCCTTGAGATACAGCATTCGGAAGGGCGAGAAATTCTATGCCTTCTTGCGCAAATCGTCGGAGATCGTTATTGTTTTCCGTTTCCGATGTAATAAACGGTCAATGTTCGATTTAAACCCATTTTCATCAAAATATCACTCCTATTTTAAAGAGTCAGCATTTTCAAAGCGACGAATTTAAAATACTATAATAAGCAAGTACTTTTCCGAAATAAATACGGGTTCGCCAAAAATTTAATCTACATTTCCCTCTCATCTATTATTTAATGGAAGTCGTCCATCGCAGTTTTTGAGGTTGCCTTCGCCTGAGAGGCAAACATTTTAAAAATAGGCGCTAAAACCAAACGTTTACTATTTCAAAACTTCTTTGTCTGCAAGTAACTTACTTTACAGTTTTTACAGAATTTTCAACTCCTAAGGGGGTTTTAGTGTTTTTTTTTTTTTTTTTTTTTTTCTCTCCTTTTGAATTTTTAAAAAAATGTTTTGATTTTTGAGAATGAACCAAGATAGAACGTTGACCTTGATCGGATCTCGACAGTAAAATAAAATAATAATAAAAAAAAATTAATCCGGAGTTTGCGCTGAAATGCTCAGTTTTGAGCACCTTTTCGTAACGATCGGAACAAGATATAAGTTACTTGGAAATCATAAGTTTGGGCTAATCCTCCCCCCCACCCCCCTACAAAATACGCCAATAAAATTTTGGGAACGCTTAAAACTAGCACTCATACGGAAGAGTTGGGCAACCAAATAATGAGAGTTAATGAAATGACTCCGGCAACACTGAAAACTGGATCTGCTACCTGAGCTGAGGAAAAGAAAACACACGGACGATATAGGTCAATTGTAGAATTATTCGTAGATTAATTCGATTGATTCGGCGTTGCCTGACTCACCGAATAATTTCCGAATAATTTTTGCCCTACTCTGTCAGACAAACGGTATGAATATCGGGCCATAGGTGGACCAAGGCGGTAATAAAGGGACTGTAATAAACAAAATTTTGCGCAGTCTTCGAGGGGATTTTTGGAAAAGTGATGCGGGCTTTCATTGACAAATTCGACGTTAACCCCCCCCCCCCTCTCTTTTGGGCTTTAGCCTTCTTTATATATTTCTAGATCCGCCACTGAACCCCTGGTCCGGTTTTTTTTTTTTTTTTTTTTTCTGCACCCGTTCAAAAATATAACGGGGGGGATAGGAGCAGGGCTCTTCCTAAACATAGAGTATTGTGATGACAAAATTACCCCTGTTTTTTTTTTTTTTTTTTTTTTTTTTTTTTTTTTGCAACCGTTTAAAATATAAAGGGGGGGAGGACTCTTTCTAAACATAGTGTATTGTGATGACAAACCGCTGTACCGGGGTTTTTTGTTTTTTTTTTTTTTTATTTATCTGCAACCGTTCAAAAAAATAAACGGAGGGGGGGGACTCTTTCCAACATAGTGCATTGTGATGACAAATTACATCAAAATTACCTACTACATAATAGTTTTACTTATGTGGTAATTCTGACGATTTCTGTTGTTCAAACGAACGCGTTTCGAAAATATTAAAAAAAAATTCATTGAAATCGGTTGAGTATACAAAAGTCTCGAGATATTTGCAAATGAAAATATTTGCGTTTAATTGAGCTTTGTCGTAGCTCTTAGACTTGCCTTTTTAAGCGGCCGATGCGATGGTCAAGAAAGAAAAACAAAATAAAACCTCCTCGACGGATGAACCGAAAAAACAAGGGTAATTCATAGTAGGAAGAAGAAAAGCGTCAAAACGACTTTCATAATCAAAGGGGCGAGGCTCGTGTATGAATGTGATTGTGAGAATAACCGTACGACAAACTGCAGTGAACTCAGTGAACACGGATGTGACACAAGCATGGGCACTGGGCAGTCTAATGGGGTGAATTCTTGAGTGGGAAATGGCCGGCTGCGGTGATGGTGCGTGAGTGATGGGTGAGATAAGAGAAAGAAAGAGGGAAAGAGACAGAGAGGAGTGTCGAAAAATGACGGAGCACGCTGTGGCGGGTGAGGTGAAGTAACGCACGGCGCATCGAGCGTCGAGAAGAAAACCCCGACAACCACGACGCAAATATGAACTCGCTCAACAACAACACTATTTGTAAGCATGATCACGCTGATCAGAAATTGTTCAGGTGTAGGGAAAAATACTCGATTATTTGACGATATCTCAATTAATTGACTACATCTCAATTAATTGACGATATCTCAATTAATTGACGATATCTCAATTAATTGACGAGATCTCAATTAATTGACGGTCGGTCAATTAATTGACGGTCGGTCAATTAATTGACCATCAGTCAATTAATTGACCGTCAGTCAATTAATTGACCGTCAGTCAATTAATTGACCGTCAGTCAATTAATTGACGGTCGGTCAATTAATTGACCATCAGTCAATTAATTGACGGTCGGTCAATTAATTGACGGTCGGTCAATTAATTGACGGACGGTCAATTAATTGACCACCAGTCAATTAATTGACCATCAGTCAATTAATTGACCATCAGTCAATTAATTGACCATCAGTCAATTAATTGACGGTCGGTCAATTAATTGACGGTCGGTCAATTAATTGACGGTCGGTCAATTAATTGACCATCAGTCAATTAATTGACGGTCGGTCAATTAATTGACCTCAGTCAATTAATTGACGGTCGGTCAATTAATTGACCATCAGTCAATTAATTGACCATCAGTCAATTAATTGACCATCAGTCAATTTAAATTTACGGTCGGTCAATTAATTGACGGTCGGTCAATTAATTGACGGTCGGTCAATTAATTGACCATCAGTCAATTAATTGACGGTCGGTCAATTAATTTACCATCAGTCAATTAATTGACGGTCGGTCAATTAATTGACCATCAGTCAATTAATTGACCATCAGTCAATTAATTGACCATCAGTCAATTAATTGACGGTCGGTCAATTAATTGACCACCAGTCAATTAATTGACGGTCGGTCAATTAATTGACCATCAGTCAATTAATTGACCATCAGTCAATTAATTGACGGTCGGTCAATTAATTGACCATCGGTCAATTAATTGACCATCAGTCAATTAAATTTACCATCAGTCAATTAATTGACCATCAGTCAATTAATTGACCATCAGTCAAATTTAAATTTACCATCAGTCAATTAATTGACCATCAGTCAATTAATTGACCATCAGTCAATTAATTGACGGTCGGTCAATTAATTGACGGTCGGTCAATTAATTGACGGTCGGTCAATTAATTGACGGTCGGTCAATTAATTGACGGTCGGTCAATTAATTGACGGTCGGTCAATTAATTGACCATCAGTCAATTAATTGACCATCAGTCAATTAATTGACCATCAGTCAATTAATTGACCATCAGTCAATTAATTGACGGTCGGTCAATTAATTGACGGTCGGTCAATTAATTGACGGTCGGTCAATTAATTGACGGTCGGTCAATTAATTGACGGTCGGTCAATTAATTGACCTCATCAATTAATTGACCATCAGTCAATTAATTGACCATCAGTCAATTAATTGACCATCAGTCAATTAATTGACGGTCGGTCAATTAATTGACGATCGTTCGATTAATTGACGGTCGGTCGATTTCTTAAATAATTGGGTGGTTGTCGATCAATCTCAATCAATCTCAATCAATCTCAATTCACGATAATTGTCAAAGTCTACCTTCGTTCTTTTCAAAATATTCAATGCTTTTCAGACTTTTTCTGCACCCTGTATGCTGCAAGTGTGGGCGGCGGAAACTGGTGAGCCAACGTGCCACATGGTTGAGAACTCACAATCAGATACACGAGCTCTACGGCCAAACCAAAAATGACTGCTACTTTAAAGACTGTATTATGAGCAGGGGCTCTCAAAAAACTCGGCCCAACCCAGCCAATTGAATCGGTACAAAAGGGGTTTAAAAAGTTCTCAGACGGTTAAATAACTTGAACTCAATTGAAGGAAGGAAAGTACAGTTGGTTCCATTCCTCGTCAAGAGTTTTCAGGGAAAGGGGGGCTTCCGGATATTTTCAGGACCCAATATTTTACGCTTTTTATTTTGCCGTATTACTTAATACAAGAGTAAGGTTTGTGAAACAGTATCATTATCTTAATTTAAACGCAAAATGCGACGATAAGGCTTCGAAGAATTATTTAATTTATCTTGTTTTGAGTATGAAAAATAAAACAGAGTCAATTATTATTGTTTCAGAGTCACCAATTTTGCATATAGGCGGAACTAGGATTTTTTTCTGGGGGGGCTGCATGAGCAGAGGCAAAAAAAGCGATTACTTTTTTTTTTTTTAAACCTTCTTATGCGTTTGATCCCTGATACTCCGACCATCGACCCTTTGATGAACTTTTTCTCTTACAATTCGCAGGCGAACTCTGGAAGATAACACATTCTGTAATTTACAAACTTTTTTGGGTTTTTTTTTCCTTGAATTCTCCATGATTTTTGATCCTTGATTTTGGGATGTGGCAAATCACATGGCCGATTGGCTAAAATTGTTTGTTTAAAAAAATTTCTGGAGAGACTACACCCCCCCTGCTCTCTCTATTTCTGTCCATGCAAATTTGTCATGTCTAAAATATAGGAGAAAATGATTCTATCGAGAATGCTGCTTCTATATAAGTACAAAGCCAAAGAGGACGAACATTACTTATTGACAATTTTTTTCGGACAGCAAACAATGTCAAATAAAAAAAGAAACCCAAAAATTTGTGGCAAAGATAATAATTAATATCACAGCCAAAGAGGTATCTGGATAATTTATTGGGAAATAAGGATATTGGATTGAGTCTTATTACTTTAATTGAAAATCAATCCCTTGAAACTTACCTTGACCTTTTAATCAATTTAAAAAGACCCTTCAACTCTTCATTGAATGGGTGTGACATTAAATTATGGGTTCTTTAAACGAACTTATAAAATGTATTTCATTCCTTAAGTAGGCAGGCCCCTTGGTTTTTTTGATGAGTCGCGCGGAAATAAATGGAAAGAAAAATGGCTGAACGTTTAAGCATCTCCAAAGGTAGATTTTTTGTCAGAAGTTATGCCTACAAGATCGCATTGAAAACCAGAATTAAGTTAGTTTTATGAAACCCCAGAATTCAATTATTCTAAAAACTGGTCTATAAATACAAGAATTTATTTGAGTAGCTATAATCACACAATTTCAGCAAATTAATGGTAATTTTACGAACACACATCTACCTATTTATTCAGAGATTACAGGCGGAATATCCCTCGAAATTTCTTACTTGAATTCTTTCGGCCAAAGTATCAGAACTAGGGTAAATTCAGGGTCATGCTGAAGGAGGCGGGGGAGGGGGAGGAGTATGTGGGTACCCTTGCCCAGGGTGGCGCGGTACTCTCCAGGGGCGGAAAAATCAGGGTGAACAAAAAAAAAAAAAAAAACGTTTTAAGAAGTTTAAAATTTATCTCCGTGGGCGGCAAAATCAGTCAGTACCTATACAAGCAAAAGAAGAGAAAAAGGCCACCAAAATTAAACTTTTGATGGGCGTCGCGGCCGCGGCGCACTATGTTCGATTTGGCCAAATTAGCTGGACATAAATCAAAAATTTGAAGTTTAAAACATCGAGATTTGGCAATACAGGTTGATACATTACAACTTAGAGAGTGTGCCTTTAAAATATTTCAATCCTAAGATCACTGATAAGCGAATGGCAAGCATCTGTTCTGCAGCGCGCATGCTCCGTCTTCTGAGGTAGGTTTAATCCGTGTGTTTACAACTGGAAACACGACATGATTGTGACACTGTGGTGATAAGCGGCTAATTCACTAAGATTCAATGAAGATGATCCCTCGTTTTTGAGGCTAAGTGACGTACTTTTTCATGGCTGTACTTTAAAAAAAAACGATTTTTTAGTTGTGATAAGTTTTTTTTTTTTTAAAAAATGCTATAATTTTACTCAAAATTTGCAAGTTTTCATAAATAAATGTGCTCATAAGTCTCGTGTCACGTTCAGTCACGTTCTAATTGTGCCTAGGCAGTGTTCCCTAACCTATCAGTCATCGATTTCTGCATATATCAGCTGCTAGTTTTTGCTAGCCTGTGAGTAATCAATTTTTTTCGATATCAAAATCGCTCACCGAAATACCAATTTTGTGAGAAAAAAAGGCGAAGTCAGCGATTTAGCCAACATATTTTCGCTTCTTCTCAAACATTAAACACGTCGATCAATGATCGATCAAATATTAATTTACCTCCTTAAGTATTGGTAAATTTACATCGTTTAAATGAGGAAAATCCGTTGTTGCCAAATTGCTATACAAATTAAACCTTTGTTTCCAGTGTCGAAGCGTGCAATTTGGCAACGTGGAATTTTGTTCATTTGAACCCACGCAGAAGGTCGAATGCGAAGGTGTTCACCGAAAGCCCAAGAGCTCGATCTTTTTTGTGGGTTTATATGGACGAACTGCATCGTTGCCAGATTGCACGCTACGCTGCTATTTATTTCGTATTTCAGATCAGGTTCACGGTAATGAAAATGCGACGTAGTCAGCGATTTAGTCATCATAATTTCGCTCCTTTTCTAACATAATTAACTCGTTGATCAATAATAATTTTCCTCCTTAAATATCGATTAATTTACAGAGATTTAAATGAGGAAACTGGAAAATCAATTGTTCATCATATTCAATTAGGATGGAGCGCCAGACATGTTTTTAACTCCCCCTCCCCCTCCCCCTCCCCCCTCCCCCCTCCCCCCCACATCCAACCTTTTTGTACTGTACTCATCTTTCACGCGCTTCTGTAGACTAGAAAGACTACTTGGGATAATACTTGACTTTTTGAACCGCTGGAGACAGTAATAATCGTCTTTGAAGGTAAATTTTTTGAAAATAGTTACATTATTAGAGAAATTTTAGAATCCGCCATTTTGGATGGAAAGATTTTGAAAAAATAACATCATTTTCAGAATCCTTGACCCAAAAAACATAGGAAAGCATAGTTTTGGGCATTTTTTCCGATAAATGGATTTATGTCTAGCTAATTCGGCCAAATCGAACATAGTGCGGCGTGGCGGTTTGCGGAGGGCGGCAAAATTGCAATCTTGCCCACCCCCTCCACTCTGGAGCCCTGTGCACGCCCTTGGGGGGTACATAGAACAGTTCTAAAACAACCATATAGCATTTTCCTCTTTATTTTCTCATTTTATGTGTTTAAACGTTTTCTCCAATCGATTGAGGACCATTCGTAGTCGAATCCGAATTCACTTTGCGTTCTTATTTTGCTGCACATATAAATACACCCGCCTCCCTTATATTTGTCAAATAGGCAACTTTAAATCGTAATTACTTTTGAGCAAAACCTATACTCAAAGGACTCCAAAAAAAATTAAATTTCCACAAATTTTCATTTCTATTTGCTCTTTATTTTATAAATGTCTGCGATGTTTCAGAGTGGAACAGGACTTTTACCGAATCGAGTACCTATATACATATAAATATAATTTAGCGCTCACTCGCGTGGGACATTTCTGCAAAGTTTCGTTTCCATCTCTTTTCGTCTGTTGAACGATAATACCAGCGCAATAAAAAATGAAGAGAACACTAGCAAAGATGAGTGACGGATTCCTCAAATTTTCCATTTACTTCTTTGGTACCTACTCCAGTTTTCTATAGCTAAAGTTGTCGATGGAAAATGACTAAAATTTTGGCAATAGACGTTAGTTTTTTCGTCGAATTCAAAAATCCCCTTGGAAAATAATCATGGAATAAGCCTTGAGTAAATTTCTGGAGATTTTGATGATTTGAAGGCCAAATAAGTTTTATGTTGCTGAGAGTTTCCAAAATTTGTTGAAAGCATCAGGCTGAAGAAATCCTGATAATGCTTTCCAGTCACTTTTATTTTTTCGATACGATTCGTATCGGAAAAAATAGAAGAATACAAAGTGAGATAATTGCATGGCGTCGAATGTGGAAAAGTCAGAATTTTGATCACGGCGCGGCTGCTTCGGTGAGCGTTACACAAGCCGCATATGTTGCAGCCTTGTCTAGTATTGCCATATGTGTGGTGAAAAGGCGTATATTTTACGATGAGTATTATGGAAAATGTACGACTTAAAACCGTACAACTGGCAACACCGGCTCTGTCGCTTGACCGACCAACATAAGGAAGAAATCCGACCAACACTAACACGAGGACGGGTTGCCTATAGTAGAATCATGAAAAGGGATGAATGAAGAATCGGCAAAAAACAGCTAAGAGATTGAAAATCAGTGAAACTGAGGTTTCTTCTTTTTCTTCTTCAACACATGTATTTTTCTAAAACCTTGGAAGGAACCTTGGAGGAGTTGGAGGTGCTTGGAGGGGCTGTTATTTCTTTCGCGACAAAATATGAGGAACGATGCCGACTGCATGCTGAAGTCAACTCCAACTCTATAATAAGAGAGCATGTTGTGAGGAGTGTGAGTAGGGGGGGGGGGGGGCTGACGTATTCCTGCTCATGACGGATCTGGAATGCAGACAATATGGGACTGCCAAATTACTGGAGGTGGGGGTGAGAAACCGTTCATCCCTTCGCGTCCGCAGCTCTCGGTTCTTGAGTTTCCTCTTCACTGGTCGTCATTTCTAGTCATTTCCGAAAATAAAAACAAACGTGTCGGTTCGAGACCAGTTTTTCAGGGCAGTACATTAAAGTCATGGAAATATTTGTCTTTTCTTTTTACCCTCGTTTTCGTGATACATTCTTAGTGTGCTTTTAAAAGTATAGTTACAACCCCTTATACTAACCTATTTAAGATAGGTATTCCCAGTGTGTGCAAGTGCGTTAATTGTGAGTGTTTGCATATTTCGGAAAATAAAACATGAACATTCCTGTGTGTAGAAAATTAATTGAGAGAACTGGTGAAAGAGCCCGTGTGTGAAAGCCATTCTCGATAAATTGTGTTACTTTGATAGTGAATCATATTAATCCCATAAGTAGTTATTTGAATTTATCCAATTGAACGTTTCATTATTCATTCAGGGTGTTCAAGCCGAAATTCATTTTTTTGGCAATGGCTGCGATATCGTAAAGCGGTCGGACATAAGGCAAATATGAGAGAGGAGGGTATATTTTCTGAAGGTCACTTTTCCCCAACTCCCTGAAGGGTACGGGGGAGGAGAGTACACTCCCGAAGATCGAAGTTTGCTCAAGTTAGCCTTTTTTCTTATTCTTGCATCTCAATGCGGCTTACTTCTGCGTAAATCGAAAGTTAATGAAACTCTTTGCGTTCAAGATATCAAATTTCAAAGTTCTTCACATCGACCAAATTCCAAAACTTTGTAGCTTCACGTAAAAAATGACCTCAATTTAAATAACTGTGGGTCATAAATATTATACTAAACGTGCACTTTTCGGAGGAAAATATTTTTGAACTAAAAATTGTTGACTGAAAAGAGTCAATAAAGTCCTACAAATCGTCTTTAAAGCCCTTGAAAGCTTCAATATAAACAACGTAAAATGTCCTAAAAGTCCTTGTGAAATCAAATAATTTTAACCGAAAGTTATTTGAATTTGGACTTTTTAGTAGACAACTACGAACTTTTGGAAAAAGGTCGATATTAAACTTTGACCTTCGATACCTCGAACAAAAAAATGGCTCTTTGACTCTCGGGTTTCGGGTTGGACTACTAACTAGCGCTGATTTTATTTTATTTTTTGAAGAAATTCAGGACGCATAAAGAGAAAAGAATTGCTTTTAGAGAAGTTCAATTCGTGAGCTGTGGGTCTGTGGATCCCGCCTCCCAGCCCGGAGCGCTGATATAAAAGACACCCCTAGACACTTTTTGATATCTGCAGCCATTTGCTGAAAAATTCGCAGAGGAAACTTTTTTTCACCCACTATAATACCCTGAAGTAGCTATCTTTCAACCAATTTTTCTCGAATAAAACTCTATTTCAAATAAATTTACTTAAAATAATCTTTCGGCCATTTTCTATATTCATTTTTGTATTTTTTTTTTTTTTTTTTTTTTTTTTTTTTTTTTTTTTTTTTTTTTTTTTTTGAGATTCAATACGTGTAAAAAAAAGAAAAATTATCGGAGGAGAAACGTCTCATAAAATTCCTGATTCTTTAACGCAGAGCGTTTATCAAAAATCCTGTGGAGTCGGAAAACTTTAGCTTCAATCTATGAATGTTTTGTCGGGTAGATCTGAATGATAAAGAGATTGCCGCAAAATTATCCAACATTCAAGCTAATTGTTGAATCATCTGCTTTCGGCGGGAAGTTTGTTTGTTTCCTGAAACTTTTCAGTTAAGTATGCGAAGCAACAAGAAGAAAATTGTTTTTTTTTAATAGAATTGTTATAGAAACAGAGTTTTTGCAGCAGCTGTAAGTGATTGCGATGCATGAGTACAATTTAAACGTTTTATAATGTTATAGTGATCATAAGTTTACGCATGTAGTGTAATGAAGTTAGTAGAAGTCACTGCTCAGTTTCAGTATAATTTCAAAACACTTTACGACATACCTCCTTCAGAAAAGTTGCTAACATCAAAAATTATGGGGAATTACAAAAACCAATGTTTTTCAAGTTTTATGAGTTCATGCGAGGCAAATGTCCTTTTAAAAAAAAAAAAAATCCAATGGAATGTGTTGATGTCATTAAGTTTATCCACTGTCCTTTTTCCTCATTGGAGCACAAGAATTAAGAACAAACAAAAATAGTATAGTAATTATTGTAGTGCTAATCAAAATCACTAATCCAGATCTGAATTTCCTGGTTTTCTGTTTTAATTTTATAAATCGCCTGAATATTTTTGGGCATTCACGTAAACTGAATGTGTGAGAAAATCAGCACAGCTATTTTAGTGAGAGACTTATTACTTGGCATTTCTTTCTCCTTTGCAATGCTTTTGTTTTTGATCTCATGATAAAAATCTAAACTGGACAGCAAA
>VMOF01000013.1:12704045-12741545 GCA_011764245.1 Trialeurodes vaporariorum
CGCCGACCCCTATGTTTGCACTGCGCGGCGACTTTGCTCAAGAGGCGATTTTTTTTAACATTGATGCTTATGGAGAAATGCCGACTAGCTGTCGTTAAATCGGAATTTCTCTCTGATGGTTGATCAAAACGTCCAATAAGTGACTGAACCTTGTTCACTAGGGTTTCAGGAAGATTTTCATGCCACTTAATAGTATGTTACCGCACTTGAGACATAATACGTGGCTTTGCCCAAATAAGAATCTTTTTTTAATAGGGACTTATGGAGAATTGCCGACTAGCTGTCGTTTAATACTAACTTCTCTCTTATGATTGATCAAAACATCCAATAAGTGACTGAAACTTGTTTACTAGGATTTAAGAAATATTTTCATGCCACTCAACAATATATTATAACTCTTATAACTAGAGTCCCTATGTGTGGAGAGTTAAGACAAGTGAAACCATGCGCGCCGCCATTGGATGCGATTTTGCACATTTTGTTTACATTATGAGGCTGTTCAAGGTACTTATATTTAACAGGTATGGAGCATTTTTTTTATTCTCCGGAATCCGCCCCGGGTACAAAAACCCCGGAGCTTTTGGAGCTGCTCCGAAGCTGTCTGGTGCAGCACCGGTCACGCCGAACAGAAGCTCCGGAGCTCCAGCTCCAGTGCATCGGTATTCAACTCCGATACACTGGAGCTTGCTTTGGAGCAGCTCCAGGCGCATCTCTACACTGAAAAAAAAGCGATTGCTGATCTAGAAAAAAGTGACATGCCAATTTAGATAACCTCAATTTTTGGTGATCTAGTTGTGCCCATAGGTTTAACAGCAAAATTTTTTAATGATATAGCAGACATGTTTTTATGAACTACTAACCTGAAATTTTGCTGAAATACCAAAACACTTTTTTGGCTGATTCACCACTTTTTTTTTGGGAAAATTTACAAATAATTTTGACGCAACTCCAAAATATTCTTGCGAATCACCAAGCTTTTTTTGTAAAATCTCCTATATTGAAGATTTCCAAAATAAGCAATATTGTGTTTTGGAAATTCACCTACACATTTTGAAGAAATAGAAATCACATTTTGTACTTTTCCAATTTACTATGGAGGTTCACCTTTTTTGAGAAGTTAAATCTGTAAATTAACTGTTTCCAAAATCAGCAATCTTGCGTTTTGGAAAATCACCAAGTCATTTTAAAGAAGCACAAATCCCATTTTGTATAACTCCAAGTTAGTTTGGAGAATCACCTCTTTTCAACTGTTGAATCTCCAACTTGACTTTTTCCAAAATCAGCAATCTTGCGTTTTGGAAAATCACCAAGTCATTTTGTAGAAGCACAAATCCTATTTTGTGTATTGCCAAGTTAGTTTGAAGATTCACCTCTTTTCAACTGTAAAATCTTCATATTGACTGTTTCCAAAATCAGCAATATTGCGTTTAGGAAAATCTCCAAGTCATTTTGAAGAAGCCCAAATCCTATTTTGTCTATCTCTAAGTTAGTTTTCAGATTCACATTTTTTTAACTGTAAAATCTCCATATTGGCTCTATCCATAATCAGCAATCTTCCGTTTTGGAAATTTACCAATACGTTTAGAGGAATCACAAACTACACTTTGTACATTTCCTAGTAAGTTTGGAAATCTAACACTTCTTAACAGTAAAATCTCTAAAGGGTCGATTTCAAAAGGCAGTAATCTTGCGCTTTGAAAATTTACCGAGACATTTTGAACGAACACAATTTAAATCTAGTACATCTTCAAGTAGTTTTGAAATGTTACCTTTTTCTGACTGTAAAATCTTCGTATTGACCATTTTCAAAATCAGCAAGATTCTGTTCTAGAAATACATCTACCCATTTTGAAAAAGTCCCGACCGAATTCTTAAAATATATATGCCAAGTTAATTTTAGAGATGTGCCCATTTTAAGCTTCCGTTTTGGAAAACCCACAAGTTTTTAAGACGGTCCAATAACATTTTCTATATTTCCATGCTGTTTGAAAAATCGACCAATTTTTAACGGCGAAATCTCGAGTAGGTATAACCGAGGTTCATTTACACGGATCGATCCGGTGCTATAATCTTTTTCTCCGTTTCGATGTCGACCATGGAACGTGACAATATTGGGAGATCAAATCATTTTAATAGTATATGGTTTCCCGAATCGGTCACAAAGATTACAGCGCTATTGGATTGACCCGTTCAAACACCTTGCAGCATGCATGTATGAATGTATTCTAAATCGGCCATCTTTCGATTTGAACATTTGCCCAACCGCAATTGAAAAAGCACAAAAAACACTAATGTAAATGCGTTGGTTGGGGGGGGGGGGTGTCAACTATTTTTTCTCAGAAAAACCTCCAAAATGACTATTTTTAATAGAAGTATTTCATTGGAGTTGTAGAAAATATACGCGCTATATTTTCACCTAACTATGCGTGCCTACTGTTTTACCAACGTAAATTTCGGTTTATCATTTTTTTCCCGTCAAATATATCCTAAATTGTGAGAAAATTACGAATTGTTGGTCTACAAAGTTAAGGCCACCTTCAAAATTAGCAGGTCAAAGGTATTGTCGATGCAGTGGGCGCAAGCGGCAAGACGCGGGAAGAGGTCTTTCATTGATGAGTATTATAGACATTGAGACGAATACTCGGACCGTTTTGTCCCGAAAGAGAGAACTAAAATATGTCCAAACAATACCTACAACAGTAGAGTGGGAGTTGCAATAGTTGCATTTAGGTGTAGAAGAAAGAAAAACCTTCCCTTTCCCCGGCATGCGCTAGAGCAGTGCGGAGCCGCGCTGCCAGGGTTGCCGCAATGCCGCCCGTATACGCTTGTTTTTAGGAGCTACGAAAAATGGTCCAATATCTGAACATCAGTCACGAGTGGTCAAGCTTCCTTATTTCCACAAGTAAAATATTGTACAGGGAATATCACAGGAAAAGTTGCGCTTCTTACTGACGCATCCCGTAGCCGTACATAGCATGTATGTAGTTTACCTTATTATTAGACATGAAATAAAAAAACCGAATATTTTATTTTGCTCTGAAAATTTACAAAATATACTCATAAAGTATTAAATGCTTTTTTAAAGCCTTTCAAAGAGATCTTTGCTTATTTTGAACGGAGATGACCCATTCCTCAGCTCCAAAGTTTCGAAACATTGTCTGCTTTTTTTCTGAGATGCGCGTATATTTCTGTTTTAAAAGTAACGATGTTTATAGTTTTTGACGTGTTTTCATGAGTATTGAGCTTCTTCGTATAATGCTTTTGAGACAGTCAGCTAAGAAGTCTGATTGTGCGGTTAAGGTGAACTTGTACATGTAATGACAAATATTTCATGTTTTACCGATAAAATATTTTGAAATTAATGAAGGAAGTTAAATGGACATCCATTTCCATCACGCGCGTTGACTTTTACATTTCACTTGAGAGATGCTGTTACACACTTTTGCTCTATACAATTTAAGGATTGATTTAAACGTAAAAACCTGCAAAAACAACGATGATATAGCACTGAAAACTCACTAAATCCACTCCTAAACTTATAAAATGATTTTAAATGTGAGAGCGTAATGGAGGCGGAGGGCACTTATAATGGGAGATTCCTGTCTTAATTTCGTCACTCTTTCTATGCTGGAAATGAAGATTCACAGAGTAATTAGACACCAGTGTAGTGATCTGCATCCGATTAATGGTACCGTGACACCTGGTAACACCAGTGGTTACTTTATTGGTTACTTCTCGGTGAAGTTACAGTATTATTATATTTGAGTCACATCATTACTGCCAAACGCCACCATTACGTTCACGCAAATAAAAGCGTTTATTATTGAGTTTAGGAGAGGATTTTGAATGTTTTTAGTGCTGCCATCGTTATTTTTTGAAGTTTTTACACCTGCATCGCGACTTTTAAATCGCTCATAGCTATATAGTGTGCGCTGTGCGACAGCCCCATTGCGTTTAATTGAAAGTCCAAGAGGCCGAAAAAGCATTTTATTCTTCTGGCTGTCTTGAATAATGTCAATTTTTATCATCTGTTTACTTAACTTTTTTGGCGTCAAAAGTCTGCAACGCCCATTGAGGGGTCTCTCCACCTGCAAATTTGAAAGCGCGAATAGACTGCTTCAGCCAATGGGCTTCTTTAATGAGTTTAATTTTGCCGATGCATTTGGACTCGACTTATCGACTTCAAGGTAGCTCATTGCGTCCACGCTTCAAGCGCGCGGACCCTATACAGCTCAATTTTTTTAGCGATAAAATATCGGAAACTGGACCTATGTTTGACTCCCAAATTTGTGTCTCTGACAACAACAACAAAAAACCGCTTCTAAATCATTGAAAATAAGCGAAAAAATAAATTAAATTTAAAGCCGAGAAATTCGAGCAACCTTTTTGGGAACAAAAAGACAAAACAAAAAACTGATCAACTTAGAAAAATAAAAAAAAATTCTCTAAGCTTATTTGATGTACATTTAAGTAGTTAAAGATAGGAGAAGTGGCATAAATGTGAAGAGTTGGGGAAAAGTCAATTTTCTGGGTATGCTCTTAAAACGAAAATTTCTTGCGTTTTCGCCATCTCAAAAAAAACTGTCCTTCTTTTAAAATTTTGAATTCTGAGTATACTCTTTGGCCTTAAGATCGTTCTTTAGACGTGTAAACGATATGGCAGTTGAACAGAAAAAAACCAGCTTAAACAAAGACATACTTAAAATTGGGGTCCTATTGGGTTCCCTCTATAAGTATTAAGCAAACTACATTGGTCAAATGTTTTATTACTTAAATGGTTAATTACGAGATAACTATTGCAGTATACTCGGTTCCGAGGGAGTAAGAGTGGAAGAGAATGCATAGTACGGTCGGAGCCAGAAAAAAAGTATCTTCATTTATCTCGATCGTCTACGTCATAACTAAAGTCGTATGTGGCTCGAGTGGAACTGAAATTCATCAACCAAATTTCATTCAGTTCGTTGTAGTATAACGAAGCTTGCAATCAAGCAACGTTGAATTTTGTCCAGTTAACCCAACGAAAAAGGTTGCGTGTCAGAATGTTCGCCGATCACCAGATATTACGATCGTTGTTATGTCATGCGTTTAAATGGACAAAATGCAACGTGCATGGCCAGATTGCACTTTTCGCCACTGCCAGCCAATCAATGTTGTCTACCCTTACGTAGGGACTCTGATTCGCTCAAAATCTGTCGATTGTCTTTAGTATTGAGATTGACGTCACAGAACTTGATAGTTG
This sequence comes from Trialeurodes vaporariorum, assembly GCA_011764245.1. Lineage (NCBI taxonomy): Eukaryota > Metazoa > Arthropoda > Insecta > Hemiptera > Aleyrodidae > Trialeurodes > Trialeurodes vaporariorum. The sequence goes on from VMOF01000013.1 coordinate 12,709,285, forward strand.
ATCTAACGATGGGTTCTTAGAAATGTAAAAACGAAATAGCAAGAATGGCGAGAACCGCAGTTTGATGCCTTCGTTTAGTCTTCGACAATTTCTGAGAAATTGAGTGAAGTCGGTTCGATCTCAATCAATCCAATCTCAATCAATCTCAATCAATCTCAACCTCGATCAATTAATCGACCGATGGTCAATTAATTGACTCATGGTCAATTAATTGACCGACCGTCAATTAATTGACTGATGGTCAATTAATTGACCGACTGTCAATTAATTGACTGATGGTCAATTAATTGACTGATGGTCAATTAATTGACCGACCGTAAATTTAATTGACCGACCGTAAATTTAATTGACTGATGGTCAATTAATTGACCGACCGTCAATTAATTGACTGATGGTCAATTAATTGACTGATGGTCAATTAATTGACCGACCGTCAATTAATTGACTGATGTCAATTAATTGACTGATGGTCAATTAATTGACCGACCGTCAATTAATTGACTGATGGTCAATTAATTGACCGACCGTCAATTAATTGACTGATGGTCAATTAATTGACCGACCGTCAATTAATTGACTGATGGTCAATTAATTGACTGATGGTCAATTAATTGACTGAGGGTAAATTTAAATTGACTGATGGTCAATTAATTGACCGACCGTCAATTAATTGACTGATGGTCAATTAATTGACTGATGGTCAATTAATTGACCGACCGTCAATTAATTGACTGATGGTCAATTAATTGACTGATGGTCAATTAATTGACCGACCGTCAATTAATTGACTGATGGTCAATTAATTGACCGACCGTCAATTAATTGACTGATAGTAAATTTAATTGACTGATGGTCAATTAATTGACCGACCGTAAATTTAAATTGACCGACCGTCAATTAATTGACCACCCCAAATTTAATTGACCATCGCTCAATTAATTGAGATATCGTCAATTAATTGAGATATACTCAATTATTTGAGAAATCGGTAACGCACAACATTCCTCATCATTTGCCTGTTTGTCGCTCCAGCTCAAGTCTTGACCTGTCTCGTCGCACGCCGCGTCGGCCGTCGCGTCTCCGCCCCCCTCTACTGCAACACCTATACACTATACGGGGTGTGTAAAAAAAAAGGACCCGGGGCGAATATTTCGGAAACAGCTTCGATTTTCGAAAAACGCTCAAACACGTTTTCGCATAATTGGGGGGGGACATTTTTTGGGGGGGGTTTTCACTTTCGGAGCCCCGAAGGGGGCCGGGGGGGGGGGGCACCACCCCCTTAAATTGCATATTTCAAATAGGGAAACTTTTTTAAACAGATTTGGAAAGAATTTAAAATTCCAAGATTTTTAACGCAAACCGCATGTCAATATCGTTTTTTATCTTCGATACATCGAATTTCAAAGTTCGATATCGACCAATATTCAAAAAATCAGAACTTCTCCAAAAAAGGTCGGATTTTAAAAACTAAGTGCGTAAAGTACTTTCCAGAACGAGCACTTTTCAAATAAAAATACACCTTTTGCAAAAAATTTTACATTGTTGCCTTTTTGGGGCCCCGGAATATTTATCAAAATCATCGAACATTTTTAATTCGATGTTTTCTTGAAAAACGACCCAAATTCAAAATTTGGCTCCGAAATTGTCCGATGAGGGTTAACGTATGCTAAAATACGCTAATAAATTGTCAAAAGACTCAGAAAAGCCTAAAAAAATGATGTGATCAAATTCTGAAATTGAGCCAAAAATTTGTTGTTTTAATTAATGAAACGAGACTTTTAAGAGCTTTTGAGCGTTTTTCAGCACACATTACCCGTTATTGGATAATTTTGGAGCTAATAATTTAAACTTGGATCGTTTCTCAAAAAAAAAGCAAATTTAAAAAATGTTCGATAATTTTGACGAATATTTGGGGGCCCCAAAGTGGCAACAGTGTAAATTTTATGCAAAAGGTGTTTTTTATTTGAAAAGTACTCGTTCTGGAAAGTACTTTAGCCACTTATTTTTTAAAAACCGACCTTTTATGGAGAAGTTCTGATTTTTTGAATATTGGTCGATATCGAACTTTGAAGTTCGATGTATCGAAGATGAAAATCGATATTGAAAACCCGTTTGCTTTAAAAAATCTTAAAATTTTTAAAATTCTTTCCAAATCTGTAATAAAAATGTGGGGTCCCATTTGAAATATGCAATTTAGGAGGGTGGTGCCCCCCGCCCCCGGTCCCCCTTGGGGGGCAGAAAGTGCCCCCCCCCCCCCCAGAAAGATGCCCTCCTCCAAATAAGCGAAAACGTGTTTGAGCGTTTTTCGAAAATCGAAGCGGTTTCCGAAATATTCCCCCTGATCCTTTTTTGTTACACACCCTGTTTTTCGTCCATGCTGTTCTCACCATCGGACTTACAGATAACAGACCCCAAACGAATTTGCGCTATGGTGCGCGTCGTGTAAACACTCACCCTTCCTTCCCCTCCTCTTACATCTTCCACTTGCCTCTCTCGTGCGCATTGCTTGTCCCGCTTGCTCGCTCGAGTTGAGGTTTTGATCATAAAATATTTTCGGCAGGAGTTTCATCTTTCATTTCATGCCTTGTGCCGCTCTTCTACCAACCCGGCTTTCTGCTATGCCACCCTCTGCCCTCTCCCCTGCAGCTTAGTGCTCATTGTATATTGTTTATGATTATTTTTTTACAGTGGGTCCAGGTCCACCCTTTGCTTTATTCATTCCCATATCACCGCTTTTGCCTCTGCTTGCTCTCTTCACCAGTGATCAGTTTTTTCTTTGCCTCTCCATGTAGCTACTTGATCCCCTTTTCCTCCTTCTTTAAAGCTGAATTTTGAGTCTGTTGAAGGGAAACTCAACATCAAAACTCGCGCACGCCCGCTTCGGGTTCTTACATAGTGGTATGGACCTGAGATCATGTAAATATTTAACCATTATGGCGATCAAGAAATTTTAAAAGGCGAAGTAAAGTGTCAAGTTGGTCACAATCATAACTGGTCTCGTCTCTGGTTTGGAAAAATGGGAGAAAAAGTTTCAAGAAGTTGGATTAGTGAATTTTTTCTACTGAAAAAAGAAAAAATTTGAGGAGAATCTTGTTAGAAACTTTAGACACCCAGGGACGGATTTGGGGGGGTGCAAAAAGGGCATCTGCCCACATCGGCAAAATTGTGGGATCGGCAATATTTAGTCTGTGATAGAAAAAAGGGGGGGAAAGGGAAAGAAGAAAAAATTAAAGGGAAAAAAAACCCAGCCCCAAAATTTCTACGGTGAAATAAAATGTCAAATAAAATAAAACTTACAAACATTCGCCCCCCCCCCCAAACGAGACACGACGAGCGAGGAAGCTGCTTCAGCCCCCAAATTTAAAAAGCCATAAAGCAATGCGAAAGACAGAGACACAAGGGCGTGTCCAGAAAAAATCCAGAGGGGGGGGGGCATCATTTAGCGCGTGAATATCACATTTTTCAAAATCAGGCAATCTATTACATTTTCCCTCTTACTTTGGCTTTTTTTGGGGGACTGCATCTCTACCCCTTTCCCCGGGTATATGCCCTTGCAGATAGAGATATGTCCGCCATTTTGAGAAACTTCAAATTGAACCCAAAAAAACTGTTTCCATTGGCTCTTATTACGGCAGTTTCCATTCTGATTATTTTTTTTTAAGCTTTAATTTATGAATAGGCCTTCGAGTTATGTGTATTACATCAAAATAAAATAAATAAATTGTGTATTTTGAAATTTTTTTTCGAAGTCAATTACCTGTCCATTTTCATCCTAAAAGTTTCTTACACGCGTTTTTTTTTAGTTTTTTATGCATCATAGTGCATCTGGGTCTCGATTGGTTTCGTTGGGGGGGGGGGGGCGGAGAAAAGAGATCATTTTGGAGTTAATTTTCCTATATACAAAGGCGAGAATTGCATCTAAGAACACTAAAATTTTCAACATTTCTGGGGAAGGGGTTAATCCCCCATTAGCACTTTGATAAACGGTGAGGAGCGGCGACTTCAAGATAGCTCCCAGAGGCGGCAAAAGGGTAAATCCGGGTCACTACTGAGGACATTAGAATAACTACGAGGATTGAACAAATCTCGTTTGCTTTTATTGACTATTTGAATCAAATGTTTTACTGAAAAAAAAAAAAAAAAAAAAAAACTCTCGAGAATGCTCGTTTGAACTCTCTTGTTTGTGTGTTCTCACGCCAAGAAAGGAATTAACCAGAAATAATTTACTGTTGAAGGTTTAGTGTAAATTTTTCAAACATTGACTCTTTTTGAAGATACGTTGAAAAACTCTATCGAATCTACTTTAGGGATAAGGATAACCGAGCTCTTCTCTGCCTCCTTTTTTAACTACCCATATCTCACATTTGGCAAGTAAATTTTCTCCAAAGCATCAACATTATTTATTTTAAAAATTTGCCTCTTTTTTAATTCCTACACCACTGTTCAGGGGCACCGGGATAAGGAGGGGGTAAACCTCTCACCCGCCCAGACTTTAGGACACTCAAAACTTCACGATATTAACTGAAATGAGACATTTAAGGAATTAGGTATTGCCTTGATGAAAATTTTCATTTTTACTTAAAACATAAAAGTTCTTGAAACTTCCAAGGACTCTTCTTCTCTAACCAGATTTTTTTTTGGGGAAATTTAAAAAAGTCGATATTAAATGGCAACTTCGGGGCCGTAACTATACCGTAGGGCAGTCGCGGCAATGCCCCCCCCCCAGGTTTGGGGGCCCCCAACGATATTCTTTTTTCCATTCTTGTAGGGGTTTTTCCACCCTAAACGAATATTTTATCAATAAGTTGGATTCATTCATTCATTACGATGGACGGTCACTTGTTTCTTGTTTTATCATGAATTTTTCAGTCCGGCCTTTGCGTCGATCGAACAGCTTTAAGTTGTCGGCACTATTTGACTACGTTTTAAGTACCGGTTCAGCGTGATGTTACCGTACGCATTTTATTTTTTGTCTTTCCGCCGGATTTTTGCTTCAGGTTATTTAAAACGGATTTCTCCAATCAGTGCAGTGACTGCAGTATCCAGTGTTGCCAAGGTAGATGGAGAACAGATACCTACGAACCAAGGTTATAGATTATACAGGTATGTTCAATGCTCATCTGACTTCACGCCACGAACTCAGTGGCGCGCAGTTCGAAATCACTGCAGTCAAGATGGCCGACAAAAGCAGAAAACACAACGACTCACTTGGGCGACTTCGAGAGTATCGCCCGAAGTTGCCTGGGCGAGTCGGCCTTTTTTTTTGCTTTTGTCGGCCATCTTGGCTGCCGTGATTTTGCACTGCACGCCACTGAATTTGTGGCGCGAAGTCAGATGAGCATACCTGATAATCTATAACCTTGGGCTCTTATTGGTTCGCCAAAAAAGCGCTTGCGCCGCCATTTTTCTTACCGCGCAATTCAAAACTGAGATTTAGCACGGCAGTGGAAGTGGCGGTGAACGTAAACCTATTAACCTAACCTCCATCACAAAATTAAGATTAGTACACAGAGAAAAATAATTCGGAAAAATTTGATCACTGAAGTGTTTGGTTGCAGGAAACCGAAATTTTCGGTCTCGAGTACCGAATTGTTCATTAGTACTACCGAAGTTCATTGGTAGTACCAAAGAACTTCAGTAGGGGCGGAATTTAAGTTTAATTACCGAAGTCTTCGGACCTTCGGTACTTCCAATAAAGTATTCGGTTCTCAGGACCAAAAATTTCGGTTTCCTGCAACGGAACACTTCGGTGATCAAATTTACCGAATTATTTTCCTCTTTGCGGAACGAATTTCCCATGTTAATTTCCATAAGGCCTAAAACAGTTTTGCACCACGATTACAGCCAACCAGAGGCTTGCCCGCGTTTTCGATCTCTTATCTGCGTTGACCACGCACGCAGGCCTTCCATTCAATTGTGACTCTTGTTTACTCTTTGCTTGGTGACTTGGTCTTTCAATTTTTTCACCCCGAAACTGTCGCAACTCCACTCACACCTCACGCTTAGCGCTTATCCCTTTCTCGACTTCTTTCTGATCTCCTCATGTACGCCTCAAACCTCCATTAGTGAGGGGGGAAAATGTAATTTAGTAAACTGGGCCCAATAAATGTACGGTACAGACGGTCCTTGTTCTTTAACGTTAGGTGCAATGCAGCCCTAACGAATCAGAAGCGAGGATTCGCTACTTGGGGTCAAGAACAAGGGACCGTCCGTACCGTACATTTATTGGGCCCTGGACTCTCAAGATTTTACAAGAATACGGCCGAATCTAACCTACAAACAACAAAACCAATTTCCGACAGCTGATTGCTTTAGGAATTTATTATTACAACTGAAGCCATGCTCTACTAATTTATTTTTAGTAATTTCGAGGACGTAACAAGCACAAGCATAATCGTGCGAAAAATTGCTCTGATTTTTATGGGTTTATCAGCCGATATATCAGCGGCTAAGGCGGAAAATTAAAAAATCCTGAAAAGAGAAAGAAGAATAAAAAAAAGAGCGGTCGAATTTAGCGAGTCTAGGTCCAGAAAGTTCTTAATTATTTGTAAGAAGTTGAATAAATGTGTTCAATTTGTGTTTTTCCCCATTTGCTTGGATTGCAAGCGAAAAAGGAATAAGGGTCATCATAACTCATCAAAGATCTCGATGGTCAAATTTTTCTTGGGACCAAACGCATGAGAAGCAACAGAAAAAATTATCAGTTCTTTTTTCCTTACTCACTCCCCCGGCAAGATCTAAAGTGACACCTCCGGAAGAGGTAAAAGGGAGAGCTCGTTTCAGAAGTGTAGGCGGACCAAAAACCCTAACCTTTGGCGAATTTTCAACTTTTAGTCCTCCAAAACAACTCCGAATTTGCCCCTGACTTTATGCTTTTGTTTTTAAAATTTTCCTCATTGAAAAGTGAACACTCAATTTTATTTTTTTTCATTTTCATCGAGTAATATCAGAAATAATGTTGACAAATTCCAAAGATTATTGGTCTAGGTCCGCCTACACTTCTGAAACGAGCTCTAGTGTGAAAGACACAGGGCGAAAAAGGGAAAACGAGCATACAATTCAACGAGAAGACAGCAATATTTCATTTACGAATATCTCGAGCTGTACTGAACCGATTTCAATAAAATTTTCGCTGGTTGGAACCAAATTCAGGCCTGTGTATAACTTGCGGTGAGTGCAAGTGTTTGGTTAGTACATGCTATGCAACACCCCCCCCCAAAACCATTTGCTTTTTGAAGAGTGGTGAAGCGTGCGATGATAGGAAGGGAGCTTGTAGGCATAAACGACAAGCTTCGCCAGGGTGTCAAAAACATCAAGGATGGGGGGGGGGGGGGTATTGGAAAAATGGCATTTTATCTTCTCTTTTTTTACTTGGCCATAATTAAAACCATAAAAAAAATATTATGTTTTAGATATCTATGCAAGCCTACACAACACCCTAGGATTTTATCTCCGTATCACAGATTTAAATTGACGAAATGCAACGTTGCTACATCGCACGTTTCGCTAAATTAGTTCCGAACCAACCAATCTCCCAAACTTGAATATTAGGAGCAACAAATTGAACTTCTTTTTTAAATATGTATGTATACTGTCTGTCCTTCCATGCAATTTTTCTCCTTCATTACTATATTGATTTTGTTTCATAAGTCCAATTTCATCTTAGGCGCCCCCGCGGCGAGGCTTTTGCGTGTAATCCGGTAACGTTTCTATTTGACAAGTTTAAGAAAATTGTAGGCGAGTATACGATGGTAAATCGAATTATATGTTTTTAATTGTTTAAATAGACCAAATGCAACGTTGCCACATTGATTACGCTCTTTGTGACAAGAGTGATAAGTCGAAGGCCGCATTTAAGTATTCTGATGTAGAGGATTCCTCCTAAATGTGATTTGGGGGGGGGGGGCTTTATGTAACACTGTTGTCATTTTTGAAGGTGGTGTTTTTTTAATTTACCTAAATTGTAAGAGTGGAATAGCGATTTTTAGGGGAACATATTTAGGATGAAAAGGACGAATAAAGGGAAAGGAAAAAAAAAAAAATAAAAAAAGTAAATGTGACATTCCATAAAATGTTTGCGAAAAGCTCATCTAAAAACGTAATTTTTTTTTTTTAACTTCGGGGGGGGGGGGGGGTCCTTCCTTGAGATACAGCATTCGGAAGGGCGAGAAATTCTATGCCTTCTTGCGCAAATCGTCGGAGATCGTTATTGTTTTCCGTTTCCGATGTAATAAACGGTCAATGTTCGATTTAAACCCATTTTCATCAAAATATCACTCCTATTTTAAAGAGTCAGCATTTTCAAAGCGACGAATTTTAAAAAACTATAATAAGCAAGTACTTTCCGAAATAAATACGGGTTCGCCAAAAATTTAATCTACATTTCCCTCTCATCTATTATTTAATGGAAGTCGTCCATCGCAGTTTTTGAGGTTGCCTTCGCCTGAGAGGCAAACATTTTAAAAATAGGCGCTAAAACCAAACGTTTACTATTTCAAAACTTCTTTGTCTGCAAGTAACTTACTTTACAGTTTTTACAGAATTTTCAACTCCTAAGGGGGGTTTTTGTGTTTTTTTTTTTTTTTTTTTTCTCTCCTTTTGAATTTTTAAAAAGTGTTTTGATTTTTGAGAATGAACCAAGATAGAACGTTGACCTTGATCGGATCTCGACAGTAAAATAAAATAATAATAAAAAAAAAATTTAAACCGGAGTTTGCGCTGAAATGCTCAGTTTTGAGCACCTTTTTGTAACGATCGGAACAAGATATAAGTTACTTGGAAATCATAAGTTTGGGCTAATCCTCCCCCCCCCCCCCCTACAAAATACGCCAATAAAAATTTTTGGGGAAAGCTTAAAACTAGCACTCATACGGAAGAGTTGGGCAACCAAATAATGAGAGTTAATGAAATGACTCCGGCAACACTGAAAACTGGATCTGCTACCTGAGCTGAGGAAAAGAAAACACACGGACGATATAGGTCAATTGTAGAATTATTCGTAGATTAATTCGATTGATTCGGCGTTGCCTGACTCACCGAATAATTTCCGAATAATTTTTGCCCTACTCTGTCAGACAAACGGTATGAATATCGGGCCATAGGTGGACCAAGGCGGTAATAAAGGGACTGTAATAAACAAAATTTTGCGCAGTCTTCGAGGGGATTTTTGGAAAAGTGATGCGGGCTTTCATTGACAAATTCGACGTTAACCCCCCCCCCCCCCCTTTTGGGCTTTAGCCTTCTTTTATATTTCTAGATCCGCCACTGAACCCCTGGTCCGGTTTTTTTTTTTTTTTTTTTTTTTTTGCACCCGTTCAAAAAAATAAAGGGGGGGATAGGAGCAGGGCTCTTTCCCAAACATAGAGTATTGTGATGACAAAATTCCCCTGTTCCTTTTTTTTTTTTTTTTTTTTTTTTTTTTTTTTTCTGCAACCGTTTAAAAAAAAAGGGGGGGGGGGGACTCTTTCTAAACATAGTGTATTGTGATGACAAACCGCTGTACCGGGGTTTTTTTTTTTTTTTTTGTTTTATTTATCTGCAACCGTTCAAAAATATAAACGGGGGGGGGGGGGGACTCTTTTCCAAAAATAGTGCATTGTGATGACAAATTACATCAATATTACCTACTACATAATAGTTTTACTTATGTGGTAATTCTGACGATTTCTGTTGTTCAAACGAACGCGTTTCGAAAATATTAAAAAAAAGTTCATTGAAATCGGTTGAGTATACAAATGTCTCGAGATATTTGCAAATGAAAATTTTGCGTTTAATTGAGCTTTGTCGTAGCTCTTAGACTTGCCTTTTTAAGCGGCCGATGCGATGGTCAAGAAAGAAAAAAAAAATAAAACCTCCTCGACGGATGAACCGAAAAAAAAGGGTAATTCATAGTAGGAAGAAAGAAGAGCGTCAAAACGACTTTCATAATCAAAGGGGGGAGGCTCGTGTATGAATGTGATTGTGAGAATAACCGTACGACAAACTGCAGTGAACTCAGTGAACACGGATGTGACACAAGCATGGGCACTGGGCAGTCTAATGGGGTGAATTCTTGAGTGGGAAATGGCCGGCTGCGGTGATGGTGCGTGAGTGATGGGTGAGATAAGAGAAAGAAAGAGGGAAAGAGACAGAGAGGAGTGTCGAAAAATGACGGAGCACGCTGTGGCGGGTGAGGTGAAGTAACGCACGGCGCATCGAGCGTCGAGAAGAACCCAGACAACCACGACGCAAATATGAACTCGCTCAACAACAACACTATTTGTAAGCATGATCACGCTGATCAGAAATTGTTCAGGTGTAGGGAAAAAAACTCGATTATTTGACGATATCTCAATTAATTGACTACATCTCAATTAATTGACGATATCTCAATTAATTGACGATATCTCAATTAATTGACGAGATCTCAATTAATTGACGGTCGGTCAATTAATTGACGGTCGGTCAATTAATTGACCATCAGTCAATTAATTGACCGTCAGTCAATTAATTGACCGTCAGTCAATTAAATTTACCGTCAGTCAATTAATTGACGGTCGGTCAATTAATTGACCATCAGTCAATTAATTGACGGTCGGTCAATTAATTGACGGGCGGTCAATTAATTGACGGCGGTCAATTAATTGACCACCAGTCAATTAATTGACCATCAGTCAATTAATTGACCATCAGTCAATTAATTGACCATCAGTCAATTAATTGACGGTCGGTCAATTATTGACGGTCGGTCAATTAATTGGGTCGGTCAATTAATTGACCATCAGTCAATTAATTGACGGTCGGTCAATTAATTGACCATCAGTCAATTAAATTTACGGTCGGTCAATTAATTGACCATCAGTCAATTAATTGACCATCAGTCAATTAATTGACCATCAGTCAATTAATTGACGGTCGGTCAATTAATTGACGGTCGGGCAAAATTGACGGTCGGTCAATTAATTGACCATCAGTCAATTAATTGACGGTCGGGCAATTAATTGACCATCAGTCAATTTAAATTTACGGTCGGTCAATTAATTGACCATCAGTCAATTTAAATTTACCATCAGTCAATTAATTGACCATCAGTCAATTAATTGACGGTCGGTCAATTAATTGACCACCAGTCAATTAATTGACGGTCGGTCAATTAATTGACCATCAGTCAATTAATTGACCATCAGTCATTAATTGACGGTCGGTCAATTAATTGACCATCGGTCAATTAATTGACCATCAGTCAATTAAATTTACCCTCAGTCAATTAATTGACCATCAGTCAATTTAAATTTACCATCAGTCAATTAATTGACCATCAGTCAAATTTAAATTTACCATCAGTCAATTAATTGACCATCAGTCAATTAAATTTACGGTCGGTCAATTAATTGACGGTCGGTCAATTAATTGACGGTCGGGCAATTAATTTACGGTCGGTCAAATTAAATTTACGGTCGGTCAATTAATTGACGGTCGGTCAAATTTAAATTTACCATCAGTCAATTAATTGACCATCAGTCAATTAATTGACCCTCAGTCAATTAATTGACCATCAGTCAATTAATTGACGGTCGGTCAATTTAAATTTACGGTCGGTCAATTAATTGACGGTCGGTCAATTAATTGACGGTCGGTCAATTAATTGACGGTCGGTCAATTAATTGACCATCAGTCAATTAATTGACCATCATCAAATTAAATTTACCATCAGTCAATTTAAATTTACCATCAGTCAATTAATTGACGGTCGGTCAATTAATTGACGATCGTTCGATTAATTGACGGTCGGTCGATTTCTTAAATAATTGGGTGGTTGTCGATCAATCTCAATCAATCTCAATCAATCTCAATTCACGATAATTGTCAAAGTCTACCTTCGTTCTTTTCAAAATATTCAATGCTTTTCAGACTTTTTCTGCACCCTGTATGCTGCAAGTGTGGGCGGCGGAAACTGGTGAGCCAACGTGCCACATGGTTGAGAACTCACAATCAGATACACGAGCTCTACGGCCAAACCAAAATGACTGCTACTTTACGACTGTATTATGAGCAGGGGGTCTCAAACACTCGGCCCAACCCAGCCAATTGAATCGGTACAAAGGGGTTTAAAAAATTCTCAGACGGTTAAATAACTTGAACTCAATTGAAGGAAGGAAAGTACAGTTGGTTCCATTCCTCGTCAAGAGTTTTCAGGAAGGGTGGCTTCCGGATATTTTCAGGACCCAATATTTTACGCTTTTTATTTTGCCGTATTACTTAATACAAGAGTAAGGTTTGTGAAACAGTATCATTATCTTAATTTAAACGCAAAATGCGACGATAAGGCTTCGAAGAATTATTTAATTTATCTTGTTTTGAGTATGAAAAATAAAACAGAGTCAATTATTATTGTTTCAGAGTCACCAATTTTGCATATAGGCGGAACTAGGATTTTTTTCTGGGGGGGCTGCATGAGCAGAGGCAAAAAAAGCGATTACTTTTTTTTTTTTTAAACCCTTTTGCGTTTGATCCCTGATAACTCCGACCATCGAGCCCTTTGATGAACATTTTTTTTCTTCAATTCGCAGGCGAACTCTGGAAGAAAACACATTCTGTAATTGACAAACTTTTTGGTTTTTCTCCTTGAATTCTCCATGATTTTTGATCCTTGATTTTGGGATGTGGCAAATCACATGGCCGATTGGCTAAAATTGTTTTTTAAAAAAATTTCTGGAGAGACTACACCCCCCTGCTCTCTCTATTTCTGTCCATGCAAATTTGTCATGTCTAAAATATAGGAGAAAATGATTCTATCGAGAATGCTGCTTCTATATAAGTACAAAGCCAAAGAGGACGAACATTACTTATTGACAATTTTTTTCGGACAGCAAAAAATGTCAAATAAAATAAGAAACCAAATATTTGTGGCAAAGATAATAATTAATATCACAGCCAAAGAGGTATCTGGATAATTTATTGGGAAATAAGGATATTGGATTGAGTCTTATTACTTTAATTGAAAATCAATCCCTTGAAACTTACCTTGACCTTTTAATCAATTTAAAAAGACCCTTCAACTCTTCATTGAATGGGTGTGACATTAAATTATGGGTTCTTTAAACGAACTTATAAAATGTATTTCATTCCTTAAGTAGGCAGGCCCCTTGGTTTTTTTGATGAGTCGCGCGGAAATAAATGGAAAGAAAAATGGCTGAACGTTTAAGCATCTCCAAAGGTAGATTTTTTGTCAGAAGTTATGCCTACAAGATCGCATTGAAAACCAGAATTAAGTTAGTTTTATGAAGCCCCAGAATTCAATTATTCTAAAAACTGGTCTATAAATACAAGAATTTATTTGAGTAGCTATAATCACACAATTTCAGCAAATTAATGGTAATTTTACGAACACACATCTACCTATTTATTCAGAGATTACAGGCGGAATATCCCTCGAAATTTCTTACTTGAATTCTTTCGGCCAAAGTATCAGAACTAGGGTAAATTCAGGGTCATGCTGAAGGAGGCGGGGGGAGGGGGAGGAGTATGTGGGTACCCTTGCCCAGGGTGGCGCGGTACTCTCCAGGGGCGGAAAAATCAGGGTGAACAAAAAAAACAAAAAAAACGTTTTAAGAAGTTTAAAATTTATCTCCGTGGGCGGCAAAATCAGTCAGTACCTATACAAGCAAAAGAAGAGAAAAAGGCCACCAAAATTAAACTTTTGATGGGCGTCGCGGCCGCGGCGCACTATGTTCGATTTGGCCAAATTAGCTGGACATAAATCAAAAATTTGAAGTTTAAAACATCGAGATTTGGCAATACAGGTTGATACATTACAACTTAGAGAGTGTGCCTTTAAAATATTTCAATCCTAAGATCACTGATAAGCGAATGGCAAGCATCTGTTCTGCAGCGCGCATGCTCCGTCTTCTGAGGTAGGTTTAATCCGTGTGTTTACAACTGGAAACACGACATGATTGTGACACTGTGGTGATAAGCGGCTAATTCACTAAGATTCAATGAAGATGATCCCTCGTTTTTGAGGCTAAGTGACGTACTTTTTCATGGCTGTACTTTAAAAAAAAACGATTTTTTAGTTGTGATAAGTTTTTTTTTTTTAAAAAATGCTATAATTTTACTCAAAATTTGCAAGTTTTCATAAATAAATGTGCTCATAAGTCTCGTGTCACGTTCAGTCACGTTCTAATTGTGCCTAGGCAGTGTTCCCTAACCTATCAGTCATCGATTTCTGCATATATCAGCTGCTAGTTTTTGCTAGCCTGTGAGTAATCAATTTTTTTCGATATCAAAATCGCTCACCGAAATACCAATTTTGTGAGAAAAAAAGGCGAAGTCAGCGATTTAGCCAACATATTTTCGCTTCTTCTCAAACATTAAACACGTCGATCAATGATCGATCAAATATTAATTTACCTCCTTAAGTATTGGTAAATTTACATCGTTTAAATGAGGAAAATCCGTTGTTGCCAAATTGCTATACAAATTAAACCTTTGTTTCCAGTGTCGAAGCGTGCAATTTGGCAACGTGGAATTTTGTTCATTTGAACCCACGCAGAAGGTCGAATGCGAAGGTGTTCACCGAAAGCCCAAGAGCTCGATCTTTTTTGTGGGTTTATATGGACGAACTGCATCGTTGCCAGATTGCACGCTACGCTGCTATTTATTTCGTATTTCAGATCAGGTTCACGGTAATGAAAATGCGACGTAGTCAGCGATTTAGTCATCATAATTTCGCTCCTTTTCTAACATAATTAACTCGTTGATCAATAATAATTTTCCTCCTTAAATATCGATTAATTTACAGAGATTTAAATGAGGAAACTGGAAAATCAATTGTTCATCATATTCAATTAGGATGGAGCGCCAGACATGTTTATAACTCCCCCTCCCCCTCCCCCCTCCCCCCTCCCCCCTCCCCCCCACATCCAACCTTTTTGTACTGTACTCATCTTTCACGCGCTTCTGTAGACTAGAAAGACTACTTGGGATAAATACTTGACTTTTTGAACCGCTGGAGACAGTAATAATCGTCTTTGAAGGTAAATTTTTTGAAAATAGTTACATTATTAGAGAAATTTTAGAATCCGCCATTTTGGATGGAAAGATTTTGAAAAAATAACATCATTTTCAGAATCCTTGACCCAAAAAACATAGGAAAGCATAGTTTTGGGCATTTTTTCCGATAAATGGATTTATGTCTAGCTAATTCGGCCAAATCGAACATAGTGCGGCGTGGCGGTTTGCGGAGGGCGGCAAAATTGCAATCTTGCCCACCCCCTCCACTCTGGAGCCCTGTGCACGCCCTTGGGGGGTACATAGAACAGTTCTAAAACAACCATATAGCATTTTCCTCTTTATTTTCTCATTTTATGTGTTTAAACGTTTTCTCCAATCGATTGAGGACCATTCGTAGTCGAATCCGAATTCACTTTGCGTTCTTATTTTGCTGCACATATAAATACACCCGCCTCCCTTATATTTGTCAAATAGGCAACTTTAAATCGTAATTACTTTTGAGCAAAAACCTATACTCAAAGGACCCCAAAAAAAATTTAAAATTTCCACAAATTTTCATTTCTATTTGCTCTTTATTTTATAAATGTCTGCGATGTTTCAGAGTGGAACAGGACTTTTACCGAATCGAGTACCTATAACATAAAAATATAATTTAGCGCTCACTCGCGTGGGACATTTCTGCAAAGTTTCGTTTCCATCTCTTTTCGTCTGTTGAACGATAATACCAGCGCAATAAAAAATGAAGAGAACACTAGCAAAGATGAGTGACGGATTCCTCAAATTTTCCATTTACTTCTTTGGTACCTACTCCAGTTTTCTATAGCTAAAGTTGTCGATGGAAAATGACTAAAATTTTGGCAATAGACGTTAGTTTTTTCGTCGAATTCAAAAATCCCCTTGGAAAATAATCATGGAATAAGCCTTGAGTAAATTTCTGGAGATTTTGATGATTTGAAGGCCAAATAAGTTTTATGTTGCTGAGAGTTTCCAAAATTTGTTGAAAGCATCAGGCTGAAGAAATCCTGATAATGCTTTCCAGTCACTTTTATTTTTTCGATACGATTCGTATCGGAAAAAATAGAAGAATACAAAGTGAGATAATTGCATGGCGTCGAATGTGGAAAAGTCAGAATTTTGATCACGGCGCGGCTGCTTCGGTGAGCGTTACACAAGCCGCATATGTTGCAGCCTTGTCTAGTATTGCCATATGTGTGGTGAAAAGGCGTATATTTTACGATGAGTATTATGGAAAATGTACGACTTAAAACCGTACAACTGGCAACACCGGCTCTGTCGCTTGACCGACCAACATAAAGGAAGAAATCCGACCAACACTAACACGAGGACGGGTTGCCTATAGTAGAATCATGAAAAGGGATGAATGAAGAATCGGCAAAAAACAGCTAAGAGATTGAAAATCAGTGAAACTGAGGTTTCTTCTTTTTCTTCTTCAACACATGTATTTTTCTAAAACCTTGGAAGGAACCTTGGAGGAGTTGGAGGTGCTTGGAGGGGCTGTTATTTCTTTCGCGACAAAATATGAGGAACGATGCCGACTGCATGCTGAAGTCAACTCCAACTCTATAATAAGAGAGCATGTTGTGAGGAGTGTGAGTAGGGGGGGGGGGGGGGTGACGTATTCCTGCTCATGACGGATCTGGAATGCAGACAATATGGGACTGCCAAATTACTGGAGGTGGGGGTGAGAAACCGTTCATCCCTTCGCGTCCGCAGCTCTCGGTTCTTGAGTTTCCTCTTCACTGGTCGTCATTTCTAGTCATTTCCGAAAATAAAAACAAACGTGTCGGTTCGAGACCAGTTTTTCAGGGCAGTACATTAAAGTCATGGAAATATTTGTCTTTTCTTTTTACCCTCGTTTTCGTGATACATTCTTAGTGTGCTTTTAAAAGTATAGTTACAACCCCTTATACTAACCTATTTAAGATAGGTATTCCCAGTGTGTGCAAGTGCGTTAATTGTGAGTGTTTGCATATTTCGGAAAATAAAACATGAACATTCCTGTGTGTAGAAAATTAATTGAGAGAACTGGTGAAAGAGCCCGTGTGTGAAAGCCATTCTCGATAAATTGTGTTACTTTGATAGTGAATCATATTAATCCCATAAGTAGTTATTTGAATTTACCCAAATTGAACGTTTCATTATTCATTCAGGGTGTTCAAGCCGAAATTCATTTTTTTGGCAATGGCTGCGATATCGTAAAGCGGTCGGACATAAGGCAAATATGAGAGAGGAGGGTATATTTTCTGAAGGTCACTTTTCCCCAACTCCCTGAAGGGTAGGGGGGAGGAGAGTACACTCCCGAAGATCGAAGTTTGCTCAAGTTAGCCTTTTTTCTTATTCTTGCATCTCAATGCGGGCTTACTTCTGCGTAAATCGAAAGTTAATGAAACTCTTTGCGTTCAAGATATCAAATTTCAAAGTTCTTCACATCGACCAAATTCCAAAACTTTGTAGCTTCACGTAAAAAATGACCTCAATTTAAATAACTGTGGGTCATAAATATTATACTAAACGTGCACTTTTCGGAGGAAAATATTTTTTAACTAAAAATTGTTGACTGAAAAGAGTCAATAAAGTCCTACAAATCGTCTTTAAAGCCCTTGAAAGCTTCAATATAAACAACGTAAAATGTCCTAAAAGTCCTTGTGAAATCAAATAATTTTAACCGAAAGTTATTTGAATTTGGACTTTTTAGTAGACAACTACGAACTTTTGGAAAAAGGTCGATATTAAACTTTGACCTTCGATACCTCGAACAAAAAAATGGCTCTTTGACTCTCGGGTTTCGGGTTGGACTACTAACTAGCGCTGATTTTATTTTATTTTTTTGAAGAAATTCAGGACGCATAAAGAGAAAAGAATTGCTTTTAGAGAAGTTCAATTCGTGAGCTGTGGGTCTGTGGATCCCGCCTCCCACCCGGAGCGCTGATATAAAAAACACCCCTAGACACTTTTTGATATCTGCAGCCATTTGCTGAAAAATTCGCAGAGGAAACTTTTTTTCACCCCTATAATACCCTGAAGTAGCTATCTTTCAACCAATTTTTCTCGAATAAAACTCTATTTCAAATAAATTTACTTAAAATAATCTTTCGGCCATTTTCTATATTCATTTTTGTATTTTTTTTTTTTTTTTTTTTTTTTTTTTTTTTTTTTTTTTTTTTAGATTCAATACGTGTAAAAAAAAAAAAAATTATCGGAGGAGAAACGTCTCATAAAATTCCTGATTCTTTAACGCAGAGCGTTTATCAAAAAACCTGTGGAGTCGGAAAACTTTAGCTTCAATCTATGAATGTTTTGTCGGGTAGATCTGAATGATAAAGAGATTGCCGCAAAATTATCCAACATTCAAGCTAATTGTTGAATCATCTGCTTTCGGCGGGAAGTTTGTTTGTTTCCTGAAACTTTTCAGTTAAGTATGCGAAGCAACAAGAAGAAATTGTTTTTTTTTAATAGAATTGTTATAGAAACAGAGTTTTTGCAGCAGCTGTAAGTGATTGCGATGCATGAGTACAATTTAAACGTTTTATAATGTTATAGTGATCATAAGTTTACGCATGTAGTGTAATGAAGTTAGTAGAAGTCACTGCTCAGTTTCAGTAAAATTTCAAAACACTTTACGACATACCTCCTTCAGAAAAGTTGCTAACATCAAAAATTATGGGGAATTACAAAAACCAATGTTTTTCAAGTTTTATGAGTTCATGCGAGGCAAATGTCCTTTTAAAAAAAAAAAAATCCAATGGAATGTGTTGATGTCATTAAGTTTATCCACTGTCCTTTTTCCTCATTGGAGCACAAGAATTAAGAACAAACAAAAATAGTATAGTAATTATTGTAGTGCTAATCAAATCACTAATCCAGATCTGAATTTCCTGGTTTTCTGTTTTAATTTTATAAATCGCCTGAATATTTTTGGGCATTCACGAAAACTGAATGTGTGAGAAAATCAGCACAGCTATTTTAGTGAGAGACTTATTACTTGGCATTTCTTTCTCCTTTGCAATGCTTTTGTTTTTGATCTCATGATAAAAATCTAAACTGGACAGGCAAAACTTTTAAATGGTTTTTTTAGTTCTTCATCTGGTAACATAGTCGAATATAAAAGCAACATTTTATTTACTGCACAACCCATACACCTGTTACTAACCTATTAGACACTGCTCAGTAAAATACAGAATAATTCAAACCACATGCAACAAATTTAAACCACGTATTTTTATGGTCTAAATATAATCATTTTCCTCTATGAAAATATATCGCACATGGAAAAAAAAAAAATATTTTGACCAAGAAAGTATGTGTGGTTTCAGTTTAATTAATGTGCTTTGAAACACCCTGTATTCTAAAGGACAGTACCTAATCAGATAGAATGAGGATGGCTCAGTAAATGGATTTTTGAACTTTTACTTCATACTTTTATCGGGTAAATAACCAAAAACTATTTGCATGTTTTGCCTGTTCAGTTCTGTTTTTTATCAAATGTTTACTACAGCAAAAATACCATTGCGGGAGGGAGAAACATAGCAACTAGTATCTTTCTAAATTAGTAATGCCCACTTTGTCAATGTGCAAATTCTCATCTACGGTACAAGACCAAAAGCATTCTATAGATTCATAAAATAAAAAACGGAAAACCAGAAAATCCAGTTTTGGATTGACAGCGACATCTGTGGGGCAGATTTACCTTTGTCAAATAGGTAATGCAACATAGTCAGTATTTGTAAATTACCTAAACAGAATGCTGATTTACCAATGGCACTGAAATGTGATTCATCAATGCCCGTTTTGGTGATTTTCCAAAACGGAATGCTGTTTTATCAATGGCACTGAAATGTGATTCACCAATCCCCGTTTTGGTGTTTTTCCAAAACGGAATGCTGATTTACCAATGGCACTGAAATGTGATTTGCCAATCCCCGTTTTGGTGATTTTCCAAAACGAATTACTGAATTACCAAGCGCACTTATAGGTAATTCATCAATACCCTGGATTTATAAATTTCCAACACGAACTGCTGATAGACTAAACTTGGTAATTAGTGAAATACGAAAATTAGTAATTACTGAAATACAAAAATCAGTAATTCGTGAATCACCTAATCGTTTTTCCTGTCTCGCCATTTTAGTTGGTGATTCATTTAAATGCCACATGCTGTTTTGAAAAAATCATTTTGCAGTTTCATAAATTTTCAAAAAGTTGTTCTTCCAATACAGGGTATTTGTGATCCACCAAAACGGTTTGCTGTCACGTTTTTTTCCAATCCGGGGTTGCTGATTTACCCCTACACACAACTATTCCACCATTATTTTTTTCCCGTGTAATAAAAAAACACTTCGGTGCGCTCCGGTGCTGGAGTACCGAAATAAAAAAACACTCCGGTGCACTGGAGCTGCACCGGTGCGCGCTCCGGAGAGTAAAAAAACGCATCAGTATGCTCGACTCGCTTCCCGCGTCATCTTCAGTGGCGCGCAGTTCAAAAAGCATTCCAAGATGGCCGACAAAAAAGAAAACATTGTATATACTCTTTCCAGAAAACATTGGGCTTCCCTCTCCAGAAAAGCAGAAAATAGCCCGATGTTTTCTGGAAAGAGTATATACAATGTTTTCTTCTTTTGTCGGCCATCTTGGAATGCTTTTTGAACAGCGCGCCACTGAAGATGACGTGGAAGCGAGTCGAGCATACCTGTTAAATTTATTTCCACCCAAAAAACTGTTTTCTTGGTTCACTCTCAAATTAAACTCAGAAAAACCCCTTAAATCTTTGTTTTCAAGAGGTCAAATTTCAAATTTTTTCGGGGGAGGACCCCCGAACCCCCCGTAAGTCTGAGGGGTATTCCATAACCCCCAGACCCCCCCGTTCATGGGTGTGAAAAAAGTGGAAGCATCACTTAACCCCCCCCCCCCACCCTACCCTGAAATAATCTCAAGCTGCACCACTTTTTAAATGCTTCCTTACCACGATCTTAGGGTAGGCTGTTTTTTGGGGGCAAGCCGTGAGAAAAAATAAAAAAACAATATCCACAAATACTGTCTATATTTATGGTTATAAAGTGAAAAAGAGCTGAAGTTTTCTTACTTAAACTATCGATTGAAGGAAAATGGGGATTTTCTGCTGGAAGTCTAAATTTTCGCTCAACTTACGGTATAAACAAGTTTGATATTTATTAATTTTTTTTGTCCAAAAATTGCTCCAAAGTGCACCTATGAGTGATTAAATTTGCAACACTTTCTGAAGGGAGGACCGCTAGACCCTACTTTAGAGGGGCTCCCCCCACACACCCGTCTCCTTCCTCAATTTTTGGGGGGGGCCCGAAATGCATCTTGCCCCGGGGGCCCCCCGAGGTGTAGCTACGCCCCTGATTTTACACAAAGCACACAATTGAACAAAAAACAGAGCCAAAAGCCATGCAATTCTTTCCTGGAACCCTAAAAAACAAGTTTCAGTCATCTAGCGAACAATTTGATCAACTAAATGAGGAAAATTACGTTTCGAAGACAGTCGGTCAGCGTTTTCGTTTACTCCGCCATGCGTGTGGTCGAAATATGCGAGGTGGCACAGTGGCACACTCAACCCCGTTTCCGATCGGGACGAACTGACCTGTTTACTTCGTAACTTAGATCATGACTTCGCGTTGTGCGAAGTCTCAAGCCTCTCCGTAAACTCCCCTCCCATCCGCTTTCCCATTCCTCAAGCTTAGTGCCGGCCCGAGGGATTTAGGCGCCCAGTGCGAGAAAGATTTGGCGCCTTTTGGTGGTTATTCCTAGGGGGGTCGAGTCCGGAGGATCTTCTCTGGGAAATTTTTAATTTGAAACATCTGAAAAAATCAGCCAATTTTTCGCCATGAAATTCTCATTTTTCACATCCATCATTTGGAACATGAATTTTAAACCGAAACTTTTCAAGAATTTCTTTTACATTTTTGGACTAAACTTTCCTTTCCCCTTCGTCCCATTTGGATTCACGAGACAAACGCATATAGCTAGTATTGTGACTCAGCAAATTCACAAGGCGAGAAAAAGCGAGGGCAAAATTAGCCCCTTTTTGGGGTACTCATGGATCTTTTTGAAACATGTCTCACATAGTATTTTATGAAGACCTTATACTTTGACGAAAATATGAGCTCGAATTCTCACATGGTCCCCGAGATACATGCCCCCCCCCCCTCATAAGTTCCCCCTAAAATTCGAATTTCTCCTATATTTCGGTGGCATTAGCACCGATTCCCATGAATCGTGGTTTTCAAGTACCTTACACGTAGATACACCTACATTTCGAGCTGAGGTCAAAAATTGGTTGGGATGAATTTTAAGGGAGATGGGGGTCGTTTTTTTTAAACTTTTTGAGCCCAAAAGTCATGAAAAATGTGGCAATCAGTTAAAGTTGGACAAAGATATGAAAAGAACGTCTAAAATGAAGAACCTTGATGAGATTGTTTTTTTCCCGTCCGATTAATAAATGTCGAAAAAATCGATCTCCAAGTTTTATTTATTCGTTCTTGTACCGATATCTTGGATGGATTTGCATCGATTTTCTTCAAAATTGGTTTCTTCCAGTGGCCTGTCGTGGCTTAAAAGTAAGGGGAAGCTGCTCGGGAAACCCCAAACCCGGGGGGAAGGCCTAGGCCTTAGGGGCCCCACGGTCCACCCCCTCCCCCAGTAAGGGGGTGCGGAGGTCTCCCCTGGACAAATTTGGTCTTTAAACTCACCTGAAACGTAATGTTCTGCACTCCCAAAGTCGAAATATAAACTCCAAGTTCGGTATTTTAACTCTGAAAATGAGGCCTTCGTACAATCGTACACGCTCAATTATTAGGGTCGTCAAACTGGCATCGATTTGTCCGAACTCCATGACAAACGGCAGGTGAGCCAACCGTTGCATGTTCCGTTGGTCAAACTTTGGTGGCGTTCTAGAATGGAGCTGTTGCAAACTTCTGCTACAGGCTTATTATTAATAGACGGTTTTAGTGCAAAGTCAACGGTTAGCCAACAACCACAACAATGCGCTCATCGGTAGCAATCGGTTGTGATAAAACTCACGTAGCGTTCCAAACCAAACTATCTCACTCATTCTCCCGTGACCCCCTGTATATATCCATCTCTTTCTAGTTTCGAAATTCGCATATAGGGCTTTGGGGTCCATGTAATTTGGGCGACGGTCAGTTTTCAGCGACGAAAAAAAAGGTCTGCGCCACCCGTTTCCAGGTACCCCGAACGAGTGCTGAGTGCATCGCCCAGCGCGGAATAGTTCAAAGACAGGGGTTCCCAAAGACGTGAAAAATGATGCAGCCAACTCTACGGAACATAGATTTTTGTACATGTTCAATAATCGATTATATTCCCGTCTCCTCTCTACGTCCCCTTCCTTCCCCTCCCTCTCCCGTCCCCGTCCCCGTCCCCGTCACCCATTCTACTCCCCCTCCCCCTCCAGCCACTATTCACATTTTGCGGCTTCATCGGTAAAGTTCCGTTCATCTGCATAGTAAAACCTTCCGTAGAAGTTCAATTTATGAAAAAAAAAAAAAAAAAAAAAAAAAAAAAAAAAATCCTGATACCTATACAACGCGCCACAGCGCGAATCGTGTAGTGGTGGCTCGTGCAATTTGGCAGCAATGCTTAGCTGTCATTTAAACCTATGCAAAAGTATCGCTATCTTGGGGGTGCAATTGCACCTCCTGAAGATAGATTCTTTTACATATAGGTTTAAATGGAGAGAATGCGTTGTTGCCACATTGCATGAGCCGCCACTGGAATCGTGAAATCCAAAAGCTTGAAAACAGAGAGGCGAAGTAAAGAGTAGATATACTTCTACACTCGGTGACTTTTCAAAGATTTGGAAAAATTAAACCCATTAAGATTAAAAAAAAAAAACGCAAACTGTCCTTCAAATCTCCGAAAAATTTGTTCTTACTGGAAACTTTCTGTAGTAAAGCACTAAACTTCACCGCAACAATTAAAATATTATAACTGCAATGTCTGCAATGCTCTAGCTATAATAGACGAAAATCGCGACTGATTTGGAAAGTGGAATTGAGTCACCACTGTCAGGAAAATGACCCAAAGAACTACGCTAACAATCAATAAGGTGCACGAAGTTTAATTTTTTCTGCATATTAGCAACGTCCTCCAATCGTGCATTTTCGATCGAATCGCTGATAAGCCCACAGCGCGTCTGCTACACAGCATTGCCGTATACATACTAGAGAAAATCTTCCAATTAATACGAATGCATCCAATTTTTCCCAAACTTAACAACAACCTTGCGCCTCCTTAAACTAAACAGACCGCTCTCCTAATTTTATTCGATTTCCTAGAGTTGCCAAATTTCCGATTAATTGTCTCATTTTAATGAGCGATCGTTGTCTAGAATAAAAAAGTTGCGAATATATTACTCTTTACGAGATGAAAAGTAGCAACCTTATCTCCTTCAAACCCTTGTTGCTTCACTTAAAAGTAAATGAAACTATATGAAAGCTGTATGAGGCAATAATGTCTCTAGTTCGTGTAAAACTAAGTACCAATCAATCACAAACTTTTACTTTCAACCAGGCTCATGCAAAGTGCCCAACATTGACTCCGACACAAATTCTCAACCTTTAGGAAAAATCATCGATTACCACACGACTTTTTTTTCAACAGAATACGGCTTCGATGATTCTGCTCATAAAATTTTGCAAGTTACAAGTTGTGAAACTTACTTATGGAGTCAAATCTTGCCGAGCGCGCCAGCGTAACTTGCAAATTGTAACGGAGAGTATCATTGAAGCCGCCAAAATCATTTTGTTAGGTACAATTTGCGCGGAAATTGTCGAAGTCAATGTTGGGCACTTTGAGCACCCGTTGTGAGTAGAATGTTATGTGGTTAATTGCTTATTTTACACATACCAGTGAAAGAGCTTGATTCAAAATGGGGGTTTTTCTCCCCCCCCCACCGATTTTCCTGAAACTTTGTATTTTGATAGTACTTGATAAAAGTAGTCTTTTTTTTCAAATAAAATTTTTTCCCAAAAAAAATTAGGGGGGGAGTTACAGTGTTGAAAAGTCGCACCTTTCAAAAATTCATAACTTTCGCGTAAATCATCCGATTGAAACGCGGTTTTCACCAAAAGATGTGGATTGTAAAGCACTTTTATGCCATCCAAACGGAATTCAATTTCAATAATTTTTGACTTAGTTATCGTCATTTTTGTGATTTTTAGGCCACTCAAAATCTACTTAAAGTGAAATAAAAAAAAAATTGTATTTTTTGATTTTGACTGGGTTGAAATGTGTTATTCTTCTTTAAATTTTGCGTAAAATGAGCCCAAGCAGAATGCAGGGCGATTTTTTTTTCCGGAGTTATGCATTTTTTAGTAAGCGAAAAACGAGTTTTTTAGGGTCCCCATGAGCGTTCGAGAGAGAGGCTCAAGTCAAATAAATGGAAACGGTAGTTTTTAATTTTGATCAAATTTAAACATGTTATTCCTACTTAAATTCTGCGTAAAATGAGCCCAAGCAGAATGTGGGGCGATTTTTTGCTGCGGAGCTATGCGCGTTTTAGTAAGCGAAAGTCGAGCGTTCTATGGAGAGGCTCAAAGACGTGGGTAGCCCGGGTAGCCTCAACCACTCGACTTTCGTTTACTAAAACGCGCATAGCTCCGCAGCAAAAAATCGCCCCACATTCTGCTTGGGCTCATTTTACGCAGAATTTAAGTAGGAATAACATGTTTAAATTTGATCAAAATTAAAAACTACCGTTTCCATTTATTTGACTTGAGCCTCTCTCTCGAACGCTCATGGGGACCCTAAAAAACTCGTTTTTCGCTTACTAAAAAATGCTTAACTCCGGAACAAAAAATCGCCCTGCATTCTGCTTGGGCTCATTTTACGCAAAATTTAAAGAAGAATAACACATTTCAACCCAGTCAAAACCAAAAAATACAATTTTTTTTTATTTCACTTTAAGTAGATTTTGAGTGGCCTAACAATCACAAAAATGACGATAACTAAGTCAAAAATTATTGAAATTGAATTCCGTTTAGATGGCATAAAAGTGCTTTACAATCCGCATCTTTTGGTGAAAACCGCGTTTCAATCGGATGATTTACGCGAAAGTTATGAATTTTTGAAAGGTGCGACTTTGCAACACTGTAACTCCCCCCTAATTATTTTTGGAAAAATTTTATTTGAAAAAAAAGACTACTTTTATCAAGTACTATCAAAATACAAAGTTTCAGGAAAATCGGTGGGGGGGAGAAAAACCCCCATTTTGAATCAAGCTCTTTTTTTCCCTGTCCGTCATATTTTTAATGCATTTTGTTTTTGTTCTGCCGAAAAAATGTCGAGACCTAAATGCAAAATTAAGCATATAAATCGGCATTTTGACTTTGCCTCACTATTTTCGCTGTAGTTCGATTTTTTTCAATCTATTTATAAAGCCTTAAGTGCCTAAAGATATAAACTTTTAAAATATTTATACAGGGTGTAACAAAACTATACATCATAATTTTCAGGGCGTGTTTTAGAGGTAAATATAAGACTTTTTTTCCCTATAAACATGGGTCCGAAATGGTAGTCTTTTCGAGTTACAGTGTTGCGAAGTTTCCGAAAAACAAATTGAAAAATTGTCATAATTCCCTCTTGATTTTTTTTTAAAACTCGTAAATAAGTTATCTGATGTAATTTTAGGCGCTCTGGCCGATTTTGGCCGTGAAAAGGCTGTATGCACAATTTGAGGGGAGTTTAGGAAGTTTTCCTTGATTTTTCTCACTTTTTTTGGCCAAATTCGGTTTAAACATGCTTTCGGATACATTAAACCCAAAACCGATTAGCATTATTCAAAAGTTCGTAAAAAAAATATGCATTTTTGGTCCTTACAAGTTTTTCCGTTTCGCAATTCCCCATGATGGCTGGAAGTTACTTATTTTGATGGCTCATAGAGCTTTCAAGTGCATATTGTTTTGAATTTACAGATTTTAAGTGTCCTTTCAAACAAACCATAGTTTTCTTTTTGCATTAGTGCCGAAGATATTTAGCGGTCAGTGTTCAAAAATTCCGATCGTGTTCCAAAACGTGACCAGAAAAGTGTTCCACACTCAGTGGCTTACGCAGGGGGGGGGGGCGCTAAGGGGGCTAAATCCCCCCATACCTCCGATTTTTAGGGGTGGAGGGGAAGGGGGAACAATTTTCAGTCAAACGTTCTTCAGTGATCAGTGCAAGCACTGCAAGCCCCTCCCAAAAAAAATCCTGCGTACGCCACTGACCACACTCCAAGCAAAACATTTCCCTACGTCCCGGTGTAAACCATTATTAGATAGGGGAATTTTGGTTTGAATAACACTGAGTTTTCAGTCAGCAGCAGCAAAAAATCACAGTATGACTGCGAGCAGTTGGGGGGTCTAGCCCCCATTTTGGAAAATGGTTCAAAAAAGCGGAGATTAAAGGTCGTAGTACATTAAGCCCCCCTTCTTCCTTATGAAGAAGGACTCAATAAAAGTCAGAGTAAAAAAAAAAAAAAAGTCATCACAATCTGTCAAGCCCCCCCCCCCCCCAGCCTCCCTCTTTTGGACTAAAGGATCGCCTCTGGCTGTGGGATAAAATGTCCTTATAAGAATTTGTTGAAAATCATAAAAATCATGGCGTACGTATTTTAAAGTGAAATTAAAAACAAAAATAGCCTATAATTCCAAAAAATATAAAATTTCACAGTTTTTGGCGCAACCTGCGTCTAAACACCTTAATTGATTCAAAAGTTAGAGCCAGGCGTAGGTTTCGGGTAAAAGGAGTCACTTTGACTCGCTAAATGTATAGACCGAGTGCTGTAGCTCCACATCGCGTCGTTTCTTAATCAGCTAACTGTGTTCTAATATAAATTCAGATCCGTTTCCTAAATTCATGACTAATGCATCATAAATCAAAAAAGAATAATTACCACGCTTACGCTTCAATATCGAATTGCGCTACAAATTGTCGATCTCTATGCTGTTTTTATTCTTGACATCCAAGAACAACCAAGAGTTTGATTGTTGCTTTAGAAATGAAAAAATTAAAATTTTTAGCAGCGGTCGACCACTAGTAAAATTAAGCCATGGATCATGGGCCTTTATTTTGTTGGAGTGATTGGTCAGCGCGACAAATTTTTTATTTTCTTTTCTATAACAAAGTCATTTATTCTTGAGTTCTCTAAAGAGGAACACGCGACAGAAATCGATATTTCGTCGCGGTATTCGATGAATAAGTGCAAACTTGACATTGACTTGATTTTAATTCATGCTGCATCAGTGGTGCAATATCAGCAATGCGTCTTTAGTGTACAAGGTGTAAGAAGATGCTCGCATAAGATGCTATGATTGGCACAGGCGAATCAGGCATGGTTGAAGTTTGGGGACCACTTAATCAGAGGTCGAGAACGCTACCTGAATGAGACGCGCGTCGCACCTCATCGCCCGGCTGAATGCGACCTTTTTCGCACGTGTAGAAACTGACCGTCGCCCAAATTACATAGAGCCGGGCTTTGTTTTACGACATATTATTATCAAAATCGCATAATGATCCTTCGAGGAATTCAAATCTGCCATAAAATTTCACAAAATAAGTCTCTACGTACGATTTTTGAAATCAGAGTGAGATGGCGATATATGAGGGTCACATGAGAGCGAGTGAGACAAACTGGCTTTGTTTGGAACGCTCATCACCGGCAGTCGCCATTACTAAAACCCTCTGTGGCGGCCGTTGCCACCTAACTCTTATGGCAATTGTTTGCTTCTTCTTCTTTCCTCTCCTTCCTCTCCTTCCTCTCATTCCTCTCCTCCCTCTCCTCCCTCTCCTTCCCCTCCTCCTCCTCCTCCTCCTTTTCTCTTCTTCTTCTTCTTCTTGTGTGGTGTCACGAGAACACCTCGTGAGGATGGAGCTGATTGGGATAGAGAAACCCAATGTAAACGGCGGCAACGGCCGCCATTACGGTCTCGCGATGGAAAGCATTTTATGAGTTTGTGAGTGTTTCGTGATTTTTTAGTGCTCTAATCGTTATTTTTACAGGGTTTTACCCCGTAATCAACTAATAATAAGCCTATAGCAAAAGTTTGCAACAGCTCCATTCATCCCTTCAATGTCTCGATGTAGGAAAGATTATGAAGAGCAGCCAATCAAACAAGGTAAAACAAGGCTGACATTAGAAATAAATAGCCACCAAGTTGAAATTACAGCATTCGTTTCTACATCAACGGCGGCTCGTGCAATCTGGCAACTGTGCTCTTTTGCCATTTAAATCTATGCAAAAATATCGATACTAGGTGAGGCACAACGCCTCACCAAAGAATCGATAATTTTACACAGTTTTAAATGGAGAGAATCCAATGTTGCGAAATCGCACGAGCCGCCAATGTTCTACATGCACCATTAATTCACTTTTGACAGGCAACAGTTTTAATCAGAATATATCGATTCAATTGACTACGGGAAAAGTGAAATTAACTTAATTTTCCTGTGGAAAATATTACATTTTCGGTGAGAGCATTGACGAAAAATGCTACAGCCATAATCATCCATGAAAAAGATCGAGGCGAAGTAGCTTCCGTCCGTGCTTGTGCAAGTAATGGAAGATGCGAGATCAACACTGTGTCAACAACATTATCCGTGACCAAAATTCTTCAGCAAAAAAGTTTCAGCGAAAGCAGCACGCCGACTCGCCGCAGAAAAGGAAGAAAGTAATGTTCGTCGAAGCTCGAAACAGTCTCGATAATGAACACCTGCAGTGATCAAAGGAAGCCGCCACATCGACGCGAGAAAGAAAACCAAACACACAGAAATGATGAACACACACACCACTCATCATTCAGATCCTGGCTCGGGGACCCAGGAGTCGAAAATCATCAAACCCTTATCAGCGTTTCACGAAATGTCGTGTCTACGAGCTAGACCGCCGCGAACCGATCAGATTTGCGAACCACCAACAACCAACAGCTCCCCACGCGCCACGCGCCGTTGCCGCGCCGTGCGAGCCATTTTCATCACTACCGCCGAATCACCGATCAGGAAAAGGAGCAAGAAAGCGACAAGAAAAAGAAAAGAAGACAAGCCTTCCTTTCATCTACTACCGCTCAAGCTCAACTTTCATTCGGATGATGATAATAATTATCTGTGATAAATTACCTTTAATTAGATAACAATTTTCATATTCTTTTGGAAGTCATTATTTTGTCTCAAAATTGTTTCAGGTATTAGTTTTAAGCCATTAGTTTACAGAAAAATTGTTGTGCATAGTTTTTAAGGTGATTCTATGGCAAACTCCCGAAAATTTTAATCCGATAGATGGCGTTACTTGTCGCTGGCTCCGAAAATAGCCGTTTCTTGACGGTTTTTCGGCTGTTTTCTCTGAACAGACGAAATAGACAAAAAAATCGGAATGTCAGCACCTGCTTAATTCTTTGCTTGCTTTTTTGAGCCATAAACGGGCCTAATTGGTTCTAAAATAAAGGCGTAACTATGCAAAGAAAAATCATGTGTATTTGGAGTTGTATCAGTGTTATGTCCTCATTCTTCAATTTCTCTTGAGAACACTCGTTTGAGCAGAAGCAACGAGGTGGTGGTCAGCGGATCTGGAAATATACTTTACTATTGCGTACAGAGCTGCCCCCTCTCTCTCTTCGCCAAACCTCAACGTTTGTTTATTTGTCTTGGAAAATAATTGTATGCTTCGTTTCTCAATATATTATTCTTCGTTCTTCTCCATACCGTCTTGCTCTAGCTCATTAATATCCACTTAAATTATCGTATCGGAACCCAGGTACGTGATATTTTAAGTAAAGAAATTCCTTGTCAATCGGTAACCCAGGGTACGAGTTATCGGCACCCAGGATCCTGGAGACTCCCCCCCCCCCAATTTATCTACCGAGCTACGTCAAGGTCATCACACTCGTCCTATTTGAACGGCGCGCCAAAACTGTCTTCTTAAACCGCGCGGTCGATTTGGCTATAACCGAACATGGCGTCGTCGAGAATAGGTACTCGGGTCTTCTAGTATATTCTAGGGAAACCGAAGCATCAAAATAACATCAGTCAACGTATGGACCATGTTGGATGGTGAACCCTCATGCTCCCTGTGTTAATTCCTATTGAGTTCCGAAAAATAAGTCAGCCACCGCGCGCACGGTTAGCGCGTGGGCTCTATTATACATATATTGCCTCTGGTTTCTCCATCCTTTTGTCTGAACTTAAAAAAAACCTCCAATTTTACGATTCAACCCGATGATTATTGACCTCAACGTATGCTAGTGAAGTAAAATCTTTCAATATTTTAAATGTCTCTTCAAAGACATTATTCGTCTCTCTATTCTTTCCTTGGACCAAAATAACTGCCCATTTTACAATCCAAATTCATAGGCTGACCGTGACCAAAAAAGTGGGGGGGGGGGCTAAAAAGTGACGACCCTTTTTTTTTATTGCTGTTCAAGTGTGATGACTTTTTCCCGATGTTTAGCCACTCCGCCCAAAAAGGTGGGGGGGGATATAGCACTCCCTAGCCTCTGATACGGTCCACCTATGATTCAAATTATCTAATGATTTTTGGACTTCAAATTATATGCTACGGAAGTAAAATTTTCAGAAATGACTACGAGTGTGGGAGGGCCCCCATACCCCCCTCCCATTGGAAGTTGTCCTCTTTTAGAGGGGTGCGGAGGGTGTGGGAGATGCTCCGATGATTTTTGTTCTTGGAGGGGGGGAGGGGGATCACACTCGTCAAATTATGCTACTGCTATGAAGCTGCAACCAAGCCATTTAGTATTGGGGCTTCGATGAAAAACACAGCGGGAGTATATTGATTCAGAGTCCCAGTGGATAATCATGATCACATTTTCTGTGTTTACACGGAGAAAAAAAACAATAGGTACCCTGTTTTGACAGCAATCATTGCTGTTGTTCCAATACGGCAAATTACTTCACGGAAATGACCTTACATTAGTTTGCTGTTGGAACAACCGCTAATTTTAGTTGAACTGATTTTCCGATGGAACAACGGCAAAAAGCTGTTATCACAGGCATTTTGCTTCAGTCGTTATTTAGTCTAGTATTTCGAGGGGGGCTACAGCCCTGTACACCCCCTGACCCCCCCCCCCCCCCCACAACCGTGGCAAGCCACAACGGAATTTTGGTGTTTTTCCGGGGACTACCTTTTCAGAGGCTATAATCACTTCCACAGCCGAAAATTGCGGCTACATAATAAATTATTTTACTTACTAATATATTTTCTCTCTCCCTCCCCCTTTTTC
>VMOF01000013.1:12744045-12751545 GCA_011764245.1 Trialeurodes vaporariorum
AAAAAATATTTTTGAGTCGTTGTTTTTGCAGTGACACATTACAATTGGTTCAGTGTTTTGTTCATTTGTGGATTACAGCTGTTTGAAATGCATCAGCAATTCTTAAGGAGACATTGTAGTATGTAACTAACATATGAATTGAATAAATAGATTTATAATATACATGAATGATTCAATAATGAAAATTTGGATGAAATCACTGATTATAGAGTATTTGAAGTTTAAATGATTCGATTCTGCGTCGAATGGATGTAAAAGATTCTATTTATAATTTAATAAAATGAGAAAGAAAAGATAGGTAGGCCATGGTTTTGTTGGTGGAATATGGTGATGAAAGGTAAAAGAAGGTAATTAATAAATGTCTACATATTGATAGAGATGAAATAGAGTCATTCCTTTCAATATCTGAATTTTTAGACACAGTATTGGCCGATTTGGATCTGAAAATTAAACAATTACAATTAATGTCAATAAAAGCAATTCCTGCTATATTTTCATTAAAGGCTTTACTGTACAGAGAAACCTCATGGTGAATACTCAAGATAAAATTAGGCTGAATCGTCTACTTGGAAAAAAGCTATGATTAGCATCCAGTAAAAACATTACAGACGTACATACTAATTGAAGTATTAAATTTATGCATCAACTTTGACAACTATAATTAGTGTAGTCCCCTACTTCATTGCGATGCGTCCCTTCAAGCAAACAGAGTTGCTTACCAGAGTTGCAGAGTTTCTAGCCTTTCATTCGATGACATTCTATCAATGAGAAGCAAAAAAAGTTACGCATATAAAAGCTTCCACCCCCCCCCCTCTCCATACATGTGCTTATTTTACAAAATTGGCCGTATAGTGGTACCTTTGATGATTATATTTAATTTTTGGATTCTCTCAAAGAGAGCAAGTATAGTCTGGACTCAGCGCATGAGATTTCAATTATTTTACTCATCGGACAGTGATTAAATACCAGAGGACCTGAATAGAATAAAAGAAGTCTACTACATTTTATATACAAAGTGAGCCAGAGCATCCGTTGCTGGCATTTTTCTCGAAAATTACTGAAACAAATGATTTGAAACAAAACAATCAGACAGAAAATGACTCCAAATTTTTCATTTCTGATATTTTCATAAGCTCCTGACAACCTCTTAGGGTGTATTCTGGGGGGTTCAAACACATTTTCAACTTTTCTCGAAAAAACCTCAATGCAGATGGAAAAATTCATTTATAATCTAAAAGTAGAGAAAAAAATTCGTTTTATAAGTTTGAAAAATAGGCGCAACGTAGGAATCTGAACAAAAACCTTCTGTGAAGAAAGCTGATTTTATAAGCTTTCAGATGGCGCAAACCGCGATGCCGAAAAACATTTCGTCCAAGAGTTATGACCGCGCAAAGTTTCAAATCTAGGCCAAAAATAGGGTTCCGACTTTCGATTCTACAAAAAAATTTGTTGCTCCACCAATAATCGATGAAATTCATTGAAACTTGGTGGAAGCGGGTTTTTTGGGTCGCTGAATTTATTTTTGACATAAGTTTTTCAAAATCTCAAATCATATATGGCCGCCATAGTTTTTTCGTTCAGATTCCTTCATTGCGCCTATTTTTCAAACTCAAAAAACGGATTTTTGGAAACTTCAAAAGTAAAACAAAATGCAAAAAAAGGGTCAAATATTTTGAATAAAACAATAAACACTGTAGCACATCATCGAAAGATCTTTAAATACGCATCTTTTGGTGCAAATTTCTCGTCAATATCTATTTTTATTCAAAAGTTATGGAGCATTGGAGGTTTTGACTTTGACCCCCTGCACTCCCGCTTCCAGTTGACCAAAATCAAAAAACTTCAGATATTCTGAAAGATGATGCTTAGCTCTATCATCCCTGAAAAGTTCATCCATTTTTGAGGGGGGCACTCCTAATGGTAGCTGGATGGACCCCTTTTCATCAAAACAAATACCATTAATTGAGCCTGTCTCGTCCTCTAAAAAAATAATACAAAAAACATAACTTCGCTTACACTTTCGAACAGGCGTTAATGTTGTAACAATTCCCGAAACTAAAAAATTAAAAGAATACTGATCTAATTTGTTTATTTTAATGAGATCCATTTTCAACCCATAAAAGATTGAATGTTAAAAATTGCGCTTAAAAAAAAAAAAAAAAATCATTTATCAGCTGATCAAATAAAGGCAAAGAAACGTGACTACTTCATTCCGCGCTGTCTAGCGGGTTCTTCTTGAAGCTTTACTTTTGTGAGAAGGTATCCTATAAGTAAAACCATGATCTGTATCGGTTTTATTTCGCGCCTTCTATTCGAAAATATCAGCTGACTCTAGACATTCACAGAGAAAGATTATCAATTAGTGAACAGGTGAGCCGCAGTGCAGCCAATGCAGCCAAACAATCACCGGCTACAAAACAATAATAAATAAAAAAAAAAAAAACATCACACAACGACTCGTTATCGGCCGCCCGTACGAAAAAACCCCGAATGTACTTTAAAATCAATTATTATTCAATAAACGTAATAAAATACCCAAAAACAATGTCCAACATAACAAATTAATCATAAAAACAAACAAAAATTTATTCATCGTAAACCAACACAGCAGAGTAAAATACAACAAAGTTGGCAACATAAAAACGCAAAATATACCTCACCGCACTCCACTTACCCCTCAAAAGTGGTGAGTCCGTCGTTTAATTGGAATTATAAAAAACTAAAGCATTAAAATGAATCCAACTATTTTTGCTGCAAACTTTAGAAGGTACGATTTCATAATTGTACCATTGCAATCCTCAAAACGCAACAGACACGACAGGAAAAATCACAAAATTCAAAAACAGCCGATTTTCAACTTTAGGCCACTCAGCATAGGAATACACGTGGAACATAGGCTGCCTTATTACATTGTATACATTGTATTATATTGTTAGCAGCAAAACGATCGGAATAAGCGTGCCATGTTCCATGGGCACGCTTAAAACTTAAATGGGAATAAGGCCGCGAAACAATAAAATTAAAAAATCAAGACGTTTTGGAGGGCTAACACCTCCTTTATCAATTGAAAATTAAAAAAACAAAAAAAATATAAAATAAGAGTCATGCCATCACGATAACAACGGCCATGACTAAAGCTCAAACCACAAACAAGTTCTCATTTGAAGGAAAAGACTACACAGGCAAAGAATAGTATCAATCACCAGCTCTATCTGGACGAAAAAACTGGTGATAAGCAGAGCTTAATCTGGACACGTCTGCGCGGCAATTACAAACGCTGCTCTCGTGTTTCAAGATTTCTATCATTTCAAGGAGATTTCTCGCGAAATCATTCCTCTCGAAACCTAAAATTTTCGCGCCATGGAAATCAAAAGTATGACCAAGAGAATTTTGATGATGGTGAAGAGCAGTTTTTTCATTTTGGTCATACTTGTGTCCATTAAATCTTTTACTCAGTATCTGTTTAGTTTGCCCGATGTAGCTCAATTCACAATCGTTGCACTTAATTGAATAAATTACAGAGGACATTTGGCTGCTATCAGTCTTAGATTTTAAAGGTGACAGTAAGAAACCGAGGTCATTATATCGCTTATGGACCACCCGATAACCAAACAACTTAAGAATAACTGACAAATTTTCAGAAAGATACGGCACATAAGGTAACGATATTATATGAGAAGTATCAAAGCATTGTGTGAGTGTGTCAAAACATTGGTGTTAAAGTTATCAATTTTTTTAAGGACGAAACTGAAAATCTTGTCAATGAGGGAGGGGGGGGGGGTAACAATTCTCAATTAGGAGCTGTTTGCCCAATTTTATCACTTCAGGTCTGTATTGATGATCCGTAAGCCTGATGATACGCTGCGCGAGATTGTAAACAACGTTCCGTTTATAGATCGATGGTTGAACGGACAAATAATTTAAATAACGGCCCGAAGCTGTGGGTTTTTGTACCAACGGCATTTTAAGTAATTACCTACCCTCATGACAGTCATGTCCAAAAAATTGCTCTGATCCATTTCCTGCTCAACTTTGAACTGGATGGAGAACTTTTTGAATTATAAAACTCAAAAATAGGGATATATCCGAATGCTTAACCACCAAAAACAAATCATCAACGTAGCACTTATACAAGTAAATTAAGTGCTGTGTTGAAGAAAGCACTTCTATCTCAAAATCCTCCATCACAATATCTGCCAAACCGCAGATACGCTACCACCCATAGCAAGCCCACATTTCTGCTGATAAAATTTGTCTTCAAATTGAAAAATTGTTGAAGAGATGCATACTTCGAGGATATGGAGAAAAAGATCTTTAGGTATGGAACAATGATGTTGAATTTCCTCCCAACGTCTTTCCACACATTCAAGGGCAAGCTCGCACGGAATATTAGTATACATCGACTCCACATCGAGAGATATGAGTCGAAAACCTTCAGGAATTACCAAGTTGTTGACATCGTTAAAAATTCGAATGAATTTTTAACATGATATTCCGTGTTTCCGACAATTTTGGATAATATTGCAGAGAGAAATTTCGACAACGCATAAAAAGGAGTTAATGGTGCTGACGATTGGTCTAAGTGGCAATCCTTGTTTGTGAAGCTTAATTAAACCATATATCTTACACACAGAAGCTCCAGTTACTTTCAAATTTTCAGCTATATTTTTTGTGATGAAACCTTGATCCAACAATTTCTTGACAAAAAAATTATTCTTGGCTGACTGAGCAGGGACTAAAGAATGGTGGGATTTTTTATAGGTTTTGGAGTCACTGAGTAGATCGTTCATTTTTTCACGATAGTCAAAACTGTTTATAATAACAGTTTTGTTGGTCTTATCAGCACGGATAACCTTGATTTGCTTATTGCGTTTGATGAAAAGTCCCATTCTTTAGTCCCTGCTCAGTCAGCCAAGAATAATTTTTTTGTCAAGAAATTGTTGGATCAAGGTTTAAATTATATGTCCGTTCAACCATCGATCTATAAACGGAACGTTGTTTACAATCTCGCGCAGCGTATCATCAGGCTTACGGATCATCAATACAGGCCTGAAGTGATAAAATTGGGCAAACAGCTCCTAATTGAGAATTGTTACCCCCCCCCCCTCATTGACAAGATTTTCAGTTTCGTCCTTAAAAAAATTGATAACTTTAACACCAATGTTTTGACACACTCACACAATGCTTTTGATACTTCTCATATAATATCGTTACCTTATGTGCCGTATCTTTCTGAAAATTTGTCAGTTATTCTTAAGTTGTTTGGTTATCGGGTGGTCCATAAGCGATATAATGACCTCGGTTTCTTACTGTCACCTTTAAAATCTAAGACTGATAGCAGCCAAATGTCCTCTGTAATTTATTCAATTAAGTGCAACGATTGTGAATTGAGCTACATCGGGCAAACTAAACAGATACTGAGTAAAAGATTTAATGGACACAAGTATGACCAAAATGAAAAAACTGCTCTTCACCATCATCAAAATTCTCTTGGTCATACTTTTGATTTCCATGGCGCGAAATTTTAGGTTTCGAGAGGAATGATTTCGCGAGAAATCTCCTTGAAATGATAGAAATCATGAAACACGAGAGCAGTTTGTTAATTGCCGCGCAGACGTGTCCAGATTAAGCTCTGCTTATCACCAGTTTTTTCGTCCAGATAGAGCTGGTGATTGATACTATTCTTTGCCTGTGTAGTCTTTTCCTTCAATGAGAACTTGTTTGTGGTTTGAGCTTTAGCCATGGCCGTTGTTATCGTGATGGCATGACTCATATTTTATATTTTTTTTGGTTTTTTTAATTTTCAATTGATAAAGGAGTGTTAGCCCTCCGAAACGTCTTGATTTTTTAATTTTATTGTTTCGCGGCCTTATTCCCATTTAAGTTTTCATTATATATATATATATATATATTATATATATTATATATATATAATATATATATATATATATTATTATATTATATATATTATATATATATAATATAATATATATATATATATATATATATAATATATATATATATACACAGGGTGTAAAAAAAAGGAGCAGCTCCGAATAACTCGAGTTTGGGTTCGAATTTAATAAACGCTGAAACACGGGTTCCATTATTTTGAGGGGGACATCTTTTAGGGGGGTTGCCA
Source organism: Trialeurodes vaporariorum (assembly GCA_011764245.1). Classification (NCBI taxonomy): domain Eukaryota; kingdom Metazoa; phylum Arthropoda; class Insecta; order Hemiptera; family Aleyrodidae; genus Trialeurodes; species Trialeurodes vaporariorum. The sequence goes on from VMOF01000013.1 coordinate 12,750,188, forward strand.
AATTCCAGGCCCCCCCAGGGGGGCGGGTACGGGGGTCACCGCCCCCCTAAATCACATTTCTCAAATGGCGACCCCAAATTTTTATTACATAACTTTGAAGAACATCAAATTCTAAGCATTTTGGCGCAAACCGCAGGTCAATATCGTTTTTCGTGTTCGAGATATCGAAAGTCAAAGTTCGATTATGACCCATTTTCAAAATTCATAACTCCCACTAAAAAAGTCGGAATTTAAAAAACTATTAGCTTAAATGCTCTACAAAACAAGTCCTTTTCAGAAAAAAATACAACTGTCTAGGAATTTGAATTTTAGGCTCCGAAAAAAATATTCAAAATTTTCGAAAATTTTGAATCGGCGATATTCTTGTAAAACGGCCAGAATCGACAATTTTGGCCTTAAACCTGTTGGCTGAGTCCGAATGAGCGATGCAAAGCGCTTAAAGGCTCAAGAAAGTCTCAAATCACCTTTAAAATGATCAAACTCAGTATTGAGAACACTGCTTTTAGAGTCAAGAAACACCTCTCTCTCGGGCTTTAAATGGGGTTTTTGGGACTTTAGAGAGCTTTGCATCGCTCATTTGGACTCAGCCGACAGGTTAAAGCCAAAATTGTCGATTCTGGCCGTTTTACAAGAATATCGCAGATTCAAAATTTTCGAAAATTTTGAATATTTTTTTCGGAGCCTAAATTCAAATTTCCTGGACAGTTGTTTTTTTTCTGAAAAGGACTTGTTTTGTAGAGCATTTTAAGCTAATAGTTTTTTAAATTCCGATTTTTTAGTGGGAGTTATCAATTTTTGAAAATGGGTCAAAATCGAACTTTGACTTTCGATATCTCGAACAAGAAAACGATATCGACCTGCGGTTTGCGCCAAAATGCTTAGAATTTGATGTTCTATAAAGTTATGTAATAAAAATTAGGGGTCGCCATTAGAGAAATGTGATTTAGGGGGGCGGTGACCCCCGTACCCGCCCCCCTGGGGGGGCCTGGAATTTGGCAACCCCCCTAAAAGATGTCCCCCTCAAAATAATGGAACCCGTGTTTCAGCGTTTTATTAATTCGAACGCAAACTCGAGTTATTCGGAGCTGCTCCTTTTTTTTTACACCCTATATATATATATATATATATATTATATTATATATATATATATATATATATATATATATATATATATATAATATATAGAGGTACGTTTCAGGCTATTGTGGCTCCGGTCCGTTTTTTGTAGATCCACTAGCCTATATGTTTCTATCTTCGTAGTTAATTGTAGCTCCGCCACTCTAATATTCTCCAGTGTGACTCCAGAGTAAATCACAGCAATATTCCCCTTGACTTATAGACTTTCACTCTATATCATT